>OY757541.1:32374563-32386710 GCA_963584105.1 Alviniconcha strummeri | reverse complement strand
TGAATTCGGGGCTTTGCTCTTGTTTTTCAAGAGAGAGAGAGTGAGGAAAAACGGGATTAAAATTTAAAGAAAAAATAATCTCAGCGCATTTAATGCTCCGACACACGTGATGCATGCTCTTGCCGCTTGCGGTACACGCGTGACAAACACTCACATCGTTTGAAGTCGAACGTGAAAACAGACCAGAACGGTATGCGACACGCGAGCTAAGGCACGTGACGTCGAGTTGTACTCGTGTCCGATCCCACTAGACCTAGTAACCCGCAAAACTAGGTTTCCAAAGTGAACATAAAACCAGCATATGGCATTACAAACTTCTTCGTTTTTGTTGCTGTTGTGCTGTTGTTGGTTGTTGTTGTTGTTGTTTTTAAATCCAGATCCTTCATTTGGTAGGATGACATTCACCCGTTGAGTAAGTACTCGGACCTGCCGAAACATGACCGCAGGTTTTCTTGTGCCGACAGATCTACAGACACATTATACTGCCTAAAGTGCACGGTTTGGTTTTGTGCGTGGCATCCTTCCAAACGTGCGATCGACGCTCACATCGCTTGAAGCCGAACATGAAAAGAAACCACAGTCTATGTGTGGCACCTGCTACTACGGTTTTAACGCAACACTGTTTGGGTACCGGCAAAACGTTCTGTGGCCTTCATTTTAGAAAAAAGCATCAAAACAAAAACAAAAAACAAAAATTACAACAAAGGGGTGGGGAGGGGAGGGCGGAGAGGGGGGGGAGGTGGGCGTGCAAGAGTGAGAGTGTGTGTGTGTGTGTGTGTGGGGGGGGGGGGGGGGGTTGTAATATTTTACTTCTGAGGTTAAATCGAAAATGGCTGCCAAAACAGACTAACAAGACGCATTTAATTAATTCTGCATCAATGTAAGTTTATGAGGAGGAGGAGGAGGAGAAGAAGAAGAAGAAAACCCCGCACACACAATAAAACAACAACCGCAACACGGAAGTACGTGAGTGCGCATAATAAATGCAGGTTTAACCCCAGCCATCCCTGAAGTCCAGATTCACAGCCTCTATGCTCTGTGTTCGTTCTCGAGTGCTATATGTGCAGCACTAAAACCCCTCAGCTGAACACCTACTTATTCAACGTCACGTCTAAAACTACCAGCCTAGACAATAACATTTTACCCTGAGACGATCTCATTACATGCATAAGAAGGCGCTTCCTCAGAGTCACCTGCAAAACAAAAATACTACGGAAAAGTCAAGTTTTTTAAAGTTTTTTTTCTCAACTTCACCCAGTGGACAAACTTTGCAGAAAACTCGATCATTAACTCACAACACAGTATCCCCTAAAAACTGGCTAATTAGCTATTAGACAAAAGGCTGGAATAGCAGAGAATGCTACGCTGCCCCCGCTTATGGCGGTGAAAGTGGAAGTTCGTTTTCAAGTGAAAAGGGCAGAGGGTTAGCTCATTAGTTCTTGGATTTTAACGTCCCGTCAACCGCACAGGGTCAGCCAAGGACGGAGGGCGAGAGGGTAGTGGCCTTTGCCGTGCGGTAAGGAGACTTAATGAAAATGTCTCATTCATTTTCCACAACTGTTTTGTTGACTGTTCTCTACTGAGGTCTGAGTCACTGCTTCCGGGGGTAGGCAGCCTGAAAAAGTATCGACCTCCTCGATGATAATTAGGCTCGTAGGATTCACAGGGGCCATATATTTGTCATGTGTGTTGACGAGATCAAAATAAAAACAGTTTTCAGTTGAGGTTTTGATCCCATGGACTTTGTACTGACGGTTTGTAAACTGGATCCTCGGAGCGGATTTGCTTGGATTTTGGATTCTGTTTTTGAACATACCACAAGAAGCTTTTTTTTTTTCTTTTCTTTTTCTTTCACTCTCTCTTTACAAGGCAAGGAAAAGAAGAAGAAAAGAAAAGAAGTGAGAGAGAAAAAAAGTACTTCTAAGTGGTATGTTCAAAAACAGAATCCAAAATTTGACTTAAAGATTATATATTTAATTTTGTTTTTAGATCTGTTCTATCAGCTAAACAAACAACAACAACAAAAGTTTCAGGTTGTTAGTTCTTTTCCGTGTGAAACCATTATTTTCGTTTGACTCTCCCTCTCCCTCGCTTTCTCTCGGTTCAGGGCCAGTTTTTATCCCACCTACACCCCAAATTCCCCTGCTACTACGGTTTTAACTCAACACTGTTTGGGTAGCGGCAAAAACGTCCTGTGGCCTTCATTCTACAAATAGCAACTGTTTGGACAGCAGCAAAACGTTCCGCGGCCTTCGTTCTACAAACAGCAACAGTAACGGAATTACGAAACCCCCCCCCCCCCCCCCCCCGTTACTTAATCAGAGGCAGTGCAGGCCGGACAAGCCAGCCATCAAACCCTCCAGACTCTACTCATAAACACACGCATCTTCTTTTCTTTTTTCAAGTATGGCTTCACATCTTCCTCTCCCTTCGTAGTACTTTTCACTCTGCCATGCCCCCCCCCCCAAACCCCCCCTCCTCCCGGTTTGTCTGGACAAACATTAATGTTTATTTCCTGTGACCTTGACCACAGTAATCCATATTTTCACTAACCACTTAGGCTTACATGATCTAGCTACCACAAACCTGAATTTGGCTGCAAAAGAATCATCAGCCGAGAGTCATCATTTTGAGTATGCAAATCCTCACTGTGACCTTGATAGCACCGAGGGAAGACAGCATGTGAGTACATGATGTTGCACGTTCCGAACATTTTCGCAGGTGTCTCGTGCTAATTGGAATCTTTGATCACGGCATTACTGTTAATGGTAAGCCGACAGACTACACAACGGAGCTCCCGTACAAAGACGACCGTCTGTGTAGCTGGAAGGTGTCTGGTTACAGTTTTAGGTTCAATTAAACGTTTTGAACAAACATATACATAAACACTACAAGATGCCGATCGAGACATGTTAGCAACACCATCAAAACGAGCAAACAGAAACGTTTTTTGTTTGTTTTTGTTTGCAGAGATTGGATACACACCAACTGTCTCCCATGACCTGGACAAGCGCCAGCTGCCTCCCACGAACGAGCGTCAAAGCCATGAAAAGCATTGTCTATGATCGTGCGCGTGTCCGTGACAGCAAAACCAAGATTACTCTCATTATATCCTCCCCTTTAGCTACAGATCAGTACCATTGTTGCCGCAAAGTGTAATGTGTGTTAAGACTCAATGTGCTGCTGTCTTTACCCACGATGCAAAGTAGTCTATGTAACGCAAAACCTGAATAAAAATTTGAAAGGGGTGGGTGGGGGTGGGGGGGGGGGGGGGGGACAGACAGACAGACAGACAGACAGACATTAATTTCGATCGCAAAAAAGAAAAAGAAAGAAAACGAAGAAAAAAACGAGAAATGCATTTTACACTTCTGCATGTGTTATTTTTGTTTGTTGTTTTGTTTTGTTTTTGTTTATTCGTTTGTTTCTCCAAGGCCGATCAGATGAACATTCATCATTAGGCGATTTCTCACGCGAGCCAATCAAACACCACAGAGGCAAAAATGTACGTAAAAGTGTCTGTAAACGAAATGACTCGGATGCTGAAGAAAGAAAGTGACCAAAGAAAAACAAACAAACAAACAACAACAACGGAAGAAAAAAAGAAAGAAGAAGAAGCTATATTACTTTCTGTACAATCCCTGTCTGCGCTCATGTCGCATGTGATTTTGACTGAGTGACTGTATCCTTTTTATAGCGCATACATAATTACACGGGTGGCGAGGGGGCTGTGGTACCGTACAGTGCTACCGTATCTGAAAATCTTACTTTCGCCACACCGCACACGTCTTCAGTGTAAATGGCGGCACAAGTTGGCACTTTACTAACTTCCGCAAATATTGCACTCTGACTCCGTCTGGATCAGGAAATGATGAATAAATTACTACAATTGTGTTCAAAACAAAATGTAATCGCTGGTGTTAAAAGATGATTGTCATGTAGAAAACACACGCACGCACGCACGCACGCACGCACGCACACGCACACACACACACACACACACGCACACGCACACGTACGAACGCATGCTCGCAAGACGCACGCACTCAAACAGACCACACACACACAACAACAACAACAACAACAACAACAACAACAAACAAACAAACAAACAAACAAACACACCAGCAACAAAACTTCTGTTCAAACGGAACCGATGGACGCTCTACGTCCTGATGCGTCCCTTGCTTGAGGTATATTCACCAAGGAATATTTTCCAAGGAACAGTCCATCCAGAGGGTGGGAAAATCTAGTACATTAACTAAATTTAATACAGGTCCTCTTGAGTGTGACGAAAGCCTTGCGCAAGGAAGACCTAGTTTTCATTGGGAAAAACAAATCTGCCATCCGCCAGTCGGAGATATCACTTGCGAACACACACACACACACACACACACACACACACACACACACACACAAATATAACAGGTGTCGAAACCCGAATCGATTTTAACATCTATCAAAGCAATTTATCGAATATAACATTAGCAGTAAAACAAAGCAGAAAACGGAAGATGTGATTAGGACTAAGGAGACGGCAACAGTTAATATGTTTCAATTTCATATTTTCACGGCTTTTCCCCAGTGCACAAAAACGTCCCCCTTCTTTCTCTCTCTCTCTCTCTCTCTCTCTCTCTCTCTCTCTCTCTCTCTCTCTCTCTCTCTCGTCGTCCTGCGGGGACCCTATGCGATGGACGGGACGCTAAAATCACCCTCTCTTTCATGCGGACGGGATGCTAAAATCCATGTATTAATTCTCTCTTTCATGCGGACGGGACGCTAAAATCCATGTATTAATTCCCTCTCTTTCGTGCGGACGGGACGCTAAAATCCATGTATTAATTCCCTCTCTCTCTCTCATGCGGACGGGACGCTAAAATCCATCCCCCTCTCTCTCTCATGCGGACGGGACGCTAAAATCCATGTATTAATTCCCTCTCTCTCATGCGGACGGGACGCTAAAATCCATGTATTAATTCCCCCCCCTCTCTCTCTCTCATGCGGACGGGACGCTAAAATCCATGTATTAATTCCCTCTCGCTCATGTGGACGGGACGCTAAAATCCTGTAATTCTGTCATCCAACAGAAATCACATAACCCTCCGTCTGTCTCTCCTATTTTATTTTGATGAATATCTCTCTCTCTCTCTCTCTCTCTCTCTCTCTCTCTCTCTCTCTCTCTCTCTCGTCGTCCCAAGGTGACGCTATGCAGTGGACGGAACGCTAAAATCCAAGAATTAACTCCCCCCCAACGACACCTCCCGTGACAACTGTAGCCGGGGTGAGTGATGAGTCGACCACGCCATACTCACGGCCATGAACTCTCTGCAAAACTTTCTCAGGGTCCAGCTTGAGCAGCTCCTCGGAGCTCAGGTAGCGGGCCACGGGCGTGCCGGGCTCGGCCGGAGTTCCCGGCGCCGTCAGGGCGTGGCGCTCCGACCCCTCGGTCCCCGCCATCTGGCCCGGCAAAATTCGGTCGGGCGTGCCGAAAACCCCGTTGTCCACAGACGCCCTCCTCTCCAGCTTGAAGAAACTGCCGTGGGACGGAGGGGCGAGGGAACCGGGCGCGCTGACGGTCGGGGTGTTGTGCTCCGGCTCAGACTCGAACTTTTCGGGGTCGAGGTCCACGGCGTGGTTGATCAGGAAAGTAATGTTGTTGTTGTTGCTGCTGTCGTCGTCGTCGTCGATGCTGTCTGGCTTGGCGTTGTCGATGGACATGGCTCTTTCCTTCGCCACCTCCCGTCCGGCGTCTGACCGCTCTCCGGTCCCGGAGACGGACGAGTCGTCCTCGCTGCTGTCGTAGAGGAGCTCCGAGGAGCTGCTGCAGGAAATCTGCCCGACGTTGCCCCCGTGACCCGGGCAGTCCATGTCGTCCTCGTTGTTGTTGAAGCCCTGCGCCAGGTCCACTTCCTCCACCTTCAGCTGGGGAGCGCTGCTGGGATGGGCCACCCCGACCTGATACTGCCAGTTGTCCAGAAGGGAGGTCTGAATGCTGCTACTGTACGGCTCCTGTCCGAAGGGGCAGCTACGCGCTGGTGAGACTCTCTCCATCGTTCAACTCGCTCTCCTGTGCCGTCTCTTTCGCCCGATCATAACAACGTCTGTCGCTGAATAGTTATAAACGACTACAACAGGACTCGGTTTTCCGACTCTAATGTCTTTCCGGAGGATTTAAAAAATAAATTGTTACACGACCTTGAGGACACTCGGCACAATGAATTAACACAGCAGGTGACGACAACTTCCAAGATCTGATTTTCCCCCCATCTGAAATCCATGTGATTAACTTTTATTCCTCGAAATTTGTTCTTGATAATATATATTTTTTAAAGAAGATGCCACGTTTCTCTTCCACACCAAAAGGTCCATAAAGGTCCGCCTCGTCGCTGTCCTCACAACACAAGAACTGTAATTACAGTTGCACGGGTACCATGATCTGTTCAGTCGGAAGACGCTAGTTTTGGCGGTGGAAAGGTTGGTCGATACTATTATATCCTTGATAAAAAGTAGGCCAGCCACCGGCAAGGTACCTCGGATCCTTTCCGTCACCCTAACGCACCAATCACGAGGCTGTTTGGGCATGACGTCTTATACAGGCTACTGAACTCGTTTTTATCAATACAGGGACCCCCGACACTACGGCTCCGCAGCATTTATGATAGTGTCTTTTCTCGGCGTCTAGCGAGCCAACCGTTTACACCCGTTGCTGTCTCCTAGTTGTGATCACGTGTGACCAAACTGCAGCAACACACACACACACACACACACACACATACACACACGCACGCACGCACGCACGCACGCACGCACTCACGCACGCACGCATGCACGCACGCATGCACGCACGCACGCACGCACGCACGCACGCACACACACATACACACACACACCAACAACAACCAAAAAGGGCCGCGAATGTTTCCTGCCCCATGTTGACACTGCCTGTATGCTTCAGACGATTTATTTTTTACCCGAATCAGATTAAGCACGAAAATAAAAATGAATACTAAAGGGCGTTTGTAAACACTTCTTCGGTGAACCAGGATGTAGCCATTACGAACAAATGAACGACAACACCTGGGTGCCCGCGCGCTCGAGCGCACGTACGCTCTCTCGCTCGCTCGAGAGATATTCACTCTTCGGTCGTTTTCCTTTATTGGTGTAAACTGATTTTGTAATTCTCACACACACACACACACACACACACACACACACACACACACACACACACACACACACACACACACACACGTGCGCACGCATGGTTCCCCGCTTTAAAGGAGGCCCCCATTAGTCAATGGTCATAAACCCTTCCTAAGGTCTTGACGCCCCTAAGACTAACAAAGTTAGCTGCGTGTCCAAAAATACACACGTTTTTTTTCTTTCTTCTTCTTCTTCTTCTGCAAAGTCACAGTGACATCTCATGGCACCTTTCCAATCTGACTCATATACGACGTAGCATGAACATTAATGCTGTTTAACTGGGAGGGGGGGGGGGGGGGGGTGCTGTTTAACTGTTGAAGTTATGCTTATCTACATTATAAATTGTATTCACTTCCACCTGCTGCGCCGACTTTCAATGGGAGTAGCCTGAGCTCCAACAGGCCCGGCTAACTGCTCTACACTTAGGGCAAAGCTGATGCACAACAATGCAAAAAAAGAGAATTTCTGTGACAACGATTAAACAGTCCAACCCAGCCGGGTTTGGAAGTGCGTAAGGCTGCCAAAAAACATACGAAAAGGCAGTGAAGAGAATGAGGGCAGGTCAAGCCTACTCCGTCCCACTGAATAGGAATAATCAGCAAAACCATATATAAATATAGAGACAGTATACAGAGTAGAATAAAATACGAAACTAAACGACTAACGATACACTCAACAAAAGCAGAAAGTAGCTTTCAAAATACTTCGACATATGGTCTCACGCAGAAATTTTGGTTGGCAAGTTATGTAATAACTTGTAATATTAGAGAGCAAAGCAAACAACTAAGCTGCAATCCTAAAAAAACAAATTACAATGACAAACATAACCTGCTAAATTAGTGTGGTCGACTCCTGAACAACGTTTTGCCACGCTGACGTCTTAATGGTGCCCACCATTGTACAGTGCCGAGGTGTACGTCGAAGTGGCCTCATTACGTCCAGATTGGAGCCAGTTTTGCAGGCTACCATCTTTGTCCATTTGGTTGAAAAATGCTCTTTGTTTACACCGCGACTGGGTGGGGGTGGGGGAGAGGACACACAAAAACACACACACATACACACGAAAACGCACGCGCGCACACACACACGCACACACACACACGAACACGCACGCACGCACGCACGCACGCACGCACGCACGCACGCACGCACGCACGCACGCACGCACGCACACACACACACACACACACACACACACACACACACACACACACACACACACACACACACACATAAGGGGGTGGGGGGAGTACAAAAAAGAAAAAAGAAAAAAAAACTACTGCATTCTGAGATTCACAATTCCCCACTGGTGTTTCTGAGTCTCCGACTATAGTTCTCCACGGCTTGCGTGGCGCCTCTGAAGGACAATTAAGCCATCGCCCATATACTTATTACATCTACAATAGAAGTCAACTTATTACATCTACAATAGAAGTCCGTGCTCTCGCCTAGTCATCGCTGTAATCCAGATCCAGATCCTAGTTACGCGGGGGAGGTGGGTGGCGCGGGGTGTGGTGGTGGTGGTGGAGGGGCAGCTAACTTGCTTTCATGTTGCTTAACGTCCACGGAGGCGAGATGGCCCATTAGGGACGGGGACAAAGTGGGAAGGGGACCAGAGAGTGAAAGGCTCGACCGCGGAAACCGCCCGAAAAAGACCGGAGAGACCGTGGACCGCCGCCAGAACAATGGAAGTGTTAAGGCGGTGTCCCCTCGCCATTGCCCAGCGACTTGTGCACTGCGCAATTGCTCTTTCAACTGCTGTGCTGGACAGAGTCACTAAGACAATGTCCGTTGCACCGCTGTTGACGAACAACTTGGACAACTCGAAGCAAAAGACGTCCAACTTGCTCAGCCCAGCACCACCTCCCTACTCATGATCTCTTCTGGGCATAGTTGAGGGTCCAGCTCCACCTCCCTCCTCTAAGATCTCTAGATCTTTTGATCTCGCCTGGAACCCTGGGGGGGCAGCTAACCGTTAACATGCACTCTTAAGGCAACCAAAGCTGCAAAGAGTACTGGCTGACACAGTGCTCTCTGGTAGCTCATTCCAGTCCTTGGCAGAGATGAGGACCTCCTGCACAGGGCGCGGGAAAACACAAAGCGTCCAAGGTGGCTCACTTCAGGTTGATGCGAGTGTATAAAATATATATATATGTATATATATCGACAGAGACACAGACAGACAGAGACAGACTGAGCGTGTAACAACAGTCCAACTCCAAGCATGTCCTGGTTTTAAAAGCTTTTATTCCAAATTTGAAACCAGGACATACTCTTGACTGTTGTTATACGTTCTCTACATCGTCATTTGTTCTCTACATCAGTCCTTTCTGCACGGTGCGGTGCCCAGGAGCCACAGAGAGCCTTGTTTTGCTCTGTGTGTGTAAGACACCAACACACACACACACACACACACACACACACACACACACACACACACACACACACACACACACACACACACACACGCACACACACACACAGAACTATTGATACAAGGTTATCAAGCTGTCATTGACCTTTTTGCCCCTGGGCGCTAGAAAGCAAAGTTACAGTCAGGCAATACAGTCCTCATAAGCGAAGACAAGAAATCAAAGACCGAGGCTCAGGTGTCAACACGATTAGTGGTTAGATCCTCGGGAGGAACGGTCTTGACTGTCATCCCTCGCTCGATCTGCATGCAGCTACTTCGGACAACTGAGCTTTGATCATCTTGTTATCATCTCTACAACAATCGACGCCAGCTGTCTACTCGCACTGCAGCTTGAACACACGCTACAGTCAAACATCTACACTAAGCTCATGCACCCAAACGTTGCAGAGTTACCATCTCTAAACTGAAGTGCGGTTACAGGTGCACAATGTACTACATTCAAACATACAAAGGTGGTTTGGATAAATCACAAAACAACAGCGCGGTCTCCATCGTCTGAACAATTTGTAAGCTAGAAAAGGAAATAATTATGACTGAGTGTTTCATGTTCACGTTGCACCTGTTGTATTTAAACCTTTAAAAACAAAACAATAAAGTCCATAAAACTGCCAAAAGAATGTTAACAATTAAACGATTATAAAGAGAAAATTTACAGCGCAAAGAATTTCAAAATATCACAAATGTATTTTGTCATATGTAATCCATCAGTTCCTGAAAACGTCTCAAAGAACGCCCACAAAGCAAAAGAGAGTTCATGGTGAAGAGAAAATACTGAAACGTCATAAATTCATCAACATTTAGCAATGCACACAACTGACGTAAGCAAAACAAAACAAAAACAACAACACAACAGTATTTAACTGTACTGATGCACCACTGTTATTGCTAGTATATTTAATGCCTATTGTTACGTGCAGGGCAGCAATGTGACAGTAACAAAAACTTCCATTTTGGAACTTAAATTTCAAGAAGAAGAAGAAAAAGAAAAGAAAAAAAGAAGAAGAAAAAAAGAAAAACCTACCTAAAAAGGATTGCATCTGGGCAGATGTCTCACAAAAATTAAGTTCAGCAGGAGAGAGAGAGAGAAGAATAAAAGATAAAAAGTAAGAAAAGAAAAAAAGAAAGAAAAAGAAGAAGAAAAAAGATGAGAATTACACAAACATATATAAAAGAAACACAAAATCACAAACACGACACCAATCAAGAAAGGGATATTCACACAAAGGGAGGGTCTTTACTCATCACACACATGCAAACACAAACGCGCAAAAGGAAACTGTCACAGTTGCACGATGCAAAAAACAAACAAAAACAAAAAACTAGCATAAATACTCATACTAAAAAGGACTCAAAATGTCTAACCAAGACTGACTTTCTTACCTCGCTCTCATAAGCTGATGAAAACATAAGAAGAGTTAAATGAATGTATTACCATGTAAACCCTCCAAAACAAACATAAGTACACATCAAACACACAATACACCGAGAGAGAGAGAGAGGGGGGGGGAGGGGAGAGAGAGAGAGAGACACACACACACACACACACACACACACACACACACACACACACACACACACACACACACACACACACGGAATGAACGAACGAACTTTTTTTAATTAACGAGGGTAATGGAATAAGTACAACTTTTTTAACATCCAGCCCTCGGGCAAAAAAACTAAACAAAAACAACAACCGAAAACAAAATAATTATAAACACAAAAAAATCATATTAACTATTGAGAGAGAAAGAGAGAGACGGACAGACAGACAGACAGACAGAGACAGAGAGAGACAGAGCAAAGAAACCCACACAAGTAGTAACAACATAAAATACAGTTAAAAGAAACACTTTTCAAACCAACACAGTTTTCTTCTCGTTTAGTCAAAACGTTCAACTAACAGAAACAATCCTTCATGAATATTTTGTGCAGCAGCACGGTTATTTCAAAAATAAGCCATGCAGCCGTATAATCGAAACGAGACGTACACCCAAATACACAAGCAAGACAATAATAATAATAAGTAACAATTTTGCTTTATCAGTCCTGTTACTCTCTCTCTCTCTCTATCTCTGAGTTCGTATGCCACAGAAAAAGAAAGACAAATTCACACACAAGACAAACCACTATAAACTACTCACAATACTGTTTTCCATGTCCACTCCTGCCCATGAAACCCGCTAGCGTTGCCCGCAACAACAACAAACAACACCCTTGCAACAAAGTACTGGCAATTTCTGGTATCAATTTGACCTTGTGTGTGTGTGTGTGTGTGTGTGTGTGTGTGTGTGTGCGTGCGTGCGTGCGTGCGTGCGTGCGTGCGTGCGTGCGTGCGTGCGTGCGTGCGTGCGTGTAACTGTCCACACCATCTTTCGGTGATGCCCGAAAACACACACACACACACACACACACACACACACACACACACACACACACACACACACACACACACACACACACACACACACACACCATCACTGAACAACAAACAAACCAAGCAAGCAACA
>OY757541.1:32322341-32374363 GCA_963584105.1 Alviniconcha strummeri | reverse complement strand
TCTATTTTAAAACAGATGAGCTTTGCACGACCTAACCGACAAATTCCTCATGCTGGTGATGTTTTTGCAGATTTTTGCCAGGGCAGCTTCACAGATTTTTTGCTAGGGCAGCCCCCCCAACCCAGCAGTTTGTCTGATGTTGTTGTGCTGGATTTCACCCAGATGTGACCTGCAAGGCTGACATGGCCTTGTAGCCAGTAATCAATCAACCGTCTGCCCTATACCACCTGATGGCTGACAAGGCGCAACAGGCTAATAACAATCAACCAGGCTAATAACAATCAACCATAAACTATCTTGTAAAAATACTCTTGCTGTGAGAACAACAGCGTTATGCTGTGTATATTCTGTGTGCAATCTATCGGGTCTTGAAGTCATTATCAGGCAGAAGAATACTGTTGTGATTTTACTGTCATGTTGTGTTGCTGGTTCGGGTGCTCCATGCTGTCATTAGCAGGCAGAATTACTGCCATCATTAATTCATCATATATCTGTATATGTCACTGGGGCGGTACTACTGATCTAAAAACTAAATCAGTGGACTGATCTGAAAGTCAGCGGGTTGGTGCCTCACCCTTTTGTACGGGTGGTGACTGATGAGGTGGAACATGCCAGACTTAGGCAATCAATATAATAATGGTCCCAACCAAGATCTGATTTCAGATAACCCCTCTGCTCTCAACACACAAGGGAGTTAATTAGCGTTCGAAAGATGTCATGCAAGCACAACAGCAAAGACCCGAGTCGCCTACGGTAACACTCACCTGGTATGTGTGTAAATACAAGGTACATAAACTCCACCAGAGGTACATCCCCTTTAACCCTCTGCTCTCTGTTTAGCACTGGGGAGAAAACCCTGGGGAGAGGTGCAGGGATGGAGGTGGGTGGGGGGGGGGGGTGTGATGATGCACCATTCTTTATGAAGGGCATAGGCCTTTCTTCTCTTTAATGCACGCCCCCCCTCCACCCCCCATCTGATCAAACTCTGTTTAAGGTCTTCCAGACCTCAACATAATGCCCCACCAATCAATCACTTGCTTTTTTGCCTTTTTCTTCTGCACCTTGACATAAACAAAAACATGCGTTGAAGGAAAAGAAAACCTTACACAGTGTACTGCACCTGTACAGTAACCTATGCCCCCATGTTATCCATCTATCTTTGTGTAAGGCATGCATGCATGCTACATACAGAGAGAGAGAGAGATGGTTGGGGGGGGGGGGGACTGTGTATCTGGCCTGCTACCAACTCAGTATCCTTCACAGTTCAGAAGAGGTCAGGTGATATAAATTTACATATCTGAAGCATGCTATAATCTGGGGGCGGGGATAGCTCAGTGGTTAGAGCACCGGACTCGTGATTGAAAGGTCGCGGGTTCGAATCCCTGCTGGAACAGCGGGAGAATTTTCTTCTCCAGGGTCGACTTTCTGTGCTGACTCTTATTTCGGTATCCGTTCCACCCCCGTGTTACCACAGTAGCACGTAAAAAATCCCGGTCATTCTGCCAAAAGTGCAGGTGGCAGGTTACAGCTAAACACGCATACACCTTACGTATGTGGATTTTACTGAACCGTGCTTCGGCATTGGTCACAACTTGTCCCTAATATGTCAAATGACATCTGAGGACATTAAGCATCAACTCATCATGCTATAAACGCAGGCTTAAACCAATAAAAGTGTTGATAAGATTTTCTTTAAAGCACGGTATTATGAAATGGACGTGACCACGTGCACGCAACCTTCACATTTGTCTTGTGAGACTCAACATCCATATCCAATAAAAAATCTATGATCTCCCACAACCCCACCCATCCAAAAAATACAGATATCAGACACCTATCCCCCACTACCACACCACCGCCCCCTCGCCACCACCAACCCACACCATCCCCCACAACAATCTATGCTGCACCAGTCCAAAGTCCAAAAAGCATTATTGTGGCCAAAAAATATGCACCAACTGGCCATTCTGATACATAACCCCCCCCTGCCCCCCCCCCCCCCCCCCGCCTCCGGCCCCCCCTTCCACCTCCTCCCCCCATTCTTTTTCCCCATTGAGGGTTAGGGCTGGGGTAGGAGGGCAAAAGTAGGGCCACAGACCTACGTCCTTGGCAGGACTGAAAAATGGCCAGGAAAATGCAAGTGGGTGTTAAGCAGTGAGGGGCTGTGCTGAATCAGTGCTAAGTACACTACAGGTCAGCACCATTAAAACCCTGCTGCTGGGCTTTGGATGATGGGACCAGGGTGCATGGTGTTAAAACAAACATCTCACTGTAACTGATTTTCAAACAACGACAACTGAAAACAGAATACACAATAGGAGCAGTCAGGCTTTCGTCTCTAAAATTTTCAGATAACCAAAGCAAGATCCAAACATGTAAAAGGTTCAAAATAAAATAGCTAGCAGTCATTCTTGTTTCAGAATTTATTTTAACTGAAGCAAGCCTTTTTTATGATGTGCACTACACGCCATGCCAATAACGATTGTAGCAGAATTTATGCAACACCCCAAAAGGCTCAATGGCTGAGATATGGCAAAATAACCCCTGTTGTGTGCTTAGGTTCTGTAGTGCCCAGTGTTATGCCCACTTTGTTCACATTTTGCCTGTTATAATTATTAGTAGTAACACAACACACCTGGATTGCTGCAAGGGGCGCAACTCTGTCAGTGACCTGGTACACATAAATCTTTTATACCCACTGCCTGTTTCAGTTTTAAATGCAGGATTTTAATATGTTTTAAGCAATGAAGTGTGTGTGTGTGTGTGTGTGTGTGTGTGTGTGTGTGTGTGTGTGTGTGTGTGTGTGTGTGTGTGTGTGCATGCGTGTGGGCACATGTGTATGTGTGCACATGCTGATGCACATGTTTTGAACGTTACATATGTATGTGCGGGTGTATGTCTGTGGAAGAAGCTGGGGCAGGCGAGAGGGGGAGAGAATGTTAGAATAAGACCGAGATAATGTTTTATGTATTTATTATTTTAATTTTACCTGTAGCTTCTTGAGCCTATGTGTCAAAGATTTTTTTTAATTTTTTATGCTTTCTATACTGATGAACAAAACTTTTTTATGTGACTGATTTGATTTGATCAGTGGTATATAATATATAGGATTGACAAGCGTTCCATTAAGTTTTGAACCTTTGTAGTGTGTGGCCTTGATTGTGAGCACAGCAATCCAGTCTTTCCCCAACACACTGAGTCTGACTCATAATGATGTACACAAACTCGAAGCGCTGGTGTACGGCAATCTTCCTCAAATAAATCTAATGTTTTCTTAGGTTAATTCACCAGCTAAACCTAGGAAGTGAACAACACACACCTGGGCTTTTTTCTAATCTTTTGAAGTTATAGTCTCAGTCTGTATGTTTTTTTCTTTTGCGATGTTTTCAGTCTACTCAGTTCTGCATAATCCAATTATCTGCAGACAAACTGACCACTAAACTTTACTGAAATTATTTCAGAAAATTTACATTATTCTATTTAAAACTAAGAAAACACTAGATTTATGAGGTTTTGTAACAATAAAATCGTGATACTATGGGTGAAAATATGAATTCTGACATTCTTTGATTTGGGGGGTAGGGGGGTAAATCTGTTACTGTGTCAACTGGACACGTCACAGCATCAAAAGTATTAGGTTGAGAATAAACCTGAGACCCTACTGTGGCATTCTGAAGCAAATAATCAGTGAAAAGTTTGATGCAGAACGTTTGACAGAAACAAAAATGACATATTTGTTTCATTTTGAAGATTTTCGGTTTACTCAGTTCTGCATAATCCAATTATCTGTGGACAAACTGAACCCTAAACTTTGATGAAATTATTTCAGAAAATTAACATTATTCTATTTTAAACTAAGAAAACATTAGATTTATGAGCTTTTGTAAAAATAAGATCATGTTACTCTGGGTGAAAACAGGAATTCTGACATTCTTGGATTTGGGGGGTAGGGGAGGTAAATCCAGTTCTGACAACAAGACATGTCAGAGCATCACAAAAATGGCTTGAGAATAAACCCAAGACCCTACGGTGGCATTCTGAAGCAAATAATCGGGGACAAATTTGATGCAGAACTTTTGACAGAAAAAGAAAGGACATATTTGTTTCATTTTTAAGATTTTCTGCATAATCCAATTATCTGTTGACAAACTGAACACTAAACTTTGATGAAATTATTTCAGAATGTACATTATTCCATTTTAAACTAAGAAAACATAGATTTATGAGGTTTTGTAACAATAAAATCATGTTACTAATACTCTGGGAGGTAGGGGAGGTAAATCCAGTACTGACAACCAGACACATCACAGCATCATAAAATTGGGTTGAGAATAAACCCAAGCCCTTTTCCTGTGGCATTCTGAGGCAAATAATCAGTGAAAGGTGTAATGCTGCACTTTTGACAGAAAAAGAAAAGACATGTTTTCTTCATTTCTAAGCTTTCGACATTACAGGTACACTATACTTAGTAAAACCACCACTGTAAATCAATGCCTCACCATATTTCAATTCTGTTTGTTCTAGACAGTGCAGAAGGCATTTGGACACACACTCATTATTGATTTTAATCATTATGATCCACAACAAAAAATTCTCAGTGATTTAATTCAGGTGGTTTTCAAATGCGCTCTGGCATCTTCAATTGGTGTGACAGGACCCTTACGTCAAGGGCTGTAACTCTGGTGCATCCCAAAAGACTTTTGGGGAAAAACTCGTAACATGTTTGGCACACTCTAAGGAACACTTTCAGACTAGTTTAGCTGAGTACTGGGGGGGTGCACAGTAGGTCAGGTTATCTCTCGGACTGTAACTGGTTACACCATACATTGACAACTGTGAACTGACAGTTTTTCTTCTTTTTTTTACCTGTGGTTGACACACCCTCATGTTTATGTGCATGCTTCGACTCTATGCTGCTTTTACAGTTTTGTTAGTAGTATTAGTACCATTAGTACCCAAACATGTCAAAGGGTGCTGACAGGGTCGGTGAACAGATGTGGAAGGCTAAAGCGTGCCCCTTCAGTGGCATAACCAATTCTGGCAGAGTTTGGAGGAAGGTGCCAGAAAGCAAGGCTTGGAATGTGTGCTACCATCAAGCTACGTTTGACTGCAAAAGGATCAGCAGTTCACAAGATATCTAGTGTAATATCAGTTCACAAGATATAATAATTTTTATATATATGTAAGTTTGGTTGCCATGGGTGAAGTGGTTTAAACAGTATCATCCAGACAGATGGACATAGTAATTATAATATACACCATCTAACTTCATTGCAGGGGACAAAAGTCCTCTTTCTTATTATTTTTTAAATTATTTTTTAAGCAGCTGATTGTTGTTACACAACCAGTGATAGCAAACAACATTATATATTACACAATAGGTTCACTGATACCAAACTTTTTTCTTCTTCAAATGCTCTCAGTGAGTTAGATTTTATTATTTTAAATCAGATATGTGTGTGTGTGTGTGTGTGTGTGTGTGTGTGTGTGTGTGTGTGTGTGTGTGTGTGTGTGTGTGTGCATGCATGCATGTGTGTGTGTATGTTAGTTTCTTGAGCTGGCTTTCCTGTTGTTGTTTCTTTCCCTCCCAAGCAGTGTCAAATCATCAGTGTCAAATCTCAATTCATGAAACACATCCAAAAATTATATATAATACTCTTAAAAAAGCACATGGTTCCTTGTTGTTTGTTTGCATGTAATACGCTACATGCTTCAATCTGGAGAGAAAAAGGGCACAAAAGAATTCCTTATTATTTTATTAAATACTTATGTTGTTTTCTTTCTTCTTACCACTTATAGTTTGTGGTAATCAAATGATCCTCTTTTTCTCTCTCTACATTTTGTTGTTGCCAATTTTGTTTTCTCAGCAACATAGCAGAGTCATTCAGCTGATGCAGTACTAGGTACATACAGGTATCATTTTCTTCTTAAAAAGAGAGAGAGAGAGAGAGAAAGAGAGAGAGAGAGAGAGAGAGAGAGAGAGAGAGAGAGAGAGAGAGAGAGAGAGAGAGAAAACAAAGGGGTGAGGGATGGGGGTGGGGGGGTGGGGTGGAACAGCAACCAACGTCCAGTGGTGCAAGGGAGACAACCAGCTTTCATTTCACAGTGCCTGAAAAGCTGTTAGAGAATGTGATCATGTAAGCTGCTTAAGCAGAGGTTCTTAATTAGTGTTCTCTTATACTGTAATAGAGGGAGGTTGGAAAAGATTGTAAAAAAAGCAGGTCATGTTGTGGGAAAGCAGGTCATGTTGTGGGAAAGCCACTGGACAGTTTTAAGACTTTACACGAAAAGAGACTGTACAGAAAACTAATGCAAATATTAAACGACACTACACACCCAATGAGACACTACTTTGATAGCAGGTGTAGCATCAGGAGTGGAAGATTTTTACTTCTGAGAACAAACACAAACCGTTACAAAGCCTTGTTTTTACCCTTGGCTCTGTCAGTTTTTAATGAAAATTATACCAGTCATTTAACTGAGTGTGTACATGCATCAAGACGTCTGTTGTGGATGATAACTTTCTAAAGGAGGGTTGGGGATGTGTGAACCTAATGATTCTTATTTAATTTGAGAGTTTTTACATTTTGGTTTGACAGAGAAAACATTATTCCAGGTAATTTTGGGTTTGCTATTAGTGTATGCAGATTGACAGAAAGGGGGCATATGTCTAAGAGTGTGTGTGTATGTGTGTTTCATGACTTAGAATTATTGAGCTATGTTCTTCACTGTGCAATCGAACGACAGCTTTAATTTCCTGCTGGGATGAATAAAGTAAATAAATTATATTGTTATTGTTATTGCTAAGATGTCTGCTGTTGTTACTTTAAACAGAAATCACAATATTAACTCACTGGGAGCTTACTGTGTCCAGTGACATGTCACTCTAGTGCACTATGACTGGCAGAGAGCATCAACCGACGCAGTGCTAATTAGATGTAATTAGTGTTCTCTGTGAAAACGCTGTGCTTACTCAATTCCCTGGGGTAATTTTCTCTGAACTTTCAGTTAACTCTCATTACAGGAACATTCACAAAAGTCAATAAACAAAACCAAAAAGTGACACAGAAGTCAGCTGCACTGCATCAGCATTCCAAGTTAGGATTTATCAATGGTTCAACAGTGGAAAACCACCCAGACATGAAATTACACAACACTGTGTGTGCAGATCTAATCAACTCAAATGGATTAAATAAAGTATACAGTATCTGGGCAGCTCATGCAGTTGCATGCAGAAACTTATTACACAAGTTACAAACAGCAAATAAGTAGCACACAACAGTAAAACACTCACTGAAGTATTTCAAAGATTCTGCGATCTGCAGATCAGTGAGGTCAAGGTCAGCGTCAAGGTTGATGAGTGGTGTCTGGATCCAATCCTGGTGACTGTAACCACCAAAGTCACTGATTGAATCAGCGCGAAGTCGGTAACGAGGAATCTGTTCTTGGATCAAGCTCAGAATCTCTACCTCATCTGGGTCTGCATCATTACATAAATCTGAAACAAATAAATCAGGAGAGAAAAAAAAAGATTTTTTTTTTATATAATAAATATCTTTTCACATATATCTTTTCTAATACATAAATCTGAAACAAATAAATCAGGAGAGAAAAAAACAAAAAGAAAAATTTACAACATAATAAATATCTTTTCACATTTCTTTTCTAACACATTAATTATTCTGTTAAAACAGCTATATATATATATATAAAAGAACACATACATACATATGATTATGTCGCCATAGACTATCAGCTTTGATTTCTGTTAATACTATAGCACAGAAAGCTCTTAGTTCAGAGCACCTAAGAGATGAAACAAAGGCAATAACAATTCTCCTCAGCTTTGAAACTGTTTGAAGGGACAAATCATGAATGCTTAACTTTGTTATTTGAAAAATTGGAGATGTCATAGGTCAGGAGTAGGTAAGGAAGTAATTTGATGTTTTACACTGAGTCAACCGTTATGGTTATATCCCTATCAGGAGAGACCACTTAAAGTGAAAAATACAAAAAGTCTGAAAAGAGACAAGGATAAACTTTGGTATAGGGTGCTTTAAGTTTAACATGGGAATACGAAGAGAGATGTCAACAAAAGTGCTATAAATGACTGACTAGGATGCCTGTTAGGATATAGCAATATGATTTTAAGTCCTCTTCTTTATTCTTTCTTACTTTTGCTGATAAATTATCTTATGATGTATTTGTGTGTGTGTGTGTGTGTGTGTGTGTGTGTGTGTGTGTGTGTGTGTGTGTGTGTGTGTGTGTGTGTGTGTGTGTAAATGTGTATGTTTGTTGCTGTTTTTAACTAAGTTCAATGAGGCATTAGTGTAAAAGAGATGGGCACCACCATGAGCTCAGGAGCTGTGTGAAAGTCGAGGTGGACGTCCTGGGCTCCCGTCCCTAATAAACCTACGGTTTCTGTGGACGTAAAGTAACACTTCAACCAACTTCAACCACCATGAGTAAAATTGCCAGTTCAATGACAGCATTAGTGTGAAACAGATGGGCACCGCTGGGAGTCAAATTATACATAAACATACTTCCTCACATTTTATTTACTTGTATTATCATTAATCACTCTTTTAAAACTGATGGCAGATGATCAAAGTTTCTTCCGAGAATCCATAAAGTACCGTACTGCAAAACAAAGCAAAAACACAATGTTAAAACAGGGGTGATCTGGCCCTCACAAAGGTGCACTCTTTCATCAGAGGCTATACAAAGCGAAAAGAACTTTCTTTTACAATTTCTGGGGGACTGTAAAGTTCATGTGAACTCCGATACTAGAGGTTATACAGGGGAAAGAACTTTTTTTCACAACTTGTTGGGGGACTGTAAGCTTCATGTGAACTCCGATACTAGAGGTTATACAAGGGGCAAGAACTTTTTTTCACAACTTGTGGGGGACTATAAGGTTCATGTGAACTCTGATACTAGAGTGTCTATTACAGTGACTGAGCTTTAAGCACACCTCACTCTGACCCAGGTTGTTAGCACTGTGCTAAACCGTATGTAAAGTGAATTTTACACATGGTTTGGCACAACACTTACAATGTACCCTCTTAATTTGAGACAACATCACAAGCTTCTGCAGAAGCATGTTGGAGCTCAGGTTACCGGGCTGTATACATTAATCCCACCGAAGTGCAACCTGAAATTGTACTGGAGTAATCAAATGTAAATCAACCCCCTCGGAAGTGTAATTTAAGACTGTACTGGAGTAATAAAACAGTTTTGTGCATTTGCCCACAGACCTAGTGGTGTTGTGTTTTGATACAATGTCGGGGAAGATGCAGACAGCAAAGGACCAAGGGCAGCTTGCTCTATGATAAACAGCAGTGGGCTGATGCCTGTTGTGCCGAGCATTGCATGAAATTTGTAACCTATTTTATCTGAAATGCGCTGCTTGTTCTCTGTTGGTACACATGCGCAGACTTGTTAACATGACACTGTGTGTATGAATGTTCTCCGTGCTCTCTCATTCTGTGTGTATTGTTATCTGATTTGTCACACGGCAATAAGAAGGACTGAACTAATGACCTGAGCTGTACCAATGCCGCAATGGACATGCCATGAATGCACGCACCAAAACAACTAGACTCCACAAAACAGGAGCTTACCTAAAGTACCCCAGCACTAAGTCACTGAGCACTGACTTGCCTGAGCAGTCCAGGCTTTGGGGCTTCATCTCAAATGCTATGACAGGGCACACTAGCAAACGCAGCAAATGGTCCCTAAACTGTCGAGCTTGGATCAGAAACAAGGAAATGGCAGGCTCAAACATGTTTACAACTGCTTAGCTGTGAGTTTACATAATTTGCTGTACTGATCTAAAGTAAAACTAGCTCACAATTTGATTCCCAGCATTCTACTTCTAAATTTTGCAGCAGTCACTGATTGGCTTCATTTTGATTGGCTATTTTGCTGCTCTATTCTGTAAGCACTGCACACATCTAACTTAGGAACTATCATTACTTCCATGTGTGTCATCCATATCTTGATCTTGATGCACACTATAACTAGTGTGATACGCTGACAGAACCCAATCTTGGGTATTGCGTCAGCAGACAAGGGGGGGGAGCACCCAATGTTTTAGGGGCAGCAAGAGATTTGTGTCTTAAGCTTTCTAATGTCTTGCTACTATTTCCTATTCTAAGTTGTTCCAGTCGATGGCAGTCCTGGGAAAGAAAGAATATCTATAGACAGCAGTTTCTGTAGGATCTACTCTATAACTCCTGTAAATTGTTGCTTGCATGGTCTGTCACTATATTTGTTGTCTTAATGTCTGTTGGGTTCCTAGGGTTGATCAGTCTTGTGGAATTTATAGCTGTCAAAAACTCATTTGCAGGGAATGCGGGGGTCAGCCCTCTGACTATCTTGAAGGAGAGGGTAATTCGTTGCTGTTTTCTTCTATTCTGAAGCAACTGCAGTCCAAGGTCTCTCAGCATGTTGGTGACACATCTCGGGGTGCAGTCTTTTCCCACATATGTATCAAAACAAAGGAAATATAAGGCAGTAATGAACACAGTAGAAAGTTAATATTTAAAGGGAAAACCAGACCAAAGAAAAACATCACAGGCCCAGCTGACAGGAATGATTTTTTTTTTAAACACACATGGCAGATTTTCACCCAATTTCTCTCTGTTAAGAATCAGCATTTAAAAGTTATAAAAGCATGAGCATGGGTGTTGCCATTTTGTGCACACACATGGCAGCTTTTCACCCAATTTCTCTCTGTTAAGAATCAGCATTTAAAAGTTATAAAAGCATGAGCATGAGTGTTGCCATTTTGTGCACACACATGGCAGCTTTTCACCCAATTTCTCTCTGTTAAGAATCAGCATTTAAAAGTTATAAAAGCATGAGCATGAGTGTTGCCATTTTGTGCACACACATGGCAGCTTTTCACCCAATTTCTCTCTGTTAAGAATCAGCATTTAAAAGTTATAAAAGCATGAGCATGGGTGTTGCCATTTTGTGCACAGCAGTCTGTTTCCATGCTGTCATAAACATGTGTGGCTAAAGTAACAAATATGTCATGACCCAACCCTTTTCTGCTCTCCATTGGTAAAGAGCGAACAACACTGCTGTGCCAATGAAGAGCTGAAATTTAAGCAATAAAGTACTTCCTTCGTAAAACAAATATGGACAGGATCACAAAATGAAGTACGCAGAAGAAAATATCTGCACATTTTCCACATTGTCAGACCGACTTGCATCTCTTGTTCAGTTCCCAGTCTAAGCAAAGTCTCAACGTCATGATTACATCTGTTTCAGTTCCACCTTAAACATACCTGTGATGATGCCAATGTCTCGAGTGTTGGTCTCGGGATTGATCTGCTCAGTAGCAATGGCAGGCTCAGCGATGCCGGAAGGCAGAGGCAAAGTGATGGGGCGGGAGGGAGCTTCCACAGCTGCGTCACAGGGCACGACAGCATGAGGACTGGGGCTCGTCTCTGAACGGTCGGCCAGCTTGCTAGCTTGCCAGCTACGGCATGGCACAGGGGCCTCTTCTGCGACGCTAACAGCTTCTGGCTCTGGGCTGGCACCTTGCTGCTGCTGCTGCTGCTGCTGTAGCGGTGCTGTAGGATGCTTCGGTCTGCTGGACACCTGCTGAACAGTGTGAAGCAAATTCATTCAGCAGATGGGTGGAACCCATCATGAATAAATACCTCCCTTATTTTTTTGTTGGTACACCTGTCCTGACTGGCAACTAAAATTAAGAGTGCTATCACTACTGCATGTAACTGATGTTAGTGAGACCCCCACAGAGTTCTGCCTGGAAAATATTAACCCACCATTGTGAATCTTTTAACTTTTGCACACACCTTCAGCACACATGACGCCATACTTTGTCCATGTCGCCCCAAAGGATTTGACACTGAACCTACCACCCTGGGACTATGGAGAAGAGAAAGGGGTGAGTGGAGAAGGGAGCTACTACCGATCTGGAAAACCATAGATGGGCAACAAGTCCCAGACAAACTGCTAAAAATGATTAGCCCTCCTTAAAAGAAAAGCACAGTGACTGATCTTGAAAAGCTTCAAAGATCTCCAACTTTTGAACAAATTTATGAGACGGCAGACCCTCCAACTTCTACAGAGCATGCCAAGATGCAGCCAACACAAATAATGTAAAATCAGGTGAATTCCACATCACACCAAGTCCTTCTTCCCCACAACAATATGGGAATGAAACCTACCAGTAAGCGAAAGAGTCCAAATTCCACCATTACTGCATAGGCAACAGCTGAGCTGTAAACAAACGCCATTTAAAGTTGGGGTCTTTCTGATGCAATTATTGTCAGCCCCACAAATAACAGGCATATTCATAGTCAAACTATTTTTTCTTCTCGCAGTCTTTCTGGTGCAATTTTTGTCTACCATGAAAACAAGTCACACCAAAACTTTGTCATTATTGTCAAAGTTTTGACTGTGGTTGCAACTTGGAAGCAAAAAAACACACAAAAAACACAAACAACAACAACTGGCTCTGTGGATGTTGTATGACTCTGCGCTAGACAGGATTCTGTCTTTGTGGATGGTGATCACATCTCTTTTTCTTTTTTTTACGGCAAAGCGCAAGAAGACTGATCTTTGGTCACCAAACCAATAGTGTACATGATAAGTTCCTGTGGTTTGAGGCTTACTTGGGCCCTCTTCAACAGTGCCAGCACCCTGGGAGGCAAACGCTCTGATTTTCCCGTCATTTCCACCAATGTCTCAGCCAGCTCCTGAACATCAGCTGTAGTAGAGCACACAGTGTAAAACTGCCTCAAGTTGAAGACTGCCTCTAGTGACAAGGCAAAGGTGAACTGGTTGAAGCCACAAAGCCTGGCACAATAGTCCTTGGGGTCTTTAGGTCAACGTGTGTATTCTGATCCCCAGACAGCCACAAATGATCTTTCCTGTAACCATCTTTTTTGAATAGCACACCACAGAACACACAAGCAACTGTGTAATTTATAAACTGTTGTGGCCTGAAGGACTTTCAAATGGAAGAAAGAAAGGATTCAAAGAGGGAAGTATGATATTAATCTGTGGTTTTGTCTTTCAAATTTATGATGCAACCTCCGAGCACATCTGATCTTTCGTCAGGTAATCCCGAGCTGTTTGTGGGTAAACATGTGTGCAGGTCGTTGCACCGCACACAGCTCTTGGAGGACACTGTGAGTGAAAGCCAGACCCGGCAGGTATCACAGTTGACTGTACCCACAATGTGACTGACACACAGAGCTCATGGCACAGTTGTGACACTGGAGGGTTGCTGATGGCTACAGGGCTATAGGACACCAGAAGGATCATTTTGGTAAGTAGACTACAGCGTAGTAGCAAATATATCTCTCCATTTCTCTCTTAGCCTCTCTGTGTATAACAAATATATGTGTAGGCCAGCTACCACAGGACACGAAAGGTAGTATTACAGCCATACTTTCAAGGTGAAAGATGTTTGTCTTCAACCTACCCAGAAGTAAATAGGTTTCAAGCAACACAGGTACTTCAGTTTTCTGTGTGTGTGTTTACTCCCACTGTCCCATCCCCCCAAACAAAAAACACTTGTCCCTGTTAAACTCCTTACAAAAGCTATTGGGGCCAGGCAGCTCATATGCAACTGGCACACTCTGACAGGTGTGTGTGTGTGTGTGAATGTGTGTGTGGGGGTGTGTGTGTGGGTGTGGGGGTGTGGGTGTGTGTGTGTGTGTGTGTCTTGAGGCTGCATGCTGTACTGTCAACTATACAAGTACCTAGCACATTATGTAAAATAAACATGTCAACTTTTGTGAAATCTCATTGCAAGCAATAAGGCAAAAGTGCATTTGGTACAAACCTGTGGCATTAGTCAACCAATGATCAGAGATATGCTTTTGTTTGAATGTTTGAACAAGTTCTTCTTATCGGCAGTTTCAAATGCCGTGTGTGCACTATCACCACAATGCAAGCTCATAAGTGATAGTTACACAATGAAAATACATATTAGACAACATTCACCTGTTTATAAGCATTGTCCTTCATGTACCCTGATTACCAATGGGGATTAGCTGAAATAAAGTTCTCTGTGAGTTATTATCACACCAGTAACCTCAGCCAAGCGTGCCCTTCTACTGTCTGTTTTCAAGTTCTTCTTATCGGCAGTTTCAAATGCCGTGTGTGCACTATCACCACAATGCAAGCTCATAAGTGATAGTTACACAATGAAAATACATATTAGACAACATTCACCTGTTTATAAGCATTGTCCTTCATGTACCCTGGTTACCAATGGGGATTAGCTGAAATAAAGTTCTCTGTGAGTTATTATCACACCAGTAACCTCAGCCAAGCGTGCCCTTCTACTGTCTGTTTTCAAAGTGGCGTTCAGGTGAGCATATCCGAGCTGAGCTATCCATACTGAACCTGTCAACTGCCTCCAGCAGCCATAAAAAAAAAAAGAGGGTGACGTGACATAGCAGATGCACAGAGGAGCTGCTGCTACGTGACATTCGGCACTAAGATGCGTGCACTTCCTCCTCCCCCACACCCCCCAACCCAATCCCACGCCTGTTGCTCAAACACCACACAAAGCCTCCTTGCAAGTCAGGCGCAGTCATGGCAGCACACACCGTGAGACAGACTATGCATGTCAACTGACTTTATGATGCTGTGAGTATAGTTCAAACTGCTATTTCTGATCAGAATATGTCTAGAATAATAGAAATGTTATTATGCATGTACATGAGCTTCAGTATTTACCTCTTAAGAGCTACTTATATTGCCATAATGTTAACTGCACTAACACTGTAACGGGAGCAGCTCTGAACAATTACCAAGCAAATCTGCTTTGTACTTTTAATCAACAAACATACTATACATGACACGCCCAGTGTTTAGCACTTGCACTACAGCAGTCATAAATTTTGTAATATAAAATCGCCATCCATAATCTACATGACTGAAAACAAACAAAAACCTTCTCATTTACCTAGTTTTAGTGGTCATTTCCATAAGCTTTTTTTTCTTTTCTTTTTTCAGGGTTCACATTAACCAGTAATTTCCGGTATGTTATCAGTTAAAATTAGCATTTATATTCCAGAAAAGAAATCAGCAACCAGATATACTGGCTGTTATTCTGTTTGATTGATTCTCAAAAACAGAAGGAAGAAAACAAGTGAATGCAGAAAAGCAGAGAGAGTACATGCTTGCATGTGTGTGTGTGTGTGTGTGCATGAGAGAGAGACAGACAGACAGACAGAGAACGACAGAGAGAGACAGACATAGACAAAGAGAGAGACAGAGATAGAGAGAGGGAGAGACAGAGACAGTGTATCTGTGAATGTGTGTGTGTGTGTGTTTGTGTGTGTTTGTGTGTGTTTGTGTGTGTATGTGTGTGATGTGGTGTGTGTTGTGTGTGATGTGGTGTGTGTGTGTGTGTGTGTGTGTGTGTGTGTGTGTGTGTGTGTGTGTGTGTGTGTGTGTGTGTGTGTGTGTGTGCGTGTGTTCTAGATGGGGAAGGGAGCAGGCTGTTCACTAGCAGGGGTCTAGTAGTAGTATACACAGCCATGTATCTGAGTGGTTGCACTGGTCAACTGACCAGTTCCCATGAACCACTTTCACCACCTTATAGATGTCTTAGTGGTTTAAAAATGTCTAGCAAATGCCTAACACAATACTGTTTTGTTTTGTTTTCCCCTCCTGGTTTCACACACTGCAGCAATGTGGTGGACAGCAGAGTTCACATCTGAAGATGTGTTATTTAGTTTCTATAGAATGCAAGTCTGTTAAATCCTTGTCATGTACTTTAACCATCTAGTGTTACTTTTTGTTGTTGTTTACTTTGTCTTTTGTGTCATTTCCCTTTTGTCTTCCCTTTTTTTTTTTCTTTTTTTTTTTTTTTCTTTCTCTGACACTTTTGGCAATAATTGTGCTTTGTATTTTTCTTCTCTGTGTTGTATGCATTTGCTTCTTCTTCATTTTTTTTTTTTTTTTTTTTTTTCTTTGCCAATAATTTAAACTATAGTTGCTATGGATGGAAGAAAACAAACTCAAACTGAATAATAAGACTGAAACTATTTGTTTCTCATCATCATCCTCTATTAACACAACCCTGCCACACCCACACACTCATCAATACCAATGGTGAGTTTTCTGGAACCGTCTGCAACCTCAGCTTCATCTTTGATAGCAATCTTTCAATGAAACAACACATCATCAAAACGTGTAAGGCTGCATACACTGAAATTAGATACAGAAGTTCCATTCACCAATATCTCACTGAAGACACAACCATGACATTAGTTAAGCCATGCATCCTGTCCAGATTAGACTACTGCAATTCCCTACTGGCAGGTTATCCACAGACAGTCATCAAACCACTCCAACAAGTACAGAACTCTGCAGCCAAACTCATCCCTACATCTCATAGAGCAGAACACACCAAACTCTTCTCAAGCAACTGCATTGGCTCCCCATAGAACAGAGAATTAAATACAAAATAGACTGCCTCTGCTATCAAATCATCACTGGCACAGCCCCTCAGTACTTGGCTGAACTTGTTCAGATGTACATCCCTTCTAGGTCTCTGTACTCTTCTTCGGATGATAAAAACTTTTTGCATCCCCTTCTTCAAAAGAAAACAGCATGGTGGTCGTGCCTTTTGCATCTCTGCTGTCCAAATCTGGAATTCTCTTCCTTTTGCTCTCCGTCACAGCCCTTCCCTCCCTGCCTTCTAAACTAGCCTGAAAACTTATCTCTTCAAACAGTATTTTGACCAGTAATTGCTTTTCTGCTGCACAAATCTCTCTCTCTCTCTCTCACACACAGTCCTTGCCTTCAAATTAGTCTTTACCCCCCCCCCCCCCCCCCATTGGGGGCCCCAGTGTCTTTTCAGCCATGTGTGTGTGTGTGTGCTTTTTATTGGCAGTGTGTATGTGTGTGTGCAAACCTTTGTGTGTGTGTGTGTGTGTGCGCGCATGCGCGTGACTTTGTGTGCATACGTTTTTTTGCTATGTTTTGTATGAAGATGTTAATTTTTGTACGTTTTGTACGCTTGTATACTACTGATTTGTATAATTATGGGTATTTGTGCATTGTATGTTTTTCTTTAAGTTGTAAAGCGCTTTGAGATTCTGAAACCGCTCTGTAAGTTCCCTATTAATATTATTATTCTGGTTTATAGCTGTGTTCAACCCTTGAGAAAATGTGCCAAATGTTTTTTCTTTGCTGTTTCATGAAATAAATTCTAAATCTGAAATCTCTGAGTCCACTTCAGACATACACAGACTGCTCTATGTCCAACTAAAATGAAAAATGTCTAATGAAGTAACCCACATTCTACTGAGATCTTTCGTCTACTTTTGGCTCACTGGAAGCAGCCATGTGTCTTCTATACTACTCTGCTGCCATGAACAACAATGTTTATGTCAAAACTCAGTTAAAAGTGATCTTTAAAAAAAGAAGAAAAAAAGAAGAAAAAAAAGGCATCAAATGTTTACACTAAATTACAGTGAATAAACAAAAGCAGGCACAAACAATCACAATCTACTGTAAAGTAGGTAGGCTACCCTCATATAAAAGAGATAATAAAAAGACACACCTAATCTGTCATAAAAGAGAACATACACCCCCCCCCCCCAACCCCCCCCCCCCCCCCCCCCACAACACTCCATGTGCAAGCACCTGTCTTCTCCTCAATGAGTGGGTTCAGTTCTGTTCAGAATGGTAACTATGTGCTTGAAAAAGCCAGTGACGCCAGTGTCAGTTTGTTTGCAGTCATAAATCTCCATATCTGCCTTGAAAAAGCCAGTAATGCAAGTTTCAGCTTGTTTGCAGTCATACATCTCTCTATCTACCCTTGAAAAAGCCAGTGATACAAGTTTCAGATTGTTTACAGTCATAAATCTCCCTAACTGAGATGCTGGGAAGGGTATTGATCATTTATTAATTGTTGTATTTGAGTCTAGGAGTACGAGCGGAGACTGGTGTGCACATGTCACTGTGTGTGTGTGTGTGTGTGTGTGTGTGTGTGTGAGAGAGAGAGAGAGAGAGAGAGAGAGAGAGAGAGAGAGAGAGAGAGAGGAGAGAGAGAGAGAGAGAGAGAGTGTAACATGGTTATTGTTTGATAGGTGATAATGGTAAACTACAATATTTAAGGTTCTGTTTGTTTGAAATGTATGTTAATGTGTGTTTTTTTGTCATAAATGTTTGTACAGTGCAGTGAGTTTAACTCTGGTTAGAGAACAGTGCTTTATAAGAATTATTTATTATTATTATTATCTGCCCTTGAAAAAGCCAGTGGACGAGAGTTTTAGCTTGTTTGCAAGCCAGCAATGCAAGTTTCAGTTTGTTTGCAGTCATAAATCTCCCTATCTGCCCTCGAAAAAGCCAGTGACGCAAGTTTCAGCTTGTCTGCAGTCATAAATCTCCCTATCTGCCCTTGAAAAAGCCCCTGATGCACGTTTCAGCTTGTTTTAGGTAGTCCAAAGTGCTCTCGATTGCGTTCCGCGTAACTAAGTTGGTCTCGTTTTTAGCGATTTTCATTGACGGATTTCTTGTGTGTTTTTGATCCAATCTCAATAAAAAAAATTCTGTTGAGAACAGTTTTCAGACGCGGAGTGTTGGACGTACGCTAGTCCAGCCATGATGAAATCTATATCAATCAAAAGTGCTGTTACTAAACTTTCTTTCCATATCCATGATGGCTGCCTTCGACAAGCAGAAGTCCTGAATAAAGTTGTTTGAAATGTGTATAACGGATTTTGTACTATTTTTAGACCACGGACACTCTCATAAAAAATATCAGTAGAAAGATCAATCTTTCTTCTTCAAAGTTATACTAAAATAAGAGTTCAAAACTATTCGTACGTCCAACACTCAGCCGCCGAAACGTGATAACAAAGAGATTTTATACCACAGCCGCACGATCAGCCATGGCCGCTGAGGCGACCGCACAAGCGATCGTGCGTGCCAAGTTGGTGGATTCTCCACTATCAGTGTTCTACATTGCGTGTAAACGATCTAGTTGCTGAGTGAAAGTATTAACCTTTTTCTTGAAAGCCAGATTAAGCTGTCAAACGAATGCTTCTGTCTGTAAAAATTAAAAATGAAGCGCTCAGTGAACGATCGCAAACACGGACGAGAGCTGGTTTGGGTGGTGTCAATGGGGATGATCGACAAATTTATTTATAAACAGCAATTTTAGCAAACGTTTCTACTAATGACAGTCCAGGAGAGGCTTTATTTGTAATATCCAAGGAAACAGTCGGAAATTCTTGGGACATTTCAAGTGCCATTGGGCCACAAATATCATCAGAATCACTCAAACAGATCTAGCGAATAACACCAACATTTCCAACAAAAGTGACTGATTTGGTTACTCAGAAATTAGATCTAGATCAAATGTCTGAAAGGAGAATACGCATACTGAAGGTCACATATATATATATATGATTACACTCACTTTCTGTTGCAAATTTTGGGTTTATTCATTTCGTATATATATATATATATATCAAGGTAAATGACTGCAAAAAGAAGACAGCCGAAACTGCTGTGCACTTTGTTTTGAAATGGGTGTTTTAAGTCAATCCAGTTAGCAACAATTCCAGCAGCAATTCTAGGATGTTGGAGACCAAAGATTTTAGGGACATTGCTTTGGCATATATGCCCTTGAAACAGGCCTATAAGGTGATGCAAGGTCACCCTGAAAAAAAATGGACTTTTACATTTTCTCTGTGATCAATCCGAAAATTATGGCATCATGTAGAGGTCTTAACTGTGGTTATTTCTGTACAAAAAAGTAAGGTGAAAGGACAAGTGAAGAGGAGTTATGATTTCTTTTACCATTTCTAAGATTGATGGATGGCATTTTTTATGAATTTAGCATGTTTGATGTGAAATATCTGGAAGAATAATCAAAATGAAGGTCTACAAAAAAATTGGGCCTATTATTTGTACTGTGGAGAATGAGATTCCTAAATATCAGACAGGTTATATGCAAAGTAGCTTCCAGGTGGGACCTTAAATCTCGGGATTTCTCTAATTTGCATTTTGTGGGGCAAAATATTAAATATAAAAAAATCTTAACTTTGGAACTACTCAAGTGATCAACATAAAATTGGTATCACTGAAATCAGATTAAAAAAAAGAAGATCTATGCAAATATATAAAGTATGATAGTCAGCTATTGATTTTCAAAATCTCTTTGGACTACCTACTTGTTTGCAGTCATAAATCTCCCTATCCCTTGAAAAAGCCAGTGATGCAAGTTTCAGCTTGTTTGCAATCATAAACCTCCTTATCTCATTGCAGCAGGACTCCACAGTCTTCAGCAGGACTGAAGAGCAGACTCCTGTTCAACTGCTAGGCAAGAATACAACAAAGAATCATCTGCATGAAGGTGATAATCAACGCAGCACTTTTGGATCAGCTCTGCAAGCTGCCTGGTGTTGAGCAGGAAGGCCTGAGGATCAATACCCCATGGAATGCTGCGCAGAGGGGTTTCTGCTGACTAATCTGTCCTACAAGAACCTGTTCAAAAAGTAGGCATGACTAACTTGTTTTCATTCCAAGGATCATACTAGTGTTGTTTTTTAAAGTTTTATTAGAAGTGCATACAGCATTCACAAATGTGTGTCATAAAAAGAAGAAAGAAGCATGGGTCAGTCATTTTTGCATTCATGTAAAATGTACAAAGTGGCGATCTGATCAGCTCCCTAACTCCCAGTGTGTCCTCTGAATGAACCTGCTACTGTCCCCCATACCTGGTCCCTCCATTCCATTGAGCTCTCCCCTCAGTGGTTTTGTTCAGGTCCTTCAGTCTAGATCTAATGCATGTGGTGGTCTTGAGTAAATTCAACCAAAGCGCCTTTTCAGTGCACAGCACATGAAACTCAACTTCAAGCCAGTGGTAACAGCAATACAGATATATATATATATAATATAAAAAATCCCTGTAGGCCTAAGTACTGCAAAGTCATGCAAAAGACGCACACTGATTTTGTGTGAGAGGGTTTGAGTGAATCAGCTCTAGCACTGTCACTGTCTGTCATAACAGTGACTTTGTTGCTGCTTTTGAAGAAGAAAAAATGAGAGAGAGAGAGAGAGAGAGAGAGAGAGAGAGAGAGAGAGAGAGAGAGAGAGAGAGAGAGAGAGAGAGAGAGAGAGAGAGAGAGAGACAGAGACAGAGAGAGACAGAGACAGAGACAGAGAGACAGAGACAGACAGACAGACAGACAGAGAGAGGAAAATACTGCAGCTTGTTGTTACTTTCATTTCACATTTATTCAGCTCTTAGTCTTTTTATGCCAGTCAGGGGACCTCCCCCCCCCCCCCCCCCCACCACCAACACCACCAAAAACACACACACACACACACACACACACACACACACACACACACACACACACACACACACACACACAAAACAAAACAAAACAAAAACACCCTACAACCACCAAAAAAAAGCAACCCAAACAAACAAAACAATAACAACCTGGAAAGTGAAATTTATAGTAAAACAGCGTCACAAAAGTGAAATCAGTAAAACATGTAAAACAGTATTTAAAATAGTCTCCTGGGACAAGATTTTGCGCTTTAAAAATACTTTTATTATTATTATTATTAAATACTTTAACTATTAAAACAGTATTTTTGTTTGCCTGTCTTGACAGATTCTACTTTTAGCTATTGAAAACTTGGGCAAGGGGGGAGGACAGTTCAAGAACAGCAAGCTGCTGTAACTGTAGTCTTTTCTAGATTTATTCCTGTTGGTGGCTCATTGGGAAACTAGCTCTTGGATTTTTGCATTTAATGCATTACATGCTCTGATAAGAAATGCAATATGACTATATGTGGCCTTCAAAAACTGCATAAAATAGGCATAAAAAATGCATCCACACAATCCCTGCATTCTTTTTACTGCCTGTTCTTAATAATGCTTTATTCAGCAGCCATCTGTGTTTGCCATTTCCTGTTTGGTTTGACCTTCTAATAATCTAAGTTAACTGTTGTTATAGAAACTCAGTAGCATTAATTGGTGCAGCTCAGCTACAATTACTTGATGACCATAATTGTACACATAAATGACATTATATATATATTGTTACTCAGACAGCTGAGATGCAAGAGTATTTGCAATCTGATGTATGTGCTTAAAATTAAATATTACACTAAATTGCTACAAGCTATTATTTATTGTACATTGTAGCTCAGACAGCTGAAATGCATGAGTATTTAGAATCTGATCAACTGATTTTGTTTAACATTAAATATTACACTAAACTGCTAAGTGCTGTTCTCTGCTCTCAGTCACAATCACTGTTCAAAAATGAGCTGAGTCAACCCGTAATATAAAAATCAGCAATGCAAACTGTGGAAATTAAGATCACGTTAACTGTTGCATTTTTTTTTTAAACAAACATTAATATTTGGCTTTGCACTATGCTTTGCACATGGGTACATTTTCTTTGTGCCTGAAGGTGTGACACGCACTGATTAGTTTGCACACTGCCACCACTGCTGACTCAGAGTCAGAAGAATTATTTTTTTTAATCAAAAAAATCCATTCATTCTGTCTTGAAGGAGAACTGTACAATGGTATGCTTTCAAGGCAAGGGCGGAACTCATGGCTGCACTCTTTTTTTAGTGCTTGGTTGCAAAATGGATAATCACAATTCCACAGTAATAACTGACAGTGACACTGACAGATCTGTCTACATTTTGACCTGCCAGCAAAATAATTGATTGTACTTGTACTGTGTTGTAGTTAATGTTTTCGCAATGATTATTTCTCTACTTGCTGCCTTTGCTGATACTGTGGTAGTGATAAGTGTTGACTGTTATTTCCCATCTGAACAGGTCTGAACTGATGCAATTCCCCAGCTGTTCCCATGGAAGGGGGGGGGGGGGGGGGGGGGGAATATATAAAAAATACACAACTCACAAGCGATCTTTGCAAAACAGGAATTATGCCTTATTATTTGGCTGCCAGATGGCAGATCTAACCCTAACCATGCAGAACTGTCAGATCATACATCTGTCATTTCACAACTGAGACTGAGACTGTGAGAGTCAGCCAAATCTGCAGTAAAAATGTGAGGATCTGCCCACCTTTAGGCTTTACCTGCTTTCAGTTAGCTTGCTTACTACTGCCCATGTCAGAATAACCTGAACAAATCAATGAAAATAAAATAACCTTGGGGAAAGCGATGCAAGCTCAAATATTATGTGAATGATGATGAACATTCCGAATAACGAAAGATCTAATGAGTAATAGTATTGGTAATAGTAATAATAGTATTGGTAATAGTAATAATCAATAGCGGTCATTTCTATAACCAGATCCATATCTCACCGACAGTGGTAAGCACACGGCGCTTTACACGATATGTCCACATACTTTAGTAAATTGTCAATTGTCCATTCACTATTTCAAATTATGGCCCACAAAAATGTAACCGCGGACTGACCGAGTCACGTATGCACTTTCTGAACTGTTTTGTGTCCTACACGGTGACTGTCGGTGTCAGTGTCCCGCGAAGCAGCCCTCTTCCAATATCAGTCATACACCAAGTTACTATTGCCTGATTACAGATAAATGTAGTAGTCTGTATCAAACAAAAGCAAACAAAGACCCCGAAAGCAACAACAATAAAATCAGTAATACCTCCTATCGGTGTGTGTTCTGACCTCATCAGTCTATCACTTCGACAGCGGCCATTTTGGCAATTTCATACAAGCGAATGAGACGAGATATTTGATTGGTCCATCTTTTTCTTCACCCACTCAGAAAGCGTGTTACATAATGCCTTGCTTTTCTAAATTTTCCGTCTGCTTGACCTCATAGCCTGTGCCGCTGGGCCTGCCAGAGATAATAAACTGTTTTGACTCGGGGGTCCAAGGGGGCAGTAAAACGGCATTGAAGAAAACACCCATGTTAACTGGAATTTATACCGTTCTATACCATGTTTGGTACCGTAACTTTAAAAAGGCCTCCTCTAAAAGAACTGTCTTTTAAAAACACGTTTTATATGTATAACAATAATAATAATATTATTTATGGTGCCCCATCTCGGAAGAGCCCAGAGACATAAGGATACGCTCATTTAGTCATTTCCTCCCTCCCTCCCTCCCTCTCTCTCTCTCTCTCTCTCTCTCTCTCACACACACACACACACACACACACACACACACACACACACACACACACACACACACACACACACACTGACACACTTACTCTCACACACACACTGACACACTGACTCTCACACACGCACGCACGCACGCACGCACGCACTACAAATATATACATTACTGGTGATAAACAGATCAGTATGCAAAAGAGAAGAGATGGGTTTTCAGTTCTGACTTAAGAGAGTGCTTCTGCCCATCCTGGGAACACAGGAAATCCGAGTATCTGAGGTATGGAGGGACTGAAGAAGATGAGAGCTATTTCAAGTTGTATTGAATCCGGCTGCTGATTGGTAGCCAGTGGAGATTGTAAAGTAAAGGAGTGATTTGGTTTTAAAATGGTCTGTTGATTTTATAGACTGAATTTAGAAACAGAGTTTTGCCAGTTGCAAATTTAAGTAGGATCAAATTTCCAAATATACCATCAAAATTGCCTGTCACACACCACAGCCTCTTTGATGTGATGTCTAGCTTTGAGTTATGGTTATGGTTGTTTGTACTGTTTACATCATGTGTGTCAGGTCATCATACAGTGTACTGAGAAAATAACTTTTGATGAAATCTGATGTAATTAGATCAAAACAACATTTTAAAACATTAATTTCAAGTCTTGATTTTGATTTCTTTTACTTGTTAGGCAAGACTGTTTTGATTGAGAGTTTAAGTTCAATGTTATTTACGTCTACAGAGACCACAAGGACTATTAGGGACAGGGAGCCCAGTTTCTGAACTCTGAAAGTGAGATACAGTTCCTTTATAATTATATACTCTTTGAAAGAAAGAAAAAATCAAACCTTTTGCATCCTCTTCAAATGCATAATATTCCAGTTGCCAATCACATAGTGACTTCAGACAATGAGAACATCATAATTAATATTCCACATAAAAAAAATCTATAAGTTAATTATTATTATTATTTTTTTTTTTAAATTGCCGTTATGTTTTCCTCACAATCTAAACCACAGCAATGGAACAAGACAAAACAATGCCCTCTCCCTCCACCTACCCCCCACCCCTTCTTCCCCTCTCCCCCCACCCCTTTTTCTTCTTTGATGTAGGTGAGCACGCAGTTCAAGTTCACCCTAAGGGAGTGCGTGTGTGTTTAGCTGTAACCTCCCATCAACACTTTGGGCAGAATGACTGGCATATTTCGTGTACTACTGTTGTAACATGGGGTGGAACAGATCACTGAAATAAGAGTCAGCGCAGAAAAAATTGCTCTGGAGGGGAAAATTCACCCACCAATCCTGCCAGGGATTGAACCACAACTTTCTAATCATGAATCTGCCATTGTACCACTGATATATATATATATAGACAGAGAGAGAGAGAGAGCTCAGTGGCAGAATGACAGACTCATGATTGGAAAGTTGTGGTTTTATATATATATATATATCCCTGATAGATTCTGAACAAAACCTTCAAAATGTAAAAGAATATCTATCTGTAAAGCACTTACACTAACATGAGTCCGAAGCACACAATACAAAAATAATACGGTCAACAGAAATATACAGAGCCAAGAGAAACTGAAACCCTAGTAATTATATAAACACATACACTACTTCATTCAATGTCTTTCTCATCATTCTCTGCTCCTCTGTAGGTAATGACATATTTTGTATTCCAAGCAGACACAAGAAATTTGAAGGACAGCAAGCCTTTTCTTTCATTGGTCCCCCCCCCCCCCCCCCCCCCCTCCATCTGGAACAATCTCCCTTTCCCTGTGCACCATGCTCAAACTTTGTCTTCCTTCAAGTCACAGCTCAAATCTCACTTTGTCTCTGTCTCTTACTCCTAATACTTACAACTGTGTCCAGCCTGCCTCAAGTAAATCTGTGTGTGTGTGTGTGTGTGTGTGTGTGTGTGTGTGTGTGTGTGTGTGTGTGTGTGTGTGTGTGTGTGTGTGTGTGTGTGTGTGTGTGTGTGTGTGTTGAAGGCTGGGGGTGACATTTGATAACAAATTTGTGTATATATTAGTATTGTGTATTTTGATGTCAGTTGTTTTTATGTGATATGCACAGCTTGAGGTCAGTTGGATTTCTCAGGTATTTATTTGATGAATGACTCTTTACCTGGATTTTTGTTTGTTGTAATTTAATATTTTATGACGTGTGATGAATGTGCTTGGCACCCCAAAACATCCTAGTGCAATTGTATTGACACTCGGCAATAAAGTTGTATTGTAAATTCAAGTATGAAATGTACATGCCTAGGGCTCATTTGACAAAGAGCACTCTAAGACCCCACCATTATCATTTTCAACACACGTACACACATAATTTATGTGCACATGAGGACACTAATACACACACACACACACACACACACACACACACACACACACACACACACACACACAAACACACACACACAGGTAAGCCACACAGCAATCTGTTCAGTGTTCAGAGGGGAAAAGATAGATCTTGAGAGCAGATTTTGATGATGATATGGAAGAAAATTGTCAGAAAAAGTATGGTCGATTTGTCAAGAGTGATGTGCTTGACGGAAGAAGGCATGTTTACCAGAAGACTTGAGATGAGCATAGTCGAGTACTGACAGATGAGCGAAGTTGACATGATGGAACATGCAGCATGATGAGATCAGAGAGATAGAAAGGGGCTTGGTTGTTCAATGATTTAAAGGTAAGAATAATAACTTTGTACTGAACACGCAGTTTAACAGAAAGCCAGTGCAGAGCATGAAGGATCAGAGATATATGTGGTCAGGCCTGGCACAGTGACAGATTAGTTGGGTAATGTTTTTAAGTTTACAGAGTGGGGGGGGGGGGGGGGGGCATAAATATTTGCACACATTCATTGATGATGAGAAATAGCAGCAGCAGTCACATGCAGCAAATTACATTCATTTGAATGCTGGCATCGGACTCAGTGTGTAGTCAATATAGTACCACACAGTGGCCAGATTAGAAGCTTGCAAGAAAAGAGGGCTGGGCTTGGAGCTCAGCAAAGAACTGTCTGTTTACCAGAAAACTCTAGCAGTTTAACTGCTCACCATAAACTCCCATGACTTTTCATAACTGTCATAGAGTAACCCTCTAAATTCAATACAAAATCAATGAAGATCTTGAAACATAACTCATAAGTCTTAAAAATTGGAAGTTTTTACTTTTATCTTTCCACATGTTAACAAACAATGCAGTTAAGTGGTCATTTCCTAAAAAGCGGGCTTGACTTTTTATCTCCTTTGTGTGTGCATTTTCTTCACACACACACACCACACCACACCACAACACACACACACACACACACACACACACACACACAGAGGAGAAAAGAGAGGGAGAGAGAAATCATAAAGTAGGAGCCCACAGTTGACTTTTTACTTTTTTAATTTAATTCAGATTTTTTTTTTCTTCCAAACATGTTAGGCAGCACAGTTTGTAACAACAAAACACTGTGACTGAGCTATCACACGACAGTGCTAAACTGAACTAGTCTGGAACTATTCAACAAAGCTGAATCACAGCTGTCACAAACAGTAAAACAACACAATAATCATAAAAAAGCTCACAAATTTTAATGCAGTTCACTAGATGTACACACCACACACATGACCAAAATGCTATACCACTAAGCCCACAGAATAATTTATAAGTGTTACCTTCTGCCATATTTGTTCTAGTATACTGACTGTATTGTACACATGTGCTGTCCTAGACTCACCATAAGATCGGTCACTACATGTGTCAAAAATCAGTTGCTGCTATTTCAGCAAAAGTTTGAGACAACAAACTCCTCAGTCAAATTTTTTTGACACTGTCACATTGTGTAAACTAACAGTCAATTTTACTTCACTGAGGTTACATACAAAAGCCACAAATAATTTGCTGGATTTTTTTTAAATCCTGACTTACTTTTTTTTAATCACAAGAAAAAGCTCAATTGATGCATTTCCAAACCTGGCGTTGAAAAGAATAATGGGAAGACTATCAGCTCTCCTAACTCCTGACTCCTGAAGTAAATAAATTTTATAAATAAACAATAAATAAAAGTGGTACTGGCATTAAATCTCTTCCCAGCCTTCCCTCTGGAAGGCATATGACTTTGAAATAAGGTCAAGGGCACTCAAATTTGTCATAACATTTTCAACGACTGAACAGAAGTTAAGATGCAAAGTTTCAAGGACCTGATCAAAATCATGTTTGACAAAATGCCAACAACAAACTTCTCCACTGCCACTGAGTGATCAAACACAGCACAGACTAAAAAAAAGCAAAACAAATATATGCTAAAGTGTTAAAACAGACACATGACCGTAGGTGAACCAACATTACTGTACTATGGAGAAAAAAGTTAGCAGGGATATTTTTAATGAAATATTATCAACAGAGAATTGACATGCAACTATGAAGACCATAAAATCATACCAAAACTGTTCTATGTCTTTGATGGCCCAAAATATTTCATGTTGCAAACTTTTCTTTTCAATACAGGCACTTTAAAAAAAATGAATGAATAAAATAAAAGCAGTAATGTTGTTTTTATATGTACCATCAGTGTTCATTTCTGGGTGAAGTGCATATTCTTCCTCTCCTTTTCAAAGATGGATACTTTCAATGAAATACGCATCTGCTGAATGCTAAATAATACACAAACCACCAGCTGATCCTACACAAGCACAACCCAACCACAAACAAAATCCGACTTCAACATAAGTTATTTCAACGTTTCATTTGTATTACAAAGATCAAAATACTCCCTCAACCACGGGTTAGTTATGCATGTATAAGCAGCTTTACGTACAGATACAAACAACGCATGGGCGGCTGTAAAAGACTGGTAGACAAAGCAAGCAAAGCACTCAGCATTTTTCAACAGAGACGGGACACTGTAAAGCAGTATATTGCTGGAGAACACAGGACTATCCACACACTTCGGGAGGGACTAGAAAGGGGGAGGTGCATTCAAGCGTTGTGCTTTGATGAGTTTTGTATGAAGACACTGTCTGAAATTATATCACAAGCACACATTTACATTTTGTGCTGAAGGTCAGACCAGAAGAACTTGTTCACAAAATGCCACAGAAAGATGAACTGGCCTGGACACACACATACATATATATATATATATGTACTGCAATTGTTTGTATACAATTCTTACACACACACATTTATACATATACTGTAACTGTGATACAATTCTTTGTCAGTGTTTCAAACCATCAGAAAATAAAAAGCATTCAAGTGTGTGAAGCTTGTGTACCCCTAGTCCCATCAACAGAGGTATTTTCATTCCTCAAAGTCTGAGAAGGTTCATATATTAATATACATCAAATGTCAAGCAATTTTGTTTTTAAACTTAGGACTTCCATGAATGCTGGTACATGCTGAACAACCCAAACCATCTGCTGTTTGACAGCGGCAAAATAACACCTTTATACCATCACTTCACTGAAGCCAGTGATACAACTTTAAAAGTTTGGCAGGAATCATTTGTGCGCAAGTCATTTGAAAAGACCACCTGTTGAACTGCATTCCATTGACTTGTATCATCACCCTTTCATGCTGCTCAGTTCTTTTGATTTTGTTAAAAAAATTTTTAAAGAAACTAATCTTCTCAAAGCATGTGTCAACTAACAAGTAGAAGAGATCAGGGTAAAATCTTAAAAATAAGGTTCGTGCTTTCAAACACCAACATTAATTTTAAATCAGATTTCAAAAGTGGCTTTCATGAGTGATGATTAGTAGGACTGAGAACACCACATACCTTCAGGTGTCTGCGCCAGCCTGATGCAGCCTGCACACTCTCGGATGTTTTGTCCTCAAGCAATGCAAGCACAAATCTATCATGCCGTACATCAAAGAGGCCACAATGGGCACCCTCAGGCAAGCTGGTGGGACACTTGCTGCTGTCTTGTATATTGTCTCTATGGACAAGATTTTGCACTTTACAAATACTTTTATTATTATTATTATATCCACCAGTCCTGCCAATCATCACACATGAAACTCAGTTTCTAAGTCTGATAGGAAATCAGTGGAACATTCCAGAGTAAAAATCCTTCATTTTGAGGTTTTTAATTTGGTCTCTTCTACTTTTTGGGCAAAACATGGTTTGAGAAGGCTAGCACTCATGCTTCACCGGGAGACAAGGTCATCAACTTGAACTGTTACTCAATAACACTCTGAAAGGATTATCGTTCTAAACACCTGCTGACGATGCAATGTGCTCTAAAATATTTGCTACCCAATAATACTATGAACAGACATGTCATGGACACATTTTAATGTACAGACTTAATGTCAAGAAAAGAAAGCAACAAAAAAAAGTGAAAAACGTTTGACACACTCTTCTGGCATAAATGCCCTAATTTGTTGAAAGTGGAAGTAAGGGAAGGCGTGGGATTAATCCTAAATATAACTGTGGGTAAATAGGAAGACGTGTGACTGACCACTAATAAGCACAAGCTGTTTATGTCTGATGCATATCAACTGCAAAAGTACTAGTTGAACACAGTTCGCGCACTCTTTTGACACATATTATGCACATGTACATAACAAAGGGCAGTAATCAATAACAATGATGTCTCAGGTTCCAGACACACTTGAACCACTATTGCTATGTCCTAAAAACTTCTAGAGCCATTCGCGAAAGCAAACCATTGTGACATCTGGACAACAACTGCAATATCAATTATCTAACACCAACGGGTGTTCAGAAAACAAATTACAAGGATATCATACTGCAAATTCAGTCAGGCCTAGAATCTGAGATGTCACAATCAAAGAATACCAAATATGGCACACTGAAAGTACATTTACTGCCCCCCTCCCCCCCCTCTCCCCCGATATGATCACCTGGTAAGCAATTGCTGATGCAAATTTTAGCAGTACCATCACTACTTTTTGGGGATCTCTTCACATAATGCAGAGCTCCACTATGAAACTGTTACATCTGCAGATAGGCTTATGCATGTCACTTACCATAAAACCTATGGTAAGTCACACAACATATTTACCTGGTGTAACGTTCAAAACAAAGGGCTCATGCTTCTGCCAGCGTAATTCATAAAAGCTGTAGTTCTCACACAACATGGTTCATTTTGGCTTGGAAATCTTTCCATTAGATCAACACATGGGCTGCATGCCTTTCAGTAATAAAACTGAAGCAGACAAAGCCTGAACATGCATATTATGATTAAGATGTGCCATAGAGCTCAAATGCAGCAACTAATTAGAAGTGCTGATCTCAGCAATGACTGCTGACCCAGCTTGCCAAGGTACCTCCTGGTTCTACCTTTGAATTGATGCTTAACTCAACTCACCACAATCAGTTACATTTAAGTAAAATAATGAAACATCTGACTATAACTTTACAAGACAGATTATGCAGCTGCACTATCAATACAGTGGGTCCTTTATCTCTCATAGATTATGCAATTGCATTATGAATACAGTATGGATACAGTGGGCCTTTATCTGTTCATTTCTCTATTAGAAACTGGACTTCACTTCTCAAAATATATGCCACTGGCCCACTCCAAACACAAACACACGGTTTGAAGGAAACAGCCAGGAGTTGTATTGGAAACGAACAGAACAGCAGGCAAACACATGGCTGATTTGGGCAAGTCACGATAGATACGTTTGCTTTGCCACCACAGAATATTAGACATGAAACAAGTTAAACTAAAGAACAGCTGGTAATGACTCCTTCAAAATGGATTTCATAGGCAATATCAGGGAAAATTCTGAGACGGGCTGAAGTACATAAAATTATAGCCTTTCCCAAGGACATAGATAGGATACCATTTTGAACTGAACGAAGAGGATCTGACACCATTTCAGTATTTAGTTATAATAAAATAAATCACTTGTAGGGTCAAAGAAAAGAAAAAATAAAATAAAATAAAAAACATAATTTATTTACTTTACAAGGAGCAGAGGGGGAAAAAATCCAATATTAGGGGAAGTGTACAAGGCTGATAGTCCTCCCTTCTTGTCTGCCAGTGGCAGAGGGAATGAAATTAAAAGACAGGCAAACAGAACAAGAGTATGAGACCCTTCAGACTGCCACAAGGAATGCAGGCAAAATCATGCACAAAATGAATATATCATCACTTCTAAGGTGCCATAGCTTCTTTTTTTAACTCAACTATACAAGATGTAAACACACGTGTGTGTGTTTTTCCTCCTTAAAACGGGGTAATACAGTTTGTCACGCATGGAGTGAATAAGGTACATGGCATACAATTGTCAAACCCAATAAAAAACCTGATAAACTGAGATCTTGCAGGACAGGCAAATGTATCAGGTACCAATAGAATAGCTCTGAGATACAACTACAGACAGGCTTTGATATGATCATCAAAAAAATGTTCATCGTCAGTAGAGTTTCACACCACGACATCAACAAGAACACACTGCAATCACAAAACAATGCAAAACTGGCTGATGGGTTGGACTCTGAATGCAAGTTGGATGCAAGCAAACAATTGGACGCATACAGTTTGTCAAATGAGAAACACAAGAGTGAGTTATCATCTCAAGGAAGGGTTAGCTGATTTTTACAATGTGCAGCAATTAATAATCATGAGATGTGTCAGTGTAACTGAGTCTATACAGGTGAAATGTCAGATCTTTTATGTACCCCTTCCACCAGAACCACTCACTTTCAGCCCAAAATGAGTCACTGTTCTGAGCAAACAGCAGTAGAAGTATGACAGCCAGTATCCCCAAATGGCACAGATGATGATAATAACAATGGGGAAAAAAACAAAACAAAAAAACTGACTTAAAAAAAAAAGAGTGCATGACAAGCCATAAACAGAGGATCTTCCTTGAAAGGACAAGAGAGGGCCACCATCAGTCAGATGAACACTGGAACTGTTTCAAAGGCGATGATGGGGAAACTTCTGAGAGATGGGATGGAACACATAATTATGGGCTTTTCCAAGCGCATAGACACTATTTTGAACTGAACTGAACTGAACTGAACTATGAATGGACTGCAACTATCCAAGCTGGGTGATACACCTGGGCTGATTACCACAAGGCTCAAGGACCTGCTGCCATAGAGTTAAATTCTCATCATCGTCACCATGTGTTTTCTGTTGGCAACCTAAAAAACAAAAAACAAAAAAGCTGGCATTCTTGACCCAAAGCTCATCCGCCAGTGAGCAAGATGGTGGTGTTTTAGACATCCCAACATTTTAATTTTGCCTAACATTTTAATTTTGCACACTGTTTGTGAGAAAAAACATTCTCAGTTGAAAAACTGCATTTAGCAGATGGCACCAAAAATGTCTAGCACAAGTTCTGGTAATTGGTAAATGGATTTTAACATCCTGTCAACTGCACAGGGTCACCTCAGGATGACAAAACTCTGTCATAAGCAAACATCGAACTCTTCTCATAGGTTAAACCTTCTCTCAATTCAAACCTACAAAATCAACCCATACAGTGTGGTCTTAAAAGAGCAGTTTCATGGCATGAAGCTTACAGAGTGATGATGATGAGCTGATGCTTAATGTCCTCAGATGTCAGTTGACATATTAGGGACAAGTTGTGACCAATGCCGAAGCATGGTTCAATAAATCTTTACGTCCACGGAAACCAGAAGGCTCGTTAGGACGGACAGCCCAGGACGTCCACCTTGACTCTCACACAGCTCCTGAACTATGCTTACAGAGTGGTTGCTGACTGTCCCTTGTATAAAAAAACTTTCCTTTATCTACACAGATATCCACAATGTTTATCAGGCAAAGAAAAATTTTGACATATCCCAACATAACTGAGATCTGTATCTATTTTACTAAACTCGTTAATTTTCTGGCACCAATTTATGTGCCCCCGCCTCCACTAAAGAATAAGGGGAAATTCTCAAACTCGCATTTAAAACTAGAAAATGGAATTTTCCAGTGTGTAGTATGGTGGCTGCCCCTTTAAAAGTTACGTTGGCTCTTTTCTTTCCAAATGGATGAGGCTGGGACAGTATGGCCATTAGGAATTACTGGGCGAGAGCAAAAAAAGAACATTCCATGGAAAGCACTCTTTGTTCACTGAAGTGAAGGTCTATGCATGTACAGATTTAAAGATGTATGTGAGTGTGTGTGTGTGTGTTTGTGCGTGTGTGGGTGTGTGCAGCTTTTAGTTTACTTGAAGCCATTGTGAATCCAGTGAAAAACAAAATGCTGACAGATATTACCGTTTGACTTTGAGCATAAATTATGGTGTTGTATATATATATATAACAGATGATGATGAATACAGCTTCACAAAATCATACATGGAAAATTCTGTTCAACACAGTGGAAGAAGGAACAGAACAACAGTTTAAGATCAAGTTATACATATGGGCATGGTGCTCTTTGAAGGCTATTGCTTACTGCTTGAAAATACTTGAGAACACATAAACAAAAACCTTTTCACAATCAAATCCTTTTGGGACAAAGTCTCAAAAACAATATGGCACACACAAACACACATGCATTTACATACATCATACTGATTGTCACTAATAAACACACAACACATTTCTGTAGAGCACATCTACTCACCTACCTATGGCTGTCAAAGAAATGGGGCAATTTTTGACACAGTACAAAATTATTGCTGGGTATCAAACAATGCTTTTGGCCAACCATCAACAAATGTGAGAAATACAGACCAAAAAAGGGTATATCTGTGTCCGCAAAATCTGTACAAAGATAGAATTCTCTACAAACGCAGAACACTCCTGTGGATCACTAAATGCAAAACTGCCAAAAATCAAACAGCATCACTTCTAGAATACACTTGTGGGTCCAGTGACACTCATCACAATGCACATGAAAATATCAATGTTCACTCCAGACTGTGTGACGGCTGTGATTGCAACCCAAATGGACAGCGCCATCAAAACAGGCATCAGTCAAACTGCTTAATGTGTCTGGCATCCCAAATGTTCACAGACACATTGCATTTTTAAGCCACTTCTGTTTTCTTCATAACTGGCATTGTATGGTTTCATGTAGACACATCTCCACTGGGTTCAGTGTCCAAAAATCACACACAATTAAAATCTTTCTTAACCCTTCCATCGCCAGCAGTGCATGTAAAGTATATGCCTGGAAACCAGCAGTGCAGAAGCACACTGCAGCTCAGAACCAGCTGTACAGCAGTGCTGCACTGCATTTCACTACCTACCAATTTGAAACTGTCATATCTTTGCAACCACTCATCCAACTGTATTGAGCCACAGATCAATTTAAAGACAACTGAAGGCAGAATCAAACGGGTTTGTTGATTTGGATAAGTTTGATTCTGATGTAGTGCAGTTAATGGAATGCACATGTTCAGTGTTTTTGTGTTTGTTTGCAATTCACTCATGATGAAGTTTACAGAGAAAATCTCAAACTGAAACAAAATCATGAATGAACAAACAGCACAAACACAACCTCCTCCACACTCTCCACACTATCATTATCAGCAGCCAGTGCATTCTGTGGCTGTCGTCCACAACACTGCTCACTGCTTGTTCCATACTGTAACGAGGAGTCACACACAAGGAACAGTTTGCTGACAAAGTGCAGGGCAATTTTGCAAGTTGGAAATTTTTTGAAAATTCAGAGAAAATCTAACAAAAACAAGAGATCTGAGGCCAACTAAAAGCCGGTGATGTTCTTGTCATGTGACAAACTTTTGGCCCACATGTGGTTTCATTCACAAAAGATTCAAGAAGATTAGTAATTCTGCTAACCCAAGTTGCTGATCAGCACCAGTGATGTTCTGATTACAAGTCACTGCTTGCCGCCAGTAGCATTCTCATTACGAGTTGCTGCTTGGTGCCAGTAGCGATGAAAGGGTTAACAAAATCTAGTCTCAACAAAACATGTCCACTTCAAACAATGCACAAACCCATAAGAAAATCAATGCCAATGAAATAAGCACTTACATAAACACTATATATTCATCAGGAACGGTAGCAACAAGAAAGATAACTGCTATACAACAACAAGAACTTTGTTTGGAAGCTCAGATTCAAACCTACTCAATGTTCACCAGTTGCTGCTTTTTTCCAGCAATTATGACAACACAAAACAAAACAAAACAAAAACAACCAAAGAATGACACAATCGCAAGGCAAGGCACACTTAAGCAATAGTAAACTATTGAATAAAATAAACTGATAACAACAAATTCTGAGCAGATAACTAACGGACATACAAACACGTAGCACACAAAAACAATTGTCTGCTTACAGAACGTGAGCCAGTTTGGCCTAGCGGTAAGGCATTAGGCTGGTAAGCAGAAGGACCTCAGTTCGATTCCACTTCAGCACTCCTCCCTCCTTAAATGTTGTGGTCCGTGCACACTGTCTTTGTGACTTTGCCCCTCACAGTTAATAAAACATTGAAACAGCTCTCACTGCTACCCATCCAATGCAGGAGCCATTCTGGTGGTGACAGTGTAGTGTTATGAATAGTCTCCCTTCCCCCCCCCACTTCCTGGGATCCCAGTCCCCACCAGTACCTCTCTGGAGACAACTCGGCGTGAAGCAAGTTTAACCAAACCAAATCACTTACAGGAGAGAAAAAAAAGGAAGAAGGTTTCACTGATAAAAGACAATCAGTGAAAAGGTACACACTGGCCACTGAATGTAACTATACACAAATCCTGCAAAGTTTGGGTCTAGTTGATTAGAATGGCATCACGGCATTGAGTCCTTCATGTAGCATCGTAGGATGGGATATGAGCAACGAAATCAAAATGATCTGCGCAAAAGCATAGCAGGGAAATGTGCATGCATGCATGCGTGCTAGCAGCAGCACACAGGCACTTGAAGCTATGATCTACTCTTGATCACAGTTACACGAGCGCATGATGTATGAACAACTGCTATGGGAAACCACAGACTGTGGTGTCTCTGTCAAAAGACTGGTCGTGTAATGTAGTTTACAGACTTGCTCTATTCACAAATGGTGAAGTTACAGCTTTCGTTCTTTCACCACAGCTCTGACAGAGTAATGATGACAACATCACAGCCTAGCAACTGATTGTACATCATGCAGTCGTATGACCATGACTGAAAGTGGATCGTAACCTTTACACACACACACACACAGGTACACATGCATGCATGCACAAACCTCTCTGTTACATGAGAATGAACAAGAAAAAGACTGCTTCAAATGACCAACATTCTAAAAAATAATCTCAGGCATGATTGCACACACTGTGCAGAGCTTTAAATGTATATATAAATGTATATATATATGTACAATTTTTCCAATCTCACCACCTGCAATCCCAAGTTCAACAGGTCACTGACATGTCAAAATAGAAATGGAAGGGGCCCAGATTTAGCTGGGCCACTGGTATTTTATGTAAGTCAAACGCTTACATTTTGTTTTAGTTGTTGTTTTTTCTTTCTCTTTTTGCTGATATGCAGATCATCAGTGGTGCGGACACAAATGAAGGGAAACCTGCACTTTTAAGCAAATACACACACAAAAAGTTTGTTTTGGAATGTGCATTCTCCTGCTTTAACTTTTTTCTGCTTTTATATTTTGTAGGTAAGCATGTAATCATAGAAAATATGCAGCCACAAAACCTTCGTGAACATTCAAATCACACCAAATGAAGTAGTTTATGACCAGTAGCCCTGATTCGCTACACTGTACACTGATAAAATTCACACACATACTCAAACACACACTCACACTAAATTAAGAACTGCAATAGCATAGGCACCAACAAAAGCACTGCAACACGTTTTTTTACAAATGTTCATGATCGTCACTTACAGAGCTGCACCGTGACCACGCTTTTATGGGTAAAATTCAACATGGGTAACATCACCCAGCAGTTTGGCCATGGTCATATATTATGGCAACACACAGGCCATTACTCAATTTACTGTGCTCGCAGCTCTTCAAGCATCTGCTAAAAAAATTTTTTAAAAGGCAATCCTCATTCCTCCTGGTTAAGAACAAATGGCAGTAAAGCTCGGCTGTTGCCAGAAATGAGCCACGTCAATTAAACCTAATTCCTGCAAATGTTTAAAGGGATCTAATCCGCATGTGGGTCGAGTTACAAATAAAGGAGTGTCTCTGGACTTCCATGAACTGTAGCCAATGATCATAAGGAAGGAACTGGTCTGGACCAGCACGCATGAACTGCTAAATTAGACAGGGCTGCCAGGAGTGGTAGTGGAAGTGGTAGCAGAAGTACTTTTTATTTTTATTGTGACATCAGTGACTCGTGCATAGGCCAGAGGTCATGGAATCTGGGCTAAGAATATTTTTGCCACATGCAATAAGATTTTCATCTACAGCTGTGTTGTTAGCAGAGGAGTTTTGCAGTACTATTTCCACTTTATCTGCCATGTAAACTTGAAACTTGTAGGTATTCTGTTATCATTTATCACCTTAGGCTTTAGTCAAAAAGTATTTCGATTTGCTTTTGGCGATTTCATAGTTCTTTTGGGGTCAGGATGCAACCCTGTCATTTCATCCATAACTAAAATGGCAGCCTGCAATGCAAGCAAACAACAAGAGCATGATTGCTTTTAATATCAAGAGCACAACTGACTGACTAACTGGTCAGATCTCACACAGAAGGTCTCTTTGAGAAGCTTCATCCTGTACACAAAGGAACAGCCGTTTAAAAACCAGGCCAAACAAAAACAAAAAGCAAGAATGGGAAGAAAAATGTGTGGGACAAGCACATTCCCTTACCCCAACAGCCACAAACCTGGGCAGCAGTACTACACTCTGCTATAAACCACCTTGCTGACCTCATGCATGGAGCTTGCATACGCAAGTAGGAAAACAGTTGGGTAGCATCACTGCCGCTAACTACCGTTTCCACCATCCTTGTGTACTTCAGTACTACCCCCTGCTCCTGCAAACTTGCTCACCTTATGCATGGAACTTGCATACCCAAGTGGGAAAACAGCTGGGTAGCGTCACTGTCACTAACTACCGTTTCCACCATCCTTGTGTACTTCAGTACTACCCCCTGCTCCTGCAAACTTGCTCACCTTATGCATGGAACTTGCATACCCAAGTGGGAAAACAGCTGGGTAGCGTCACTGTCACTAACTACCATTTTCACCATCCTTCTGTGTACTTTGGCACCACCCTCTGCTATTGCAAACTGGCTCACCTTATGTGTGGGACTTGCATACAGAAGTGGGAAAACAGCTGGGTAGTGTTATTGTCACTGCCATTGCCATCCTTCTAACCATCTCCATTATCTAACATTTTGAGATATCTCTTTCATGGAAACTCTGTTGCAGGTGTATTTACAGTGAACAAACAAACAGGTGCTACCCACCCAAGCAGTATCTCTTTAAAATGTCAGATGCAGCCTCAGTGGGCACCTTAAGAATTTACTTTTCTCCAGAATTTAAATCACAGCTCAATTCAAAATGTCTTTCAAAAACAAAATCGCGAAAAATATGCACTGCCTTCCAAATAAGTGTCCAGAATGGAATGTAGTTTCATTGATAAGTTTATACTCGCTTTCCTACATGAAACCTACCAAAGCTTTTCTACATCAAACCTACCAAAGGCTCCTGCTCTAGGACTAGCAACTCCTTAGACAACACCAGAGCATGGCCTACCATCATCGGAAACAGCTGTAACATTACCAACAGTCTCCATTCACTAAGAAAACAAGGTCCATAATAAAATGCTCTGTAAGTACTCCCTCTTGCTTCTAGGTCTTGCCGGTCTCTGTTCAGAAGGCGAGAAATGGCAACTCGAGGTGAACACAACAACAAAAATTGGCTTGGGATAAAAGTTAAAACTCTCAACAGACACCACTGAATCTCTACTGCCTCAAGACTAGGAACAGCCACACACACTGTGCTCTCTTTCTCAGCTACTTCCGCCTGCCTCTACACAACAACAAAATCGGCTTGGGACAACACTATCGTCAGATACCATCGACTCTCTACCGCCCCAAGACTAGGACCGACTACACACGCTGTTCTCTCTTACTCAACTACTTCCTCCTGCCCCTGTGCCTCGGCGCTTCTCTCTTCGGCTGAACAGGCTGGCCGTTGACAGGGGCATGGACGACCTCCTTGGCTGGGGCCACCTTGCCTTTGGGCAGCTGGGGAAAGAAGACCTCGTGCAGGTTCATCAGAAGCCCCTTGCTGTAAAAACTGCCTATGTGCTGAGTGGCGGGGATGGACTCATCAGCGTTGTTGTTGTTGCTGCTGTTGGACTGCAGGTTGCTGAGCTTGAAGCGCTCGTTGGTGGTCTGATTGATGGTGATCAGGTAGACGTGGTAGGCTGTGAACGCCAGCAGGAGGAGAAGGAGCAGAGCAAGGGAACCGATCAGGAACACGCTGCGAGGGTGTTGCATGAACAGGTGCTGCAAGGAAACAAAAGCAGATTTATTTATTTTAAAGATTGATTGGGAGGTGGGGTGTGTGTGTGGGGGGGGGGGAGGGGGGGGGGGGAGGTGGGGGTGGAGGAGGAAGGAGAACAGTCTCACCGAACATTATTCCTGTTCTGTTGCAAATCTGAAACTGTAATGTGTGAGTGTGTGTGTGTGTGTGTGTGTGTGTGTGTGTGTGTGTGTGTGTGTGTGTGTGTGTGTGTGTGTGTGTGTGTGTGTTTGCATGTGTGCGTGTGTGCATGTGTTTTTGCATGCCCATGCATGTACTCATGTGTGTGTGCATGTGTGTGTGTGTGTGTGTGTGTGTGTGTGTGTGTGTGTGTGTGTGTGTGTGTGTGTGTGTGTGTGTGTGTGTGTGTGTATGTGTGTGTGTGTAATAATGACCCAAAATTCAGAAGATGTCAAAGTCACGAACATTCTACAGGCATTCAGAACCTCCTTTTCTCACATTTCTTGCTCCACAACCATTTAAAATTCTGTCTCACATTTGTTCCTCCCCCCTCCCCACCCCCATGTGTGTGTTTTGAAGGGTATGTAGTCTATATTTGTGTTGTTTTCATTGTACGGAGATAGTGTAGTGTAGGCACTGTAAAACTAAAAGTGTACCATTTTTCGGCATAACATTTTGGGGTGGTTCAAAAAATATAAGATGCATCATTTGTTAAAGATTCTGAAGCCTTTGCCATGACCCTGACCTTGTTACGACCTGACCAAACAAACTTTTATCAACTTGTAATAAATTAATCTTGCATCAGCATACACAAAATTTCACTCAGGAACTGAGTGTTTCTAGATATACTAAACAACCAATAATTTTACCTTGAAGTCAAAGGTTCAGGCTTCACTGTGACCTTGATCTGAAGACAGCAACCCATACTTTTCAAGCAACACTCCATCTAGTGCTGATGCATCAGCAGATCAAAACTGGTTACCAAAAGATATCAGCGTTTCAAAAAACAAATGATAGATCAAAAAAATAATAAAAAAATCTGAGGACTTGAACCATGTGACCTTGACCTTGTTGGGATGCATTACCTGAATGAGTACAGGGAAGGTGATGGGATGCAGCTTGCCCGTGACAGCGTCCACATAGGATGTCTCCAACAGCTTGAGGTTGTGCACCACCAGTACCAGGGAGCGAATGGTCATCAGCATGCCGTTGATGCACATGGCCATGAGGGAGAAGAGGAAGAAGAGAAAGTAGCGCAGGTTGCCCGCGCCAACACAGTTGTTCGTCCAGATACAGTGGTGGTCAAATCGATGGACGCATCGGTTGCAAAACCCTGGAACAGCAAACAGCGGTCTGAAAAATCTGCCTCTTCATTCTGTTTTGTTTTTCAAAACAGGACGGAAAAAAATGCTTATTTTAATGAACAGTACAAGAGAAGGTACAAACTGTTGGTTTAGACCTCTTTTTCAAGCAACATTTATTCTACAGAAAACAACAATGAAACAATGAAGTTGTTTCGTTTTGTTGTTGTCAAATTTTGCCTAGATGGGAAGAGGCTACACTAAAATACGTCTTCTTTTAATTTTTGATTTTCAGTTGTTTAAAAAAAAAAATCTCCCCTTTTCAGACCACTGGCAGTCAAGTCTGTTTCAGATCTTTTTTGTTTTGTTTGGACTTGGGTTGATAATGAGTATGAGAAGTTTGTAGCTTTCCGGTAAACCTCTGCACAAAAAGCCTCCACCAATGTAAGTACTACGGTGACCTGGACAGCACAGCTTTGTTGCCCCTAGCCTTCTGCCAAAGTTCTAATGGGTGCACTCCAGCAGGACAGAGTATACAATGCCTAAACAGAGTTGTACAGTAGAACCCCTGGCAACTGACCACCCTGAAAATCATCCCAAGATAGCCAGCATGCTACTCCACAGTAAACCTTAGTGTTGCAATCTTTGCTTGTGGCATCAGTCATTGCTCATGGGCAAAATCCTCTCACGCCACTAGTGCCTCAGTTCATTCACAATGTGTTGGATGTAATGCAAGTGATTACTCCTGCGGATTAAATGCAAGTGCTTAAAACTAGTAAGAGGCAAAAGATAATCTGAAAAATTTAAGAAAACCACTGAATTAATGTACATTTATCACAAGGCACAGGGAACTTCTAAATTCAGGAAGAGACTTGAAGAGAATAAAAATGAAAAATGAACTTCTCATCAACTTGAAAATGTGTGCTTTATGAAAGCAAGACCATACCCTTTGTTCTTGAAAAAACCTGCCCCCCCCTCCCCCAAGAAGATTTTCATAGCAACAAATGCGCAAAAGTAAAACCATGCCGAGTAACAAAAACTACAAATACTCCCTACTGAACAATTTGGAACATCAAGAACACTCACAGTCACACAACTACCAACACTTACTACAGTGTTTGGAGCGGGCAGGTTTGACCATTTTACATGTCTGGCATTGAGCTCCTGGCTTGTAGAGGAGATTGTCTGCTTTGTACACAGCCAGATATGAATCGACGTTGTCCTTGGTGATCTCGCCAGGGTTGGTGGTGCAGCTGAGCTGGTAGAAACCCAGGTTGATGAAGAGGAAGATGATCGGCCACAGGATGTGGTTGCCATCTGGTTCAAAGATGGTCAGCACCGGCAGGACATCCATGGCCAATGTAGCATTACCCAGCAGTACGATTGCTCCAAACACCAGCTGCATAAAATGATTCCTGCAAAAACACAACCCTGTCAATCACATTCAATCAGCAGAGTTGAGTTCATGATGAATGAAGAGGTCAATGTTAAAATAAATTAGCAATACAACTCCCCAGCTGGTTTAACAACCTGATTATAATATGATCAGCCTGGAACATAGCAAAAACAGGGTTATCCTCAACAAGATTTTAAAAGTCACCTTGACACTCACTTAAGATTTACACACATCTACTGATCTAGATGTTTTCATGCAGCTTGTCAATGTTAAATACAAGAAAAGCACAGCACAAGTTCACAACCTGTCCTTAAATGGGGGATGGCAAATTACAGAACACAAAATCAGACTATCAATTGATTCAGCAGAATCATGAAGTGATGCTGTCTCCGTTTTAGTAGTTATCACACTCACAGTACCTGGTGTAAAAGATGTAGTCTATGATGTGATGAAAACCTCTGACCAAAAATTTTGGAAACAAAAAATGGAATATCTGAAAAAGAAGAAAGATTATTACCAACAGAATTATTAGAAGAGTTAATATTTCGAACATTTTACACAATGAAAAGCTTCCAGTAATAACTCTTTTCGGTGGCAGAAGCCATCTCTTCCAAAATTATTTTGTGAATTGTATTCTTAAGAAGAGCTCTGTAAATTTCAACACTCAAAACATAACAGTTTTTTAATACGACGGTAAATGACCAAATTAAAATATTTTAGACATGATTAAAATTATTAATCAATTGATTGCATCAATTTAATGATGCAAAATTAAAGTCAACAATTTAATTAGAACAGTATATCCTGCCAAGAGAAAGCCATCGGTGCTTTGGTTTTCCAGTCAATTCCAATGCTTTAAAAATTCATGTCAGTGAAATTGAAAGATCAATACTGAACAACACACTGTAAGAAGAGGACATGCATAGCAAATAAAATGAATTTAGCATGTTCAACACGTATTCTCCTGCACAATTTGCAGTTGGATCTACAGTACTGTAGGCACCATTGTGGGTCAAACTGTTAATATATATACTTACTCACTTAGTTTTTATTTGTTTTTATTAAGTATTTGTCAAACTCAAAGGCAGACAACTGAATTTGCTTCATAGATTAAATTAATGAAGTACAGTTCAATCTGCTGTATTGTATTGGTACATACTAAAATTACTATTGTATTAATAATACATCATTTTAACCACAACAAATCATTTAACTAAACAACTGTAAAATTCAAGATACAAATTCCAGCAATTAGGACATCCAACTACCTAAAACTGAACAGCAGACAGAACAGACTGATGGTACAAATGCCAGCACATTTCAAGCAGTCAGTACTTAGCGAAAATCTGCTAGGGTCTCACTGACTCAGTGACTGCACAATTTGGGGTAAAATAAAATACAAAATTTTTCCACTGACTGCACAATTTTTGTAAAATACTGATTTTTTCCCCCCACAGACTTAGTGACAGAACAATTTTGTGTAAAATACTGATTTTTTCCAGATTCAGTGACAGCATAATTTTGTGTAAAATATTGATTTTTGTTTTTCAGACTCAGTGAGAGCACAATTTTGTGTAAAATAAAATACTGATTTGTTCCACTGACTTAGTGACTGCTCAGTTTTGTGGAAAATACTGATCCCCCCCCCCCCCCCCCCCCCCAAGACTCAGTGACAGCACAATTTTGTGTAAAATATTGATTTTTTCTAACATTAAATTAATGTAAACTTGTATACCTGAGGCTATGAACAGCTAAAAATAAACAACTCTGAGACAGTCCCTCCAAATACTTCTGAGCAACTTCTGAGTCTGTATAGTTGCATGATTTCACATGGGCCATTGTTTTTGTGAATGAATGGTGCCTTCAGCACCATGTTTGATTACTAATTTGGCACAAGGAGTGACTACTCTCTCTCTCTTTTTTTTTTTTTACTATTCATAAATTATATATAATGGAAGCAATGATGTTGCTGACAATGCATTAACAAAACAACCACACTCATTTGTAATTATGCATTTATTGGGGCGAGGGAGACCAGAAAGTGAAGGTAAGAAAACATACATGTATTCTGATTGCAAAAGGGCTCTTTGAACTATTTACACTAAATTACAGGGGTTAAAGCTGAGGCATATATATATATATACACATATATATAATATATATGTAGCTCTAAGTTCTTGTATAAATTTAGGACCCACTTTTTTTAGGCTGACTTGTCACAGAGGGTCACAAAACCACACAGTCACTAGTGTCAGTCACTCAGTGTGACCCCTGTATATTTTATTATAATAAACTACAGTTATAAAATAGCACACAAAGCAACACGTAGTACATCTACATACACCATACCATAAGAACCAGCACATGCACACACCTGGCATATTCCATTTTTGATGCTTCCCAGGAGCCCAGTGTTGAAGAGAGGTGCATCAGAGTAAAAATACAATGCACACCCAACCACAAACACAAAGGTGTATCCCACGAAGAGGCTCAAAATATCCATCATGACAGTTAATCTGGAAGAAAAAAAGAAAAGAAAAAAAGAAAAAAAAGAAGAAGAAGGAATCAGTAAGAGAAGGTACAATTTATAAAATGGTGTCATATAATTTATAAATACTGTCAATAAACAAAATAAAAAAAGTTTTTTTTTTTAAATAAAACTGAATGCACTTTTGGGTAAGTACCAAAAAAAGGTCAACATTCATGAAATAAGTGCTGAATTACACAGTAAAAAGTACTAGATCTAATTATTAATCACAATCGTAGACTGGAACAACCTAGAGTAGAACTAGAAGACAGCACAGTCTGCGCTGAGACAGTTGACGGATTTAGATCTTCTCTCCTGTCCTCTCCTGTCTAAAAAGTTTTTTATTTTTATGCTTTCTCCATTTTTTCGTTGGTGTTTGTACCAGAATTGGGCGCTGCTAAACGTAACCCATCAAGATCAAGATCTAATATTAAAACTATCTGAATCTTCTCGTAAATTTATGCCCTTCCAGTAGCGTAAATAAATCAAAACCATGTAATGATGTATAATATATAATATACCAAAAACCAAACACATATAACAAAATAAATCACGCAAAATACAATTCAAAATAAAATAATATAAAATATTTACGAGCGATGTGGCTCACAACACAAGCACAGGTATTCATTACCATTTGCTTTTCAAGTTCAACACTCCCACTCAAAAATATCGTCTTGCATGGCCGTTGTGTGAATATGCCGAGATTTTCACCAAAAAATGGAATTCGATCACCATGACGCTACAATCACAGTCCACAGTCAAGTCTCATGATGCGCTGTGCCATCTAGCAAACTTGTTTAAATATCTCCACGGACAGCAAACAGCCGTGATTCATTCGATAATGCAGACAACCTTCGATTTTACCCACCGGAAACTAGACGTGGGTCAGACGGAAGTTTACAAGGGCAAGGTCACGTGATACACTGAATCGATGCAGACGACGTTTTCGAACACAGAGAAGGCCGTCGACGTATTTCAAGCATTAACAGAGGGTAAGAGACTATTCTTTTTGCGTTTATGAACGTACGTGCACGGTTGATCATTTTGTCCCAATTGTTGTAGTTGAAAAATGTTCTGATTGTGTTTGGTTTGTTGTTACTCGTCGTGGAAAGTGGGCACGAAAGCGCATCATGAGAAGCATGCACAGAGGATCACTGTGCTGCAGGATGAACCGATGAAATATTAATTTACGTGTGGCAGAATCAATACCCTAATCTTCTTGCAGGTGTATTCATCTTCCTAGCTTGAGCGCCATTGTTTCTCTCTCTTTTTTTATGCCTGCTAAACCGTGTCAGCGACTGACAATACCTGGCCATCCAATGTTTATTTATTGACTGGAGGTGTACATCACGGCTGATCAACGTGGTTCAGCCATGACTCTTATCGTACTTGGGACTCATTTGTTTTGTTCTCAGTTTGTGTTCTTGTAACTTTGTCTTCCTATTCATTTCAACGGTCATTCTCCTCAGACATCTTCTTTATTTTTTTTTATTTTTTTGCTCTTCTGCTACAACACAAACTTTCCAACAACAACAAAAATTTTTTATTCCGACAACAGCCTTGTATTGATCTTACCAAAATAAGTCAGCTGATCAATATATTATAACATAAATCATTCCAAGAAAGATAATTGTCATCATTTCATCATCAGCATTTATCTTCATCATTAATACCTAATGTTGCAAAGTTTACAAGTTAAAAAAAATAAAAAAAAAAAATAAAAAAAAAAATGTGCTGAACAGAACCTCCCTGAGTGATTTCGGTGCAAAGAATCAGATGGAAAGAAAAATTCATGAAACATTTTTATATGTTTTAGTTTGCAGGCTCAAAAAGAATGATTCTTTGATTCTATGTCAATGAATACTGCTTAATTTCATTAGCAATTTGCACCATATGATAATTATCCAAAAACAGACCCACACCGGCTGTGTATGTGTGTGTATGTGTGTGTGTGTGTGTGTGTGTGTGTGTGTGTGTGTGTGTGTGTGTGTGTGAGAGAGAGAGAGAGAGAGAGAGAGAGAGAGAGAGAGAGAGAAGGGGGGGCTTGCTTTTATGGTGTTTGCTCTTCTTAATTTTTTGTTTTTTGTATGTATGTGTAGTGGTTGATTTATGCTGTAGTTGTTTGGGGGCAGGGTGTGTGTGAGGGGGGTGGGTGGGGTGGGTGGGGGGGTGCTTAATATCTGGAGTCAATGTCAGTACTGTTTTTCACAATGTTCTTAGTCTGCTCCTGGTACTATCCTAACCATCACATTTCCACACATTTTCCCATATGGCAGACAACAACAGCAACGCAAGAAACTCATCTAACACTACCATCACCAATGCCACTGCGCAAGTTTCTCCAAGGCCACCACTCCAACAAGTGGCCCAAGTCATATGGGTTTGAAATCTACGGGCAAGGCCCAACCTACGTGGTGTCGGTGGAGCCAGATGGCATGGCCAGCGAGGCCGGCCTGATGCCTGGAGACCAGTTGCTGGAGCTTGATGGCCAGGATGTGACGACCATGCCTGCCTCCGCCATCAAGGCCCTGGCTCGCCGCAGCCGCACCCAGCCCCCAGCCCTGGAGGTGGTGGCCTGTGTCAGCCGCCTCGTGCTGGAACCACTGCCAGCCCCCGCCGTGTCCGGCTATGGATTCACCATCCTCAACGATCAGCGGCCTGTGGTGGTGGAATCGGTGGACTTTGGTGGCCCAGCATATGCAGCAGGGCTCCGTGTGGGTGTGTGGGTGATTTGTTCTTGGTTTTTCTGCTACCCTCTGCATCTGCCTTCATAGCTTTTCCTCCCTCCTGCACCCCCCCCCCCTCCCCCTCCCCCCGACCCCCAATTTGGGTGATTTTTTTTTTTTACTGTTTTACTATAAATTGTGCTACTGTTTTTTGTTTGTTTGTTTTTTGGTTGTTAAAAGAGAGCCATTTGTGAGAAGTGAAAGACCTTTTGCATCAGGTTATTTTAGCGTAAAAAGAAAAATTTGGCATGAAGGCATTAAGACTCTGAAAAGAGTCTACCATTTGAACATTCAAATCTTTACAGCTTACAGATTCACTGCTCACTTCAGCTTTTCAGTTCTAGCCTACTGATGTTTTTCTGTTTTTGTTTTTTGTTTGATGTACACACCTGTTCTGATGTAGTGACAGTTCTGATGTAGTGACAGTCAGTGAGAACTGTGTGCAGGGGACATAATCCTGGAGGTCAACGGCAAGCGGTCAGAGGGGGCGGAGGCAATGGGGATGGTTCTGTTGCAACGTCCAAGTTGTCTTTCCATGCTGACCATTCCAGTCGGACGGAGCAGCAACCTTGTGCATGTCGACAAGGGATTAACCCGCCTGCCCAACTCTGACCCCAGAGTTCACAGAGCCAAGGACTTGTACGACAAGGTCAGATGCCTTCTCTTGTCATGTTCAGTACTGTGTCCTTATTTGTGTATTTCTCACCTTTTTATTTAAATGGTTCAAATCTGGTTCTCAGTTTCTTTGATTATGTTTTAACATTGGAAATATGGTTTGCTCTGCATATTGCTTACTACTGTTGATCCTTTTTACACAATGTCTTTTGGTATGCACAAACATCCGTTTTCTTTCTTACTTCTAGATAATGTTGATACCCACATCATTGGTGAAGTTGTGTGCAAAGCAAGCACCGAGAGAGTCCATGAACTGCTTTGATCTTTTTATGGCAAATTGCTGGGTCTATAAGTTGGTTAAATCAGTGGCACAGAAATGTTCAAATGGCAAAACAGGTTAAAAACAAGACTAATATCTTCACAGACAGACAGACATCTGACAATAAGTCTGAGCGATTTCCTTTTTAGCTAAAACCCTTTGCATGACCTGTTGCATACATGGTCTCTATAACATGCCCGTCTTGTCTTCTGCATGAGATGGTTGCCAAGAAACGATCAATGGTTCATCAGGTCGTCAGCTTCTTACACTTCCCATGCTCAGTCAGTCTTGATCAGTTGCATGTTGCATGTCCTCTGATTTTTTTAAACAGGTATTATCAGTATTAGCTCAGGAATTTGCTTGTTCTGTCTTCTGTTTGCTTAATTAGCCAATGTCCATCAGTATGCTAAGCTTCTTATTTATTTATTGCTTTGAAGGCAGTGACAAATGGTTGAATGGTGTGTACATAACTTGCACTGAGACGGCAACAGTTTCACGTGGCACCAGCCATGCAACAGCCAAAGAACGCTCAGTACACCGTTTCGGTGGATATTAAAAAATAAAATATGCGCTGTAGAAAGGATACAATTACTCATTCAGAATCATATACAAAATGAGTGCAGTGAGTCTGCTCAAGAGCAGAGAATAGTGCTATATAAAAGGTGATCAATAATAATAATAATTCCAGCATTGATGATGTCGATCTGTGAATGTAGAATGCATGTGTCGTCACACATGTAGTCGATGAAGAACTTTGTTTCGTAGCGAAATGTTAGGCTTTCTTTGAAGAAATGTTGATTCTGCTGTTGTGATATCATATATATATATATGTGTGTGTGTGTGTGTGTGTGTGCGTGTGCGTGTGTGTGTGTGTGTGTATCATAAATACTCATTTAGGAAAATTTGTATCAGTCGGTTGTTCTCTTTCAACACTGCACACGCAGACTTCCGTTTCTGTCTTTTCCGTTGCATTTGCTCGATGGCGTGTTCCTTGTAACTACAGATGGAGTCGCCATGTGGCTAAAGGCACTGAACTGTGATGAAATGTTCACACTGCACGCAACATCTCCCATCGTCCTTCTGACTCCGCCGTCTTAGCCCCCCTGCCCTTGCCCCCCCCCCCCCCTCCACCTTCCCTCCTCACCTATGATGTAACCAACGGTGGCAGAGAGGGAGGGGGCGTGGTCCAGTAACCATTCTTGGAGTGCGCCCTTCCTCAAGTCTCTGCCGTAGCTGCTTACGTCATAGCCTCGAAAACCGACAGATAAGTGCGAGAAGGGAAGGGGATCGGACACATGTGAATCAGTTTGGTAAGCGGACGGCGTGGCTTTCGTCCGTGCTTCAGCTCTCGTTTCTCTTCAAAAAGTTGGGGTCTGTGGGCGCTGTCTTGTGAACTTGCCCCTCACAGTCAATGAAACATTAAACCGGCTCTCATCGCTGCCCATCTTAACGGCAGACTCATTCTGGCGACGACAGTCAGTGTAGCGTTAGGTAGGGCCTATAGTTCCCCCTACCTCCATGTCTTGGGATTCAGCAGGTCCCCACTAGTACCTCTCCGGAAACAACTCGACGATAAACAAGTCTGACGAGCACAGACTGGCTAAGACGTAACCAACGACGTTTTCCGGCTGACCAAAATTCTATAGAAATTCCACCAACGTCAGGCCGGAGTTAACTCGGTACCAGGCTGGCTAGCGCTACTCTATCGCAGCTGGCTTTTCCTGGTTAAAGCAACTGGAAATGCTGAGGGGAAAGTTCCCACTGCAGAGCTCAGGAGCTGTGTGAAAGTCGAGGTGGCCGTCCTGGGCCCCCGTCCCTAATAAGCCTACGGTTTTTGTGGACGTAAAGCAAGAGTCAACCAAGTTCCTACTGGGACAATGAAGTATGAAAAATAAACGTCGGTAAGAGGACAAATAATTAAGTAGCACATAAAAATATCATGGACTCACCGTATGACAATTGAACGGCGGCACGGAAAGGTGTGAAGGCACTGTCTCCCGTAGCGGTGTCTGTTGATTGAACACCCAGGGTGTCCTGTCCGTCACTCTTTACCGTCCCGCGATCGTCAGACTGATGCTGGAGGAACAGGAACAGGCGTCAGTTTACGCTTCTTCACGCATACTTCATCAGACAGGGCAGCATCGGATGCCGGATGTCAGACTGCAACAAAATAGAATAAAAAATAAATTAAGAATGCAATGACCAACTGAAAGTTTAATTCTCCTTGCCCATATTTCATTTCCACAGCCACCACGCACGCACGCACGCACGCACGCACGCAAGCAAGCACGCACGCACGCACGCACGCACACACACACACACACACACACACACACACACACACACACACACACACACACACACACACACACACACACACACGAATCCTTTTCGATCACACGGCTCTAAGTTTGTTGACTGTATTGTACATAGTCCAAAGTGTAAAACCGTCTCTTCCAGTCAAACTGATTAAATAGTGGAACCCCTTGCTACCAGCGGCCTAGACCAGCTGCGGTTACGGGGTTTGGGACGGAGTTGGCATTGACCATTCTCCCAGGGACAGCGGCAATTAGGCCCTTTGTGCGCTAATGGTAGAAACCAATATCCGTTTGCCGACTGTCGGATTCAATGATTCAAACGCACGAAACGGCTAGGCTAAA
>OY757541.1:32318605-32322141 GCA_963584105.1 Alviniconcha strummeri | reverse complement strand
CGATTTTACGTCCTCTTGTAGTACAAAGCCTCCAGCCACATCATCTCAGACTTTGTGGGACAAAGTGAATATGTATGCTTCTACAGACCCACTGGGACACAGAACACAGAATACAGAGAACTATATTCTGTCATGAGACAGAATTAATGTTGTCCTCAGAGCAGGAATGTATGTTGTGTGTGTGTGTGTGTGTGTGTGTGTGTGTGTGTGTCTGTGTGTGTATATGTGCGCTGGCGTGTGTGTGTGAGTGTGTGTGTGTGTGTGTGTGTGTGTGTGTGTGTGTGTGTGTGTGTGTGTGTGTGTGTGTGTGTGTGTGTGTATGTGTGTGTGTGTGTGTGTGTGTGTGTGTGTGTGTGTGTGTGTGTGTGTGTGTGTGGGTGGGTGGGTGCGTGCGTGCGTGAGTGCGTGTTGTTGTTGTGTGCCGTTCTGTGGTATGATATGTGTGTGTTTGTATTTTGCCAGAGACCTTCAGCCACTGATGGAGGTGATGGGACTGATTCTGGACACGCCTTCCAAACGTGTCCTGTGGCGCTACGTCCTGCCCCGCATCACGCCCGCCCACCAGGGCGTGGTCAGACAGATGATGGACCTGCCGCCAAGCTCCCACAGCGGTACGGTCAGCGTTCAGGCTGTCAGGGGCCCCGCCTCCTGACCACGCCTCTTCTGCCGGCATCTCAGTGATTCTGATCTCTTAGACCCGTTGGTTGTAGTGCCATTGTTCCCCCCCCCCCCCCCCCCCGCCCCCCGCCCCACCACACGCACACACACACGCACGCACGCGCACACGCACGCACACACACCACACACACACACACACACACACACACACACACACACACACACACACACACACACACACACACACACACACACACTCGCACTCACACACACAACAACAAAAAACAGAAGAAGAAGAACAACAACAAAACAAGCAACAACAACAACAACAACAAACAAGCAAAACTGTCATATCCCAGGAAAGTCCATGGAAAGGCTATAACACTGTCGTAGCAGGCGTTTTGATGGCGTCTTGGCAGTTGTAGCGGCACTGAATCCGAAGCTTGCCAAGGGTGCTTGCACTTCCGCATATCAGATACACAAACAAAACAACACTCCCGCACCCCCCCCCCCCCGCACCCCCATCAAATTCTCTTTATGGGATCTTGGGTGCATGTGGAAAACAGTTATAATCTGAAGTGAAAGGTATCCCAGAAAACACGTACGCACGCACACACGCAGTATTTTGGGGAGTTGTGTACCGCATTACCATTTAGCACAGAGACGGACGGACAGACAGAGACACAGCGAGATACAGACAGAACGAGAGAGCGAGCGAGCGAGCGAGAGAGAGAGAGAGAGAGAGAGAGAGAGAGAGAGATTTCGTAGACATGAATTTGAGCTGACGAACCAATTTCCAATGGAATTAAGACCGAAACAGACAGACAGACAGAAAGACTGACAAAGACAGGCAGACCAAGACAGACAGATGGCGAGAGAGAGAGAGACACACACACAGACAAACAGACAGGCAGACAGACAAACTAAGACAGACAGACAGCGAGAGAGAGAAATTCTGTAGAATGCATTTGAGCTGACAGAACTAATTTCCAACGGAATTCCAGTTTCAGGACTATCTCTGTCCGGCATGGACTCCTACATCGGGTCATACGACGAGAACTCACAACAGGTGGACACCGCCACCAACACTGAGGAGGACGTGCTCTACGGTAGGACACAGACCAAAAAGAAACACTACCGAAGGCTGCATGTAAAAAACACACACAAAAGCAAAAACAAACAAACAAACAAACCCAGCATAGCACAGACCTAGTTGGATACATGCAAAGGAAATGACATCGTAGGATAAGAAACACCATCGTCGGATACGTCAAGGAATTTTAAATTATTTTTTATGTCCATTCAAACCATAACGGCTTTATGTACTACATTCGTGAGGGATACGTCAAAAGAAATATTTCTGCGATAGGCCAGAAAGAGCTAAAGCAATATTAAACGAGACATCGACACGAAACATTATTGCAGAGTTATAATCATGTTACAAAATCATGTACTGGCCACTTGTACGCTTCCGTGCTGCTTACTTTTATAGTTTATACTCTACACCCACCTCCCTCCCCCAGTCTCTGCAGTTTGTTTCATTGTTACACAGTTTAGTGATACTGATGTATGCATTTATAGTACTTGTACGTTTTTGAGTGAGTGCGAAACGCTTTTGTGTTGATGTACGCATTTGTAGTACTTGCTGCTTTTTTTGTATTTGTTTTCTTTTTTGTTTTTTTTGTTTTTATTGTCATGTTTCATCCGGTTTTCGTCATGTTGAGATTGATCTATACTTGTGCTTTTTTTGATTGTCAAGTCGATTTTGATGTTGATAATATACAGCGCCGCGAGCTCGTAAATATGTATGGGGTATAGCGCTATATAAGAGTTATTATTATTACAATAATTATAAATATTATTATTATTATCGTATTTTGTTTGCAGGTACGGAAAAAGAGAAAGACACGAAAGAGGATGCCGTAAGTCTCTTTTCCTGAGTAAATATTTTATCATATTCCACTGTATTAATAATTTTTGTTGCAATCCGCAAGATTGTCTCACCATCACTGATTCACTGCACGGATAAGGTGTTAGAGTGGAGATGCTTTGTTACAAAAGTGCAAAACGAGATCAGGGGCAGGTAAGGACCAACTGTTAAACAAGGGCAGTACAATACAATATGTGACGGTTACTGCCCTTGTTAAAATTGTTATCGTTTGAGTCGTTATATACCCTGAAAACAGTAAATACGAACACATTTTTGGCGGATTGTTCTCTTATGGGAAGCAGTCAGTTATGACGATAGCGGCTTTGACATTAGGATTTTGCAGATTTTTAATCGGCCTGAGAACGCAGGCTGACAGGACGTGTAAATGCGGTTACTAAAGAAACCAACACATTTCAAACGCTGTAGTTTTTACAATACTCTGGCATTAGGTTTTTCAGATTTTTAATCGGCCTGAGATGACACCGTGGAGTTGATAGGACGTTTAAGTCCAGTTACTAAAACAAACCAACAAATTTCAAACGCGTGCAGACTTCGTCAGAGGACGAGAACGAGAGCAGCATTGGGTCCGACTCTCTATCGGAGAGGAAGCCAGTGAAGCTGAAGCTGCAGACAGCGAGCCGAGCGGGGAGCGGCAGGGAAGACCAAGCACTGCTGAAGGAGGTTCTGGCCACACGCCGAGCTGTGGAGGAGGTCAAGGAAGCCATCCGAGGAAAGGCAGAAGGTATGAGTGTCCGTAGGAACGCAGACAAAGGTGACAGAATGTTTTTCTCCTCTGTATCTCTTGAGATTTATTCGCGAGAATGGGAACGGATGTTTGCGAATGCTATCACTCAGATGCATTGTTGTGCAGTGCTGCTACTGACAGTCCAAGAGCCAAGAACACTACAACTTGTACACGTGCAACAAGAAAGCTGGAAGTGACACGCAACCATGAATTCACTTCACGGAGCTGTCTGGTTGATAGTTG
>OY757541.1:32308605-32311105 GCA_963584105.1 Alviniconcha strummeri | reverse complement strand
GGCACAGACCATACATACAACTGTTTCAACAGTGTTGGCCAAAACTGGTGTGGTGGGGGTTGAGGGTGGAGGGGGAAGAGTCTTCACTAGGAACAAATACTTACAAAGAAGACACAAAAAGAAGTCTTCACCAAAAACAAATACTTACAGAACCACCCCCCCCCCCAAAAAAAAAACACACACACCACCAAACAAATCTTCACCGCTAACGGATACTTACAAAAAACACCCCAAAATTGTCTTTACCCGAAAGATATATTTACAAAGAACGCACACACACACACACACACACACACACACACACACACACACACACACACACACACACACACACACACACACTCTCTCTCTCTCTCTCTCTCTCTCTCTCTCACACTCACACACACACACACACACACACACACACACACACACACACACACACACACACACACACACATTCTCCCTCTCCCTCTCTCTCTTACACACACACACATTCTCTCTCTCTCTCTCTTTACGAGGAACTAAGACTTATAAAGATGACCTAGAAAAGTCTACCAGAACAAATACTTACAAAGAAGACAACAAAAACCAAGAAGGGGGAGAGAGAGAGAGAGAGACTCCACCAGTAACAAATATTTACAAAAAAGACGGAAAGGTTATTGTGTGGACTGTGTCGGGTAGCTGCATGTCTTCTTTCTATGATTACATTTTCCTAGTTCTTTTCCATTCTAACAATACGGTACGTACGTGTCTTCCTCTGGCTCCTTATTTCAGATGTGACTGCTGGCGAAGCTGGTATGTTGGAGGGTTGTAGCGTTGTGGTTGGAGGCGGCAGCACATAGTTTTTGGTTATGATGCTTGATGTGGGCACTGGGACCATGGTCTGCAGAGACAAAAGAGAAAGAGATGTCACGGCAAAGCTATAGTCATCCTTAGGAGGGTGTTGCTTGTAGATTTCTGGCCTTTGCTTGTTTTCTGGTGGCTGTATTTAGGACGAAGGTGGCTAGTGAACAACATATAAGTAGCGAATGGGAAGGAATGGCAAAGAGACGGGTAAAGAAGAAAAAAAGAAGAAGAAAAAACAACAACAACAAACAACAGCAGATTGATTGACAGAAAAGGGATAGCCTGATTGTTCATGAATAAGTGTTCACGACAAAACCTGGCTCTTTATGTGAGCGAGTAAGTCAGTAAGTAAATGAGTTTATTGTGAGTGATTGCGTTTTGAAACTTAACTGACTGATTTCAGATTGATTAGTTGACTGATTCATCGGCTGATTCATTCATCCATTAACCGATTCATCGGTCGATTCCTATCTCCACTGACAGAGTTGTCGGTTGCAGAAATGATTACATCGCTAGAATAAATGCAGCGTCAGCCGTAAGAAAACGGTTAAGGTTGATTACTTCCAGGTGTGACTGAAACTTGATTTTAATTTTGTAGCCTCCATTTTGTTTCTTTTCCGGACCGATTTTCACCCATTGTAGCCAGCAAGCACGTTCAACGTTATTCAGTCGTCATCATATGAGAATTAAGATGTTAAATGACATCCGCTTGATAAGCATATTATCCTTCTTGCCCCGCCCTTAGTATTACACCAGTATTACACTATCGTAGATTACCCCTGCAGTTGCAGCTATGCATGCATGCTTTGTAGAACAGCGGTTCAGTAATGGTCATCGTAACACCGCTTGAAGAAAACTGCCCGATTACGTTCACAAACATGTATGCTCATAAGGGTGGGTGAGGGGGAGGTGGGGTCAATAATATTTTCTTGAGGACTGACTGACTGCTTTGATAGTTTCATTGCGATACTTTTACCCTTTCTTTTGTCTTTTTTTTTTGTTGGGGGGGGGGGGGTGGATGGGGGGGGGGGGGGGGAGGGGGTTACTTCCTTTGATCTTCGGAACTGTGCCGTTTAATTCTGACATGGCTTTCTGAGCACAGTAAGATGTTCTTTATTTTAAGTAAGGTGCCTTTCATATCTGAACACATTGCCACTTCGTGAGTGTGTTATTTGAAGCATGCCAATGTTTTTGTTTTTGTGCAGAATATATTGCGAAATCGCACAGTTATTGCATTATATTCCACAATATATTCCACATTTTACGAAAGTCATTATTTCTGTATCCTGCTGGCTTGAGTTATTTAGTTCAGAGCGTACTTTTTTTCTTCTTCTTCAGGAGACAAGGACAAAAAGAAAGAAATATGCATCATGAATCCGAAGAAAGCCTACAACATATGTAAGTATATTATTTTGTATTGCTTACGATCGCCTTGAATTGGTTCTTCGTTCCTTCATTGAGGCTATGGCCTTGGTGGAATGCCTGTCTAACTTGCATTTTCGCGCTTACAGTCCGTGAGTATTAAAGTTTTCCAGCTCGGGCTCGACTCTGAGTTCGCTTGCCAGGGGATGTTACCGTCGGCGATTTCTGTCTCCAGCTGTTCTGTCCCTTGCTGTGCGTGTGACGTTCGTGGAGCGCTGTTAGCTCCCTTTGTTGGTTAATGTTTTATTTT
>OY757541.1:32249545-32308405 GCA_963584105.1 Alviniconcha strummeri | reverse complement strand
CATTTACACACGTACTTGAGCGCAGAGAAGAAACGATTTTCGGTCCCACATTCCTCAAATTGCTGAAGTCTCGTGCAGTGAAGAGGTGCTGGTCCACCGGCTTACTGACGACGCCTTTCAACTCGGTGGTGTCCGGCATTCCCACACCGATGGCGTACATGTGGATACCGTCTGCTCGGGCCTGTTCTGCTTCCGGAATGGTTCTGCGGCTGTTGACATTGGACACACCGCCAGCCACCACCACGGCCACATTGGGAGCTCTGGGACGGTCGCCATTGGCTGTTGTGTACATCCGATTCCTCATGGTTTTGAAAGCGTCGGCCATGTTAATCCTGCCGGGGCGGTAGGGCATACGGTCGATGGCTCTGAAGAGAGCCCGTTTATCTTGATGTTCGTTGAGGTAGAACTGCAGGTTGTCCTTCGTGCTGTAGCTGATGACACCCACACGCACGTTACCGTCGTCAATGTTGGCGTTGGAGAGGAAGTCTTTCATAAAGTCCTTCATGACGTTGAAGTTGGGTTCCGTGATACCGCTAGAGGAGTCCAGCACAAACACCAGGTCCACCGAGGTGTCATCCCACTCTGAGGGAGAGCGAGGCAAAGAGTGAAGGCACTCGATCCGGAAATGACTAACAAGCAGGCATGACAATTGAGAATTACTAATGAAAAATAGATTTTAAAGGAGAGAGAGAGAGAGAGGGGGGGGGGGGGGGGGAAGGGGGGAGGGAAGAAGAAGAAGAGGATTGATTACAAGACGAAACGGTGTCAAGCAGCAGATATAATTTCCAAATAATGTGACTCATGTGCAGAAATATTCGTTCTATTCAACCAATAACTGGAATATACTGCACGTGTCAGTTATAGCCCATGTTACCAATAAACATATTGCAAATGAATCGTTCAAGTTGAGCAATGTTTGAGCAACGTTTGTCTTAACACTGAACGGTACAATGAACTGCAGAGATGTGTTCCTCAAAAACCAATAATTCTAGACAAACACTGGTACTTACGAATGGTAGTTGGAGATGGTGTTGTAGCCCCTGAAAACCATTGCTCGTGTATAAAGACAGGGCTTTCAAAAACCAGCGGATCAATTGCTAAAGTGAAAGATCACACACCTGGGTGCCTTTAGCTACTAACCATCGGGGCAACTCAGAACAAGTAAATCTCATTCAGATCAATTTTACGACCTGTCCCAGACTGTAGGTTTATGTAGTTTATTGTACAATAAATACTGCTTCCATTTTGTAACAAAAGATGCTTCTACGATCTACGAAGACTCCATGCCTAAATTAGTTACGTGTTAGTTTCAGCTGTGCCAATTTACAGCTGTTACCTTTTTCAAAATGGAAAGTTGATCAACAGATGATTGAATATATATAAACCCAACAAGTGAAAGTTGATTAGAGGCTCGAGTTATGGCTTATATCCCCAGAAGAGGTTAAACATCTACACACGTACTTGAGCGCAAAGAAGAAACGATTTTCGGTCCCACATTCCTCAAATTGCTGAAGTCTCGTGTAGTGAAGAGGTGCTGGTCCACCGGCTTGCTGACGACGCCTTTCAACTCGGTGGTGTCCGGCATTCCCACACCGATGGCGTACATGTGGATACCGTCTGCTCGGGCTTGTTCTGCTTCCGGAATGGTTCTGCGGCTGTTGACGTTGGACACACCGCCAGCTACCACCACGGCCACATTGGGAGCTCTGGGACGGTCACCATTGGCTGTTGTGTACATCCGATTCCTCATGGTTTTGAAAGCGTCGGCCATGTTAATCCTGCCGGGGCGGTAGGGCATACGGTCGATGGCTCTGAAGAGAGCCCGTTTATCTTGATGTTCGTTGAGGTAGAACTGCAGGTTGTCCTTCGTGCTGTAGCTGATGACACCCACACGCACGTTACCGTCGTCAATGTTGGCGTTGGAGAGGAAGTCTTTCATAAAGTCCTTCATGACGTTGAAGTTGGGTTCCGTGATACCGCTAGAGGAGTCCAGCACAAACACCAGGTCCACCGAGGTGTCATCCCACTCTGAGGGAGAGCGAGGCAAAGAGTGAAGGCACTCGATCCGGAAATGACTAACAAGCAGGCATGACAATTGAGAATTACTAATGAAAAATAGATTTTAAAGGAGAGAGAGAGAGAGGGGGGGGGGGGGGGGGGGGAAGGGGGGAGGGAAGAAGAAGAAGAGGATTGATTACAAGACGAAACGGTGTCAAGCAGCAGATATAATTTCCAAATAATGTGACTCATGTGCAGAAATATTCGTTCTATTCAACCAATAACTGGAATATACTGCACGTGTCAGTTATAGCCCATGTTACCAATAAACATATTGCAAATGAATCGTTCAAGTTGAGCAATGTTTGAGCAACGTTTGTCTTAACACTGAACGGTACAATGAACTGCAGAGATGTGTTCCTCAAAAACCAATAATTCTAGACAAACACTGGTACTTACGAATGGTAGTTGGAGATGGTGTTGTAGCCCCTGAAAACCATTGCTCGTGTATAAAGACAGGGCTTTCAAAAACCAGCGGATCAATTGCTAAAGTGAAAGATCACACACCTGGGTGCCTTTAGCTACTAACCATCGGGGCAACTCAGAACAAGTAAATCTCATTCAGATCAATTTTACGACCTGTCCCAGACTGTAGGTTTATGTAGTTTATTGTACAATAAATACTGCTTCCATTTTGTAACAAAAGATGCTTCTACGATCTACGAAGACTCCATGCCTAAATTAGTTACGTGTTAGTTTCAGCTGTGCCAATTTACAGCTGTTACCTTTTTCAAAATGGAAAGTTGATCAACAGATGATTGAATATATATAAACCCAACAAGTGAAAGTTGATTAGAGGCTCGAGTTATGGCTTATATCCCCAGAAGAGGTTAAACATCTACACACGTACTTGAGCGCAAAGAAGAAACGATTTTCGGTCCCACATTCCTCAAATTGCTGAAGTCTCGTGTAGTGAAGAGGTGCTGGTCCACCGGCTTGCTGACGACGCCTTTCAACTCGGTGGTGTCCGGCATTCCCACACCGATGGCGTACATGTGGATACCGTCTGCTCGGGCTTGTTCTGCTTCCGGAATGGTTCTGCGGCTGTTGACGTTGGACACACCGCCAGCTACCACCACGGCCACATTGGGAGCTCTGGGACGGTCACCATTGGCTGTTGTGTACATCCGATTCCTCATGGTTTTGAAAGCGTCGGCCATGTTAATCCTGCCGGGGCGGTAGGGCATACGGTCGATGGCTCTGAAGAGAGCCCGTTTATCTTGATGTTCGTTGAGGTAGAACTGCAGGTTGTCCTTCGTGCTGTAGCTGATGACACCCACACGCACGTTACCGTCGTCAATGTTGGCGTTGGAGAGGAAGTCTTTCATAAAGTCCTTCATGACGTTGAAGTTGGGTTCCGTGATACCGCTGGAGGAGTCCAGCACAAACACCAGGTCCACCGAGGTGTCATCCCACTCTGAGGGAGAGCGAGGTAAAGAGTGAAGGCACTCGATCCAGAAATGACTAACAAGCAGGCATGACAATTGAGAATTACTAATGAAAAATAGATTTTAAAGGAGAGAGAGAGAGAGAGAGGGGGGGGGGAAGGGGGGAGGGAAGAAGAAGAAGAAGAAGAGGATTGATTACAAGACGAAACGGTGTCAAGCAGCAGATATAATTTCCAAATAATGTGACTCATGTGCAGAAATATTCGTTCTATTCAACCAATAACTGGAATATACTGCACGTGTCAGTTATAGCCCATGTTACCAATAAACATTGCAAATGAATCGTTCAAGTTGAGCAATGTTTGAGCAACGTTTGTCTTAACATTGAACGGTACAATGAACTGCAGAAATGTGTTCCTCAAAAACCAATAATTCTAGACAAACACTGGTACTTACGAATGGTGGTTGGAGATGGTGTTGTAGCCCCTGAAAACCATTGCTCGTGTATAAAGACAGGGCTTTCAACAACCAGTGGATCAATTGCTAAAGTGAAAGATCACACATCTGGGTGCCTTTAGCTACTAACCGTCGGGGCAACTCAGAACAAGTAAATCTCATTCAGATCAATTTTACGACCTGTCCCAGACTGTAGGTTTATGTAGTTTATTGTACAATAAATACTGCTTCCATTTTGTAACAAAAGATGCTTCTACGATCTACGAAGAATCCATGCCTACATTAGTTACGTGTTAGTTTCAGCTGTGCCAAATTACAGCTGTTACCTTTTTCAAAATGGAAAGTTGATCAGCAGATGATTGAATATATATAAACCCAACAAGTGAAAGTTGATTAGAGGCTCGAGTTATGGCTTATATCCCCAGAAGAGGTTAAACATCTACACACGTACTTGAGCGCAAAGAAGAAACGATTTTCGGTCCCACATTCCTCAAATTGCTGAAGTCTCGTGTAGTGAAGAGGTGCTGGTCCACCGGCTTGCTGACGACGCCTTTCAACTCGGTGGTGTCCGGCATTCCCACACCGATGGCGTACATGTGGATACCGTCTGCTCGGGCCTGTTCTGCTTCCGGAATGGTTCTGCGGCTGTTGACGTTGGACACACCGCCAGCCACCACCACGGCCACATTGGGAGCTATGAGACGGTCGCCATTGGCTGTTGTGTACATCCGATTCCTCATGGTTTTGAAAGCGTCGGCCATGTTAATCCTGCCGGGGCGGTAGGGCATACGGTCGATGGCTCTGAAGAGAGCCCGTTTATCTTGATGTTCGTTGAGGTAGAACTGCAGGTTGTCCTTCGTGCTGTAGCTGATGACACCCACACGCACGTTACCGTCGTCAATGTTGGCGTTGGAGAGGAAGTCTTTCATAAAGTCCTTCATGACGTTGAAGTTGGGTTCCGTGATACCGCTGGAGGAGTCCAGCACAAACACCAGGTCCACCGAGGTGTCATCCCACTCTGAGGGAGAGCGAGGTAAAGAGTGAAGGCACTCGATCCAGAAATGACTAACAAGCAGGCATGACAATTGAGAATTACTAATGAAAAATAGATTTTAAAGGGGAGAGAGAGAGAGAGAGAGGGGGGGGGGGGGAGGGGGGAGGGAAGAAGAAGAAGAAGAAGAGGATTGATTACAAGACGAAACGGTGTCAAGCAGCAGATATAATTTCCAAATAATGTGACTCATGTGCAGAAATATTCGTTCTATTCAAACAATAACTGGAATATACTGCACGTGTCAGTTATAGCCCATGTTACCAATAAACATTGCAAATGAATCGTTCAATTGAGCAATGTTTGAGCAACGTTTGTCTTAACATTGAACGGTACAATGAACTGCAGAAATGTGTTCCTCAAAAACCAATAATTCTAGACAAACACTGGTACTTACGAATGGTAGTTGGAGATGGTGTTGTAGCCCCTGAAAACCATTGCTCGTGTATAAAGACAGGGCTTTCAACAACCAGCGGATCAATTGCTAAAGTGAAAGATCACACACCTGGGTGCCTTTAGCTACTAACCATCGGGGCAACTCAGAACAAGTAAATCTCATTCAGATCAGTTTTACGACCTGTCCCAGACTGTAGGTTTATGTAGTTTATTGTACAATAAATACTGCTTCCATTTTGTAACAAAAGATGCTTCTACGATCTACGAAGAATCCATGCCTACATTAGTTACGTGTTAGTTTCAGCTGTGCCAAATTACAGCTGTTACCTTTTTCAAAATGGAAAGTTGATCAGCAAATGATTGAATATATATAAACCCAACAAGTGAAAGTTGATTAGAGGCTCGAGTTATGGCTTATATCCCCAGAAGAGGTTAAACATCTACACACGTACTTGAGCGCAAAGAAGAAACGATTTTCGGTCCCACATTCCTCAAATTGCTGAAGTCTCGTGTAGTGAAGAGGTGCTGGTCCACCGGCTTGCTGACGACGCCTTTCAACTCGGTGGTGTCCGGCATTCCCACACCGATGGCGTACATGTGGATACCGTCTGCTCGGGCCTGTTCTGCTTCCGGAATGGTTCTGCGGCTGTTGACGTTGGACACACCGCCAGCCACCACCACGGCCACATTGGGAGCTCTGGGACGGTCACCATTGGCTGTTGTGTACATCCGATTCCTCATGGTTTTGAAAGCGTCGGCCATGTTAATCCTGCCGGGGCGGTAGGGCATACGGTCGATGGCTCTGAAGAGAGCCCGTTTATCTTGATGTTCGTTGAGGTAGAACTGCAGGTTGTCCTTCGTGCTGTAGCTGATGACACCCACACGCACGTTACCGTCGTCAATGTTGGCGTTGGAGAGGAAGTCTTTCATAAAGTCCTTCATGACATTGAAGTTGGGTTCCGTGATACCGCTAGAGGAGTCCAGCACAAACACCAGGTCCACCGAGGTGTCATCCCACTCTGAGGGAGAGCGAGGTAAAGAGTGAAGGCACTCGATCCGGAAATGACTAACAAGCAGGCATGACAATTGAGAATTACTGATGAAAAATAGATTTTAAAGGATAGAGAGAGAGAGGGGGAGGGGGGAGGGAAGAAGAAGAAGAAGAAGGATTGATTACAAGACGAACAGTGTCAAGCAGCAGATATAATTTCCAAATAATGTGACTGATGTGCAGAAATATTCGTTCTATTCAACCAATAACTGGAATATACTGCACGTGTCAGTTATAGCCCATGTTACCAATAAACATTGCAAATGAATCGTTCAAGTTGAGCAATGTTTGAGCAACGTTTGTCTTAACATTGAACGGTACAATGAACCGCAGAGATGTGTTCCTCAAAAACCAATAATTCTAGACAAACACTGGTACTTACGAATGGTAGTTGGAGATGGTGTTGTAGCCCCTGAAAACCATTGCTCGTGTATAAAGACAGGGCTTTAAACAACCAGCGGATCAATTGCTAAAGTGAAAGATCACACACCTGGGTGCCTTTAGCTACTAACCGTCGGGGAATCTCAGAACAAGTAATTCTCATTCAGACCAATTTTACGACCTGTCCCACGCTGTGGGTTTATGTAGTTTATTGTACAATAAATGCTGCTTCCATTTTGTAACAAAAGATGCTTCTACTATGTACGAGGAATCCATGCCTACATTAGTTACGTGTTAGTTTCAGCTGTGCCAATTTACAGCTGTTAACGTTTTCAAAATGGAAAGTTGATCAGCAGATGATTGAATATATATAAACCCAACAAGTGAAAGTTGATTAGAGGTTCGAGTTATGGCTTATATCCCCAGAAGAGGTTAATTATTTACACACGTACTTGAGCGCAAAGAAGAAACGATTTTCGGTCCCACATTCCTCAAATTGCTGAAGTCTCGTGTAGTGAAGAGGTGCTGGTCCACCGGCTTGCTGACGACGCCTTTCAACTCGGTGGTGTCCGGCATTCCCACACCGATGGCGTACATGTGGATACCGTCTGCTTGGGTCTGTTCTGCTTCCGGAATGGTTCTGCGGCTGTTGACGTTGGACACACCGCCAGCCACCACCACGGCCACATTGGGAGCTCTGGGACGGTCGCCATTGGCTGTTGTGTACATCCGATTCCTCATGGTTTTGAAAGCGTCGGCCATGTTAATCCTGCCGGGGCGGTAGGGCATACGGTCGATGGCTCTGAAGAGAGCCCGTTTATCTTGATGTTCGTTGAGGTAGAACTGCAGGTTGTCCTTCGTGCTGTAGCTGATGACACCCACACGCACGTTACCGCCGTCAATATTGGCGTTGGAGAGGAAGTCTTTCATAAAGTCCTTCATGACGTTGAAGTTGGGTTCCGTGATACCGCTGGAGGAGTCCAGCACAAACACCAGGTCCACCGAGGTGTCATCCCACTCTGAGGGAGAGCGAGGTAAAGAGTGAAGGCACTCGATCCGGAAATGACTAACAAGCAGGCATGACAATTGAGAATTACTAATGAAAAATAGATTTTAAAGGATAGAGAGAGAGAGAGAGAGGGGGGGGGGGGAGGGAAGAAGAAGAAGAAGGATTGATTACAAGACGAACAGTGTCAAGCAGCAGATATAATTTCCAAATAATGTGACTCATGTGCAGAAATATTCGTTCTATTCAAACAATAACTGGAATATACTGCACGTGTCAGTTATAGCCCATGTTACCAATAAACATTGCAAATGAATCGTTCAAGTTGAGCAATGTTTGAGCAACGTTTGTCTTAACATTGAACGGTACATGAACTGCAGAGATGTGTTCCTCAAAAACCAATAATTCTGGACAAACACTGGTACTTACGAATGGTAGTTGGAGATGGTGTTGTAGCCCCTGAAAACCATTGCTCGTGTATAAAGACAGGGCTTTCAACAACCAGCGGATCAATTGCTAAAGTGAAAGATCACACACCTGGGTGCCTTTAGCTACTAACCATCGGGGCAACCCAGAACAAGTAAATCTCATTCAGATCTATTTTACGACCTGTCCCACGCTGTGGGTTTATGTAGTTTATTGTACAATAAATACTGCTTCCATTTTGTAACAAAAGATGCTTCTACTATGTACGAGTAATCCATGCCTACATTAGTTATGTGTTAGTTTCAGCTGTGCCAAATTACAGCTGTTAACTTTTTCAAAATGGAAAGTTGATCAACAGATGGTTGAATATATATAAACCCAACAAGTGAAAGTTGATTAGAGGCTCGAGTTATGGTTTATATCTCCAGAAGAGGTTAAACATTTACACACGTACTTGAGCGCAAAGAAGAAACGATTTTCGGTCCCACATTCCTCAGATTGCTGAAGTCTCGTGTAGTGAAGAGGTGCTGGTCCACCGGCTTGCTGACGACGCCTTTCAACTCGGTGGTGTCCGGCATTCCCACACCGATGGCGTACATGTGGATACCGTCTGCTCGGGCCTGTTCTGCTTCCGGAATTGTTCTGCGGCTGTTGACGTTGGACACACCGCCAGCTACCACCACGGCCACATTGGGAGCTCTGGGACGGTCGCCATTGGCTGTTGTGTACATCCGATTCCTCATGGTTTTGAAAGCGTCGGCCATGTTAATCCTGCCGGGGCGGTAGGGCATACGGTCGATGGCTCTGAAGAGAGCCCGTTTATCTTGATGTTCGTTGAGGTAGAACTGCAGGTTGTCCTTCGTGCTGTAGCTGATGACACCCACACGCACGTTACCGTCGTCAATGTTGGCGTTGGAGAGGAAGTCTTTCATAAAGTCCTTCATGACGTTGAAGTTGGGTTCCGTGATACCGCTGGAGGAGTCCAGCACAAACACCAGGTCCACCGAGGTGTCATCCCACTCTGAGGGAGAGCGAGGTAAAGAGTGAAGGCACTCGATCCAGAAATGACTAACAAGCAGGCATGACAATTGAGAATTACTAATGAAAAATAGATTTTAAAGGAGAGAGAGAGAGGGGGGGAAGGGGGGAGTGAAGAAGAAGAAGAAGAGGACTGATTACAAGACGAAACGGTGTCAAGCAGCAGATATAATTTCCAAATAATGTGACTCATGTGCAGAAATATTCGTTCTATTCAACCAATAACCGGAATATATTGTACGTGTCAGTGATAGCCCATGTTACCAATAAACATTGCAAATGAATCGTTCAAGTTGAGCAATGTTTGAGCAACGTTTGTCTTAACACTGAACGGTACAATGAACTGCAGAAATGTGTTCCTCAAAAACCAATAATTCTAGACAAACACTGGTACTTACGAATGGTAGTTGGAGATGGTGTTGTAGCCCCTGAAAACCATTGCTCGTGTATAAAGACAGGGCTTTCAACAACCAGCGGATCAATTGCTAAAGTGAAAGATCACACACCTGGGTGCCTTTAGCTACTAACCGTCGGGGCAACTCAGAACAAGTAAATCTCATTCAGATCAATTTTACGACCTGTCCCATTCTGTAGGTTTATGTAGTTTATTGTACAATAAATACTGCTTCCATTTTGTAACAAAAGATGTTTCTACGATCTACGAAGAATCCATGCCTACATTAGTTACGTGTTAGTTTCAGCTGTGCCAATTTACAGCTGTTACCTTTTTCAAAATGGAAAGTTGATCAACAGATGATTGAATATATATAAACCCAACAAGTGAAAGTTGATTAGAGGCTCGAGTTATGGCTTATATCCCCAGAAGAGGTTAAACATTTACACACGTACTTGAGCGCAAAGAAGAAACGATTTTCGGTCCCACATTCCTCAAATTGCTGAAGTCTCGTGTAGTGAAGAGGTGCTGGTCCACCGGCTTGCTGACGACGCCTTTCAACTCGGTGGTGTCAGGCATTCCCACACCGATGGCGTACATGTGGATACCGTCTGCTCGGGCCTGTTCTGCTTCCGGAATGGTTCTGCGGCTGTTGACGTTGGACACACCGCCAGCCACCACCACGGCCACATTGGGAGCTCTGGGACGGTCACCATTGGCTGTTGTGTACATCCGATTCCTCATGGTTTTGAAAGCGTCGGCCATGTTAATCCTGCCGGGGCGGTAGGGCATACGGTCGATGGCTCTGAAGAGAGCCCGTTTATCTTGATGTTCGTTGAGGTAGAACTGCAGGTTGTCCTTCGTGCTGTAGCTGATGACACCCACACGCACGTTACCGTCGTCAATGTTGGCGTTGGAGAGGAAGTCTTTCATAAAGTCCTTCATGACGTTGAAGTTGGGTTCCGTGATACCGCTGGAGGAGTCCAGCACAAACACCAGGTCCACCGAGGTGTCATCCCACTCTGAGGGAGAGCGAGGTAAAGAGTGAAGGCACTCGATCCAGAAATGACTAACAAGCAGGCATGACAATTGAGAATTACTAATGAAAAATAGATTTTAAAGGGGAGAGAGAGAGAGAGAGAGAGAGGGGGGGGGGAGGGGGGAGGGAAGAAGAAGAAGAAGAAGAGGATTGATTACAAGACGAAACGGTGTCAAGCAGCAGATATAATTTCCAAATAATGTGACTCATGTGCAGAAATATTCGTTCTATTCAAACAATAACTGGAATATACTGCACGTGTCAGTTATAGCCCATGTTACCAATAAACATTGCAAATGAATCGTTCAATTGAGCAATGTTTGAGCAACGTTTGTCTTAACATTGAACGGTACAATGAACTGCAGAAATGTGTTCCTCAAAAAACAATAATTCTAGACAAACACTGGTACTTACGAATGGTAGTTGGAGATGGTGTTGTAGCCCCTGAAAACCATTGCTCGTGTATAAAGACAGGGCTTTCAACAACCAGCGGATCAATTGCTAAAGTGAAAGATCACACACCTGGGTGCCTTTAGCTACTAACCGTCGGGGCAACTCAGAACAAGTAAATCTCATTCAGATCAATTTTACGACCTGTCCCAGACTGTAGGTTTATGTAGTTTATTGTACAATAAATACTGCTTCCATTTTGTAACAAAAGATGCTTCTACGATCTACGAAGAATCCATGCCTACATTAGTTACGTGTTAGTTTCAGCTGTGCCAAATTACAGCTGTTAACGTTTTCAAAATGGAAAGTTGATCAGCAGATGATTGAATATATATAAACCCAACAAGTAAAAGTTGATTAGAGGCTCGAGTTATGGCTTATATCCCCAGAAGAGGTTAAACATCTACACACGTACTTGAGCGCAAAGAAGAAACGATTTTCGGTCCCACATTCCTCAGATTGCTGAAGTCTCGTGTAGTGAAGAGGTGCTGGTCCACCGGCTTGCTGACGACGCCTTTCAACTCGGTGGTGTCAGGCATTCCCACACCGATGGCGTACATGTGGATACCGTCTGCTCGGGCCTGTTCTGCTTCCGGAATTGTTCTGCGGCTGTTGACGTTGGACACACCGCCAGCCACCACCACGGCCACATTGGGAGCTCTGGGACGGTCACCATTGGCTGTTGTGTACATCCGATTCCTCATGGTTTTGAAAGCGTCGGCCATGTTAATCCTGCCGGGGCGGTAGGGCATACGGTCGATGGCTCTGAAGAGAGCCCGTTTATCTTGATGTTCGTTGAGGTAGAACTGCAGGTTGTCCTTCGTGCTGTAGCTGATGACACCCACACGCACGTTACCGTCGTCAATGTTGGCGTTGGAGAGGAAGTCTTTCATAAAGTCCTTCATGACGTTGAAGTTGGGTTCCGTGATACCGCTAGAGGAGTCCAGCACAAACACCAGGTCCACCGAGGTGTCATCCCACTCTGAGGGAGAGCGAGGTAAAGAGTGAAGGCACTCGATCCAGAAATGACTAACAAGCAGGCATGACAATTGAGAATTACTAATGAAAAATAGATTTTAAAGGAGAGAGAGAGAGAGAGGGGGGGGGGGGGGAAGAAGAAGAAGAAGGATTGATTACAAGACGAACAGTGTCAAGCAGCAGATATAATTTCCAAATAATGTGACTGATGTGCAGAAATATTCGTTCTATTCAACCAATAACTGGAATATACTGCACGTGTCAGTTATAGCCCATGTTACCAATAAACATTGTAAATGAATCGTTCAAGTTGAGCAATGTTTGAGCAACGTTTGTCTTAACATTGAACGGTACAATGAACCGCAGAGATGTGTACCTCAAAAACCAATAATTCTAGACAAACACTGGTACTTACGAATGGTAGTTGGAGATGGTGTTGTAGCCCCTGAAAACCATTGCTCGTGTATAAAGACAGGGCTTTCAACAACCAGCGGATCAATTGCTAAAGTGAAAGATCACACACCTGGGTGCCTTTAGCTACTAACCGTCGGGGAATCTCAGAACAAGTAATTCTCATTCAGATCAATTTTACGACCTGTCCCACGCTGTGGGTTTATGTAGTTTATTGTACAATAAATGCTGCTTCCATTTTGTAACAAAAGATGCTTCTACTATGTACGAGGAATCCATGCCTACATTAGTTACGTGTTAGTTTCAGCTGTGCCAATTTACAGCTGTTAACGTTTTCAAAATGGAAAGTTGATCAGCAGATGATTGAATATATATAAACCCAACAAGTGAAAGTTGATTAGAGGCTCGAGTTATGGCTTATATCCCCAGAAGAGGTTAAACATTTACACACGTACTTGAGCGCAAAGAAGAAACGATTTTCGGTCCCACATTCCTCAAATTGCTGAAGTCTCGTGTAGTGAAGAGGTGCTGGTCCACCGGCTTACTGACGACGCCTTTCAACTCGGTGGTGTCCGGCATTCCCACACCGATGGCGTACATGTGGATACCGTCTGCTCGGGCCTGTTCTGCTTCCGGAATGGTTCTGCGGCTGTTGACGTTGGACACACCGCCAGCCACCACCACGGCCACATTGGGAGCTCTGGGACGGTCGCCATTGGCTGTTGTGTACATCCGATTCCTCATGGTTTTGAAAGCGTCGGCCATGTTAATCCTGCCGGGGCGGTAGGGCATACGGTCGATGGCTCTGAAGAGAGCCCGTTTATCTTGATGTTCGTTGAGGTAGAACTGCAGGTTGTCCTTCGTGCTGTAGCTGATGACACCCACACGCACGTTACCGTCGTCAATGTTGGCGTTGGAGAGGAAGTCTTTCATAAAGTCCTTCATGACGTTGAAGTTGGGTTCCGTGATACCGCTGGAGGAGTCCAGCACAAACACCAGGTCCACCGAGGTGTCATCCCACTCTGAGGCAGAGCGAGGCAAAAGACTCAGATTAGTGATCCGGAAACAGGTAGGCACGACCATTTCCTTTGAAACTCTATTGCTTTCTTATACACCATTACACCTTAATATTGCTACTAAAAATAAAATATAAAAAGGAACGAATAAAACACATACAATCACAATCACAATTAGACTGTGAGTACAAAGAGTGTAAAGCAACAGAACTGACTTTCTAAATGCAGTGATTGTTCTTCCGTTGTTCATTTTGTTTTGATCACTCACCGAAACAACTGACTGTATCAGCTCGTGCTGTTAAACACCATCAGCGAGGAATGTTTCAAATCAGACTTGTACATTGCCTGTGACTCCTGACCGCCTGAACTGTACAAATAGATTCAGTTAACTGGATACCATGTGGCCAGTCATTCCTGAAAAACATCGGTACTCACCAATGGTAGATGGTAAAGTTGAGGATGGTGGTGGGGACCCTGAAAACCATCGCTCACGAATAAAGACAGAGCTCTTCAACAACCCGCAGATCAGCACCTAAAGTGGTAGGTCATTCAATGAATCACTTTTAGTTTTAACCGCGGACGTAAGTCGGGGCACCCTCTTTAGGCATAACTGACTCATTTGTATAAAATGTCATAAATTGTGTTTGCGCGCACTTTACGCATGTAACGATTAGTTTTACTCCCAAATCTACAGCAACTCAGTGATGCATTTGCGTCTTAGACACATGTTGACCAGTTTCAAGCTGTTACGTTTAGTATCGATAGCTGATGAGAGGGAACGCGGGAACACAACCAAGAATTTAAAATGAGAATTAAAGACCTGAGTGTTAACATTTTATTTACAAAGCAGCATTCCTTTCAAACACCTACTTCCACAAAGGGCAGAGAAGACTTTGGATCTAAGATTCCTCAGCTCGCTGAACTCTTTTACACTGAACAGGTTCTCGTCAATTGGCTTGCTGGCGATGCCTTCCAACTCGGTGGTGTCCGTCAGTCCAATACCGATTGCATAGATATGGATGCCTTCTGCTCGGGCCTGTTCCGCTTCCGGAATGGTTCTGCGGGAGTTGATGTTGGACACACCGTCAGTGATCACGATGGCAACATTGGGAACCCCAGGACGGTCACCATTCGCTTCCGTGTACATCTGAGTCCTCATGGTGTTGAGGGCGTCGGCCGTGTTGGTGCTGCCGTAGCGGTAGGGGATATCATCGATGGCTGTGAAGAGAGCCAGTTTGTCTTGGTATTCGTTCAGGTGGAACTGCAGGTAGTCCTCCGTGCTGTAGATGATGATACCCACACGCACGTTGCCGTCGTCAATGTTGGCGTTGAAGAGGAAGTCCTTTATGAAGTCCTTCATGACTAGGAAGTTGAGTTCCGTGACGCTGGTGGAGGCATCCACCACAAACACCATGTCCACCAAGGCATCATTACACTCTGGAGACAACGGGGAGAATGGTTATGTTTCAAAAGCCTAAAGGAATTTTGAATCAAAGATGGAACTGGTAGCCTGGTTTGAACACAAGGGTACAGAAAGGGGTATGAGGATTTCCCGTATAACTGATTTTGCTTGATTATATATTAATGGCAGTAATCGGAATTCCGATAGAAGTCACACAAATCAGAAACAAACTGTCCTACAAAGCATGAGTAGTGTGTCCATGGAGATGCGTTCGTAATGACTATAATACATTATGGAAGTGTGTGAAAAGCAAATATAAGTAAGGTGTACTTTAGAGACTTCAGAAACGAATGTCTCTAAGTCACAGGTAAATGCATGCGCTACCTTCAGAATTTCAAACAACACTGACATTCAAATAAAATTCCGAAAGGTATGAACTGTACAAATTATTGTTTTGAAACATGTTACTCACCAACGGGAGCAGGCTTTGTAGGTGGTAAGGTTGGAGCTGGTGGTGGTGCCTCTGAAACCGTTGACGACGTATAAATAAAGGTGTTTTTCATAGTTACAATAAACCTTTTCGTGGATCAGTTTGAAGCTAAAAGACCACAGTATTGGTTAGTATCTGCTGTTAGAAACAGAGTGACAAAACAGAAATACCTTAGCTCATTTGGAATGTATAATCATATAAATTGTTGAACGTCATACAAATTGTTGAACGTCGAATAGGATTAGTTATGTTTATATATCTGTTACCGAGGCTATCTGTCTGATCAAAACCAGAAATAAACACATGCATTGTTATTCACTGTTAGTTGCATCTAGACTAATGAAAGGTTGTACAAGTCTACCATTCAAACCTTGACACGCAAGCAATACAAGAGTACTAATATTATGAATGCAATACTCAGATTCGTTTTTTTTTTTTTCGTTTTTTTTTTTTTTTTTTTTTTTTTTAAATAAGCATACCAGTCAAACACCTACTTGCACAGAGGTCAGTAAAAACTTTGGATCTAAGATTCCTCAGCTCGCTGAACTCTTTTACACTGAACAGGTTCTCGTCAATTGGCTTGCTGGCGATGCCTTCCAACTCGGTGGTGTCCGTCAGTCCGATACCGATTGCATAGATATGGATGCCTTCTGCTCGGGCCTGTTCCGCTTCCGGAATGGTTCTACGGGAGTTGATGTTGGACACACCGTCAGTGATCACGATGGCCACATTGGGAACCCCAGGACGGTCACCATTCGCTTCCGTGTACATCTGAGTTCTCATGGTGTTGAGGGCGTCGGCCGTGTTGGTGCTGCCGTAGCGGTAGGGGATATCATCGATGGCTGTGAAGAGAGCCAGTTTGTCTTGGTATTCGTTCAGGTGGAACTGCAGGTAGTCCTCCGTGCTGTAGATGATGATACCCACACGCACGTTGCCGTCGTCAATGTTGGCGTTGAAGAGGAAGTCCTTTATGAAGTCCTTCATGACTAGGAAGTTGTATTCCGTGACACTGGTGGAGGCGTCCACCACAAACACCATGTCCACCAAGGCGTCATTGCACTCTGGAGAGAATGGGAAAAATGTTGAACGTTCACAAGTCAAATGGCATATAGTAACCAAGGACGTACATGCTAATTTCTGTAGAACAGATCGTACAATAGTATTAGGATTTTCGGAACAACTCATTTTCTTACACTATAATAAAATTGTCAGTGGCAGTACATGGAGATGAGATGCAGGTCACACAACAGATACCAGAAACAAAGGCTTCCATTTGAAATGTGTAATGTGCCCATAGTGTTGGATTATTAAAGAATGCGTTTTGGTAGTTTCTTGACAGCACATATATGTTACGCACATGTTAGCGATTTCTAATCCACATGCATAATGTGTCCGCAACCTCCAATATTTAAACAGCATTGACATGGAAACAAAATAGGAATGGCTTGATGTCGGTGAATTTCTGTGTGTGTGTGTGTGTGTGTGTGTGTGTGTGTGTGTGTGTGTGTGTGTGTGTGTGTGTGTATGTGTGTGTGTGTGTGTGTGTGTGTGTGTGTGTGTGTGTGTGTGTGTGTGTGTGTGTGTTTAAAAGAAGAAGAAAGATTGTTTCACTCACCAGCAGGAACAGGTTTTGTAGGTGGTAAGGTTGGAGCTGGTGGTGGAGCCTCTGAAACCGTTGACGACGTGAAAATAAAGAAAATGTTTTGTTTTCTGGTTACGTATTCTGCAGATCAGTTTGAAACTGACAGACCACCATATTCGTTAGTGTTTGCTGTAAGCAACAGAGACAAAACAGCACAAACTTAAATAATTTGGGATGCATGATATACAAAAGCGTTGAACAACGATTATGATTAGTTATATACGTACATTTGTTACTATGTTTATCTATTTGGTCAGAACCAGAAACAAACACCCATGCATTTCTATTCATTGTTAGTTGCACCTGAATTAATGAGTAATCGTCAAAGTTTATCGCTTAAACCCTGACTTGGGAGCAAAGAAATGGTGCTGTTGATGAAATGCAAACAATTTACTTTTCGTGTCTGTATTTTTGAAATAAGCCTAACACTCAAACACCTACTTGCACAGAGAGCAGTAAAGACTTTGGATCTAAGATTCCTCAGCTCGCTGAACTCTTTCACACTGAACAGGTTCTCGTCAATTGGCTTGCTGGCGATGCCTTCCAACTCGGTGGTGTCCGTCAGTCCGATACCGATTGCATAGATATGGATGCCTTCTGCTCGGGCCTGTTCCGCTTCCGGAATGGTTCTGCGGGAGTTGATGTTGGACACACCGTCAGTGATCACGATGGCCACATTGGGGACCCCAGGACGGTCACCATTCGCTTCCGTGTACATCTGAGTCCTCATGGTGTTGAGGGCGTCGGCCGTGTTGGTACTGCCGTAGCGGTAGGGGATATCATCGATGGCTGTGAAGAGAGCTAGTTTGTCTTGGTATTCGTTCAGGTGGAACTGCAGGTAGTCCTCCGTGCTGTAGATGATGATACCCACACGCACGTTGCCGTCGTCAATGTTGGCGTTGAAGAGGAAGTCCTTTATGAAGTCCTTCATGACTAGGAAGTTGTATTCCGTGACACTGGTGGAGGCATCCACCACAAACACCATGTCCACCAAAGCGTCATTGCACTCTGGAGAGAACGGGGAAAATAGTGAGATGTCACAAGTCAAGCATAAATTTCATTTCATAACGTGACATGAGCATTGCCATCACCATCCATATAGTTAGTGACTGGGTTTCAGTGTCTGTTAACCGGACACAGTCACCTCGGGATCTTCATACTCTGTCATAAGCGAATGCACATTTCAAAACTTTTCACAGACAACCAAACCCTTTCCCAAGTCAAACCCATATAACCAATACGTACACAAGCACACAAACATCAAACACAAAAGTTCCGAAGCGTTAGTCGCTTCCATATTGCCCCTGTTAAAAAAAGAAATTGTCGACCATTCCGCCCAATTTATCAATACCAGATTTATGCAGCAAACTGCACATACCGACTTCCAACTATGATCTCCTAGCTACTCAACAAGAGTCATACTAAAAGGTTCTAAAACTAAATATCAGGAGAATGGACCATTACTAAAACAAATGATAAGACAGAAAGAGCAACTGGACAAGGTAAAAAAACAAGAGAGTAGTTAGAAAAGGGGAAATCAAATGACAGCCCTGAGTTTCCGGACAGGATGTTGACATCAGACATCTCCAACCTCCCTTGTGGGGTCACCACCAAATACATTTCAAACGAAATACTGCTGCAGGAAAAATGAACAACATTGGACTGAAAATAATATGTTGAAGAAAGTAAAAACTCACCAACAGGGACAGGTTTCGGAGGTGGTGTAGGTGGTAAAGTTGGTGCTGGTGGTGGGGCCTCTGAAAATTATTGGCGAAGTGTAAACAAAAGGTGCTGACATTTTCCTGTCAGCGCACTCCAACAGTGACAGCGGGTATCTATTTACTTGTAGATCCTAACAGAACTTCAAATGGAAGTAAAAAAACACCTCAATGCAGTTTGTATTAATGATTACAAAACGTGAATCTGCATAGGTTACATCAAGAATGAGCTTGTTTTGCAAATCTATTCGGAGAATTTCCTAAAAGAAAACAACAACAATAACTGTAACTGGCACAATCGGTATTTCTATGTTTACACAAAGGCAGATTGGAACAATTTCAAATTTCAAGTTCCTAAACCTGAGTGAATTGTGTCAAGCATTTGTTGAGGCAGGTTAGATCAGTTAATTGGGCACATTTTCAGTCAAGGTATATAATTCAAACACCTACTTGCACAGAGGGCAGTAAAGACTTTGGATCTAAGATTCCTCAGCTCGCTGAACTCTTTTACACTGAACAGGTTCTCGTCAATTGGCTTGCTGGCGATGCCTTCCAACTCGGTGGTGTCCGTCAGTCCGATACCGATTGCATAAATATGGATGCCTTCTGCTCGGGCCTGTTCCGCTTCCGGAATGGTTCTGCGGGAGTTGATGTTGGACACACCGTCAGTGATCACGATGGCCACATTGGGAACCCCAGGACGGTCACCATTCGCTGCTGTGTACATTTGAGTCCTCATGGTGTTGAGGGCGTCGGCCGTGTTGGTACTGCCGTAGCGGTAGGGGATATCATCGATGGCTGTGAAGAGAGCCAGTTTGTCTTGGTATTCGTTCAGGTGGAACTGCAGGTAGTCCTCCGTGCTGTAGATGATGATACCCACACGCACGTTGCCGTCGTCAATGTTGGCGTTGAAGAGGAAGTCCTTTATGAAGTCCTTCATGACTAGGAAGTTGTATTCCGTGACACTGGTGGAGGCATCCACCACAAACACCATGTCCACCAAAGCGTCATTGCACTCTGGAGAGAACGGGGAAAATAGTGAGATGTCACAAGTCAAGCAGGATTTCATTTCATAACGTGACTAGAGCATTGCCATCATCATCCATATAGTTAGTGACTGGGTTTCAGTGTCTGTTAACCGGACACAGTCACCTCGGGATCTTCATACTCTGTCATAAGCGAATGCACATTTTAAAACTTTTCACAGACAACCAAACCCTTTCCCAAGTCAAACCCATATAACCAATACGTACACAAGCACACAAACATCAAACACAAAAGTTCCGAAGCGTTAGTCGCTTCCATATTGCCCCTGTTAAAAAAAGAAATTGTCGACCATTCCGCCCAATTTATCAATACCAGATTTATGCAGCAAACTGCACATACCGACTTCCAACTATGATCTCCTAGCTACTCAACAAGAGTCATACTAAAAGGTTCTAAAACTAAATATCAGGAGAATGGACCATTACTAAAACAAATGATAAGACAGAAAGAGCAACTGGACAAGGTAAAAAAACAAGAGAGTAGTTAGAAAAGGGGAAATCAAATGACAGCCCTGAGTTTCCGGACAGGATGTTGACATCAGACATCTCCAACCTCCCTTGTGGGGTCACCACCAAATATATTTCAAACGAAATACTGCTGCAGGAAAAATGAACAACATTGGACTGAAAATAATATGTTGAAGAAAGTAAAAACTCACCAACAGGGACAGGTTTCGGAGGTGGTGTAGGTGGTAAAGTTGGTGCTGGTGGTGGGGCCTCTGAAAATTATTGGCGAAGTGTAAACAAAAGGTGCTGACATTTTCCTGTCAGCGCACTCCAACAGTGACAGCGGGTATCTATTTACTTGTAGATCCTAACAGAACTTCAAATGGAAGTAAAAAAACACCTCAATGCAGTTTGTATTAATGATTACAAAACGTGAATCTGCATAGGTTACATCAAGAATGAGCTTGTTTTGCAAATCTATTCGGAGAATTTCCTAAAAGAAAACAACAACAATAACTGTAACTGGCACAATCGGTATTTCTATGTTTACACAAGGGCAGACTGGAACAATTTCAAATTTCAAGTTCCTAAACCTGAGTGAATAGTGTCAAGCATTTGTTGAGGCAGGTTAGATCAGTTAATTGGGCACATTTTCAGTCAAGGTATATAATTCAAACACCTACTTGCACAGAGGGCAGTAAAGACTTTGGATCTAAGATTCCTCAGCTCGCTGAACTCTTTTACACTGAACAGGTTCTCGTCAATTGGCTTGCTGGCGATGCCTTCCAACTCGGTGGTGTCCGTCAGTCCGATACCGATTGCATAGATATGGATGCCTTCTGCTCGGGCCTGTTCCGCTTCCGGAATGGTTCTGCGGGAGTTGATGTTGGACACACCGTCAGTGATCACGATGGCCACATTGGGAACCCCAGGACGGTCACCATTCGCTGCTGTGTACATTTGAGTCCTCATGGTGTTGAGGGCGTCGGCCGTGTTGGTGCTGCCGTAGCGGTAGGGGATATCATCGATGGCTGTGAAGAGAGCCAGTTTATCTTGGTATTCGTCGAGGTGGAACTGCAGGTAGTCCTCCGTGCTGTAGATGATGATACCCACACGCACGTTGCCGTCGTCAATGTTGGCGTTGAAGAGGAAGTCCTTTATGAAGTCCTTCATGACTAGGAAGTTGAGTTCCGTGACACTGGTGGAGGCGTCCAAAACAAACACCATGTCAACCAAGGCGTCGTTGCACTCTGGAGAGAATGGGGAAAATGGTGAGATGTCACAAGTCAAGTAGGATTTCATTTCATAACGTGACATGAGCATTGCCATCATCATCCATATAGTTAGTGACTGGGTTTCAGTGTCTGTTAACCGCACAGGGTCACCTCCGGATCTTCAAACTCTGTTATAAGCAAATTCACATTTCAAAACGCTTCTCACAGACAACCAAACCCTTTCCCAAGTCAAACCCACATAACCAGTATGTACACAAGCACAAAACAAACCACAAGCACAAAAATATCAAACATAAACGTTTGGAAGCGTTAGTCTCTTCCATACTGCCCCTGTTAAAAAAGAAATCGTCGACCATTCCGTCTAATTTATCAATACCAGACTTATGGCAGCAACCTGCACGTACCGACTTCCAACTATGATCTCCTAGCTACTCAACAATTGTCGTACAAAAAAGCTTATCTCTTGATGAAAAATGTTTTTTGCTTTGTTGTTGTGTTTTGGAGAGGTGGGGGGGGGGGGGGGGGGGGTCAGGTGAATGGACCATTACTGATAAGACAGAAGGAGCAACAGGACAAGGTCGAAAAACAAGAGAGTAGATAGGAAAGGGGATATCAAATGACAGCCCTGAGATTCCGGACAGGGTGTTATTATCAGACATCTCCAACCTCCCTTCTGAGGTCGCCATCAGATACATTTGAAACGAAATACTGCTGCAGGAAAAAGAAAAACACAGGACTGAAAACAATACGTTGAAGAAAGTAAAAACTCACCAACAGGGACAGGTTTCGGAGCTGGTGTAGGTGGTAAAGTTGGTGCTGGTGGGGGGGCCTCTGAAAATGATTGGCGAAGTGTAAACAAAAGGTGCTGACAGTTTCCTGTCAACGCGCACCAACAGTAATTGCGGGTATCTATTTACTTGCAGATCCTAACAGAACTTAAATGGAAGTAAAAACACACCTCAATGCTGTTTGTATTAATGATTACAAAACGTGAATCTGCATAGGTTACATCTAGAATAAGCTTGTTTTGCAAATCTATTCGGAGAATTTCCTAAATAAATAAATAAAACAAAAACTGTAAGTGGCACCAATCAGTATTTCTATATTTACACAAGGGCTAACTGGAAGGTTTTCAAATTTCAAGTTCCTAAACCTGAGTGAATTGTGTCAAGCATTTGTTGAGGCAAGTTAGATCTGTTAATTGTGAACATTTTTAGTCAAAGTGTAAAATTCAAACACCTACTTGCACAGAGGGCAGTAAAGACTTTGGATCTAAGATTCCTCAGCTCGCTGAACTCTTTCACACTGAACAGGTTCTCGTCAATTGGCTTGCTGGCGATGCCTTCCAACTCGGTGGTGTCCGTCAGTCCGATACCGATTGCATAGATATGGATGCCTTCTGCTCGGGCCTGTTCCGCTTCCGGAATGGTTCTGCGGGAGTTGATGTTGGACACACCGTCAGTGATCACGATGGCCACATTGGGAACCCCAGGACGGTCACCATTCGCTTCCGTGTACATCTGAGTCCTCATGGTGTTGAGGGCGTCGGCCGTGTTGGTGCTGCCGTAGCGGTAGGGGATATCATCGATGGCTGTGAAGAGAGCCAGTTTGTCTTGGTATTCGTTCAGGTGGAACTGCAGGTAGTCCTCCGTGCTGTAGATGATGATACCCACACGCACGTTGCCGTCGTCAATGTTGGCGTTGAAGAGGAAGTCCTTTATGAAGTCCTTCATGACGAGAAAGTTGTATTCCGTGACGCTGGTGGAGGCATCCACCACAAACACCATGTCCACCAAGGCGTCGTTGCACTCTGAAACAATATCTGTGTTACACCTAGCCATCTCTCTCTCTTTTGTAGTAAACCGTGCGAATACGAGGTCGACAGTATTTTGTATTTCCCATTATGGAAGGAGGAGACGTGGAATTACATCGTCGCCAACTGATTCAATTCAGATTATATGTACACATACTCAGACCCCCCCCCCCCCCCACACACACACACAAAAACTCACGTACGTCTATTTTTCCCTCTCTATTTTCAGGTGCCGGTGGCCTACAAAAATAGCTGTCCTTATCCTCTGTCTGTCTGTCTGTCTGTCTGTCCGTCTCTGTCTGTCTCTTTCTCAAATCTGTTTCAAGCTTTCTAAACCCGCTCTTCGAGAGCAATAGTAAGTTTCTTCATGGAATAAACATAACACAACGTGATCAATACTTAATCTGATGGGGGAGGTGGATGGAAAGAAAACACAACCTTCCATCATAAAGTAAGTGTGTAAACCAAGTCAGTGACTAACATGACTGCAGCTCTGCAAGTGAAAAAATCGACGTACTTACCACCCGTAGTTGGTGGTGGTGGTAAAGTTGCTGGTATTGCTGGAAATTCGCCCAAAGTCAAGTTATACGAAAGTGGAGACACGAAAAAGGCACGCTGGTACACGAAAATCAAAAGATGATGTTCACAATCATAAAGCATCGTTTCGTTCCGCGTCCATGTGACCGAGTTGCAGTTTTGATGAAGAGCATAGAGAAATGTGGTATGGGGGTCTCGTAGTAAAAAATAGACACACGACTGAGCATTCTGGCTGTAAATTTCTTTGATGAAGACCCACGACTGAGCATTCTGACATTACACGACTAAGCATTCTGACATTATGTTGTAAATTTCTTATATATATATATATCTTCCACCATAAGGTAGTTGTGTAAAGCAAGTGAGTAACAGACTTAACTCCGCAAGTGAATAACGAAAATACTTGCTTTATATGAGCCATCTGTTGTTACGTCGCACCTTTTCATAATACAATAGGTACGAGATTAACGTGCCAAACTGGTAAAAGAGTAAGCACAGACAGACAGAAATATTGATAAATGCCCAGTCAACCATGTCGGTTATCTGAGGGCGAGAGAAAAGGCATACATGTGGAAATAAGAAGTACTCACCAGCACACAAGGAGGCAATGACTATCTTACCCAGTCAACCATGATGGCTATAATTATGTGGGCGAGAGAAAAGGCATACACGTGGAAATAAGAGGTACTCACCAGCACACAAAGAGGCAAAGACTTTATCTCTCAGAGTGCGCAGCTCACTAAACTCCTGCACAGAGAAGCGGTTCTCGTCCACTGGCTTGCTGGCGATGCCGTCCAACTCGGTGGTGTCTGTCAGTCCGATACCGATGGCATAAATATGGATGCCTTCTGCTCGGGCCTGTTCCGCTTCCGGGATGGTTCTGCGGGAGTTAATGTTGGATACACCGTCAGTGATCACGATGGCCACATTGGGAACCCCAGGACGATCACCATTAGCTTCTGTATACATCTGAGTTCTCATGGTGTTGAGGGCGTCGGCCGTGTTGGTGCTGCCGTAGCGGTAGGGGATATCATCGATGGCTGTGAAGAGAGCCAGTTTGTCTTGGTATTCGTTCAGGTGGAACTGCAGGTAGTCCTCCGTGCTGTAGATGATGATACCCACACGCACGTTGCCGTTGTCGATGGCAGCATTGAAGAGGAAGTCTTTGATGAAGTCCTTCATGACCAAGAAGTTGTTTTCTGTGACACTGGTGGAAGCGTCCAAAACAAACACCATGTCTACTTTGACGTCAGAGCATGAAACTGAAATCAGAGACAAATTAACTAATATTACTGATAGAAGGGCCAAGAGACTAGGAGCACAGCAGCGCCGATTTCAGTTGCTTGAGTCGTACAGTGTGATCAAAGTAGCGTAAGGTCCGTTAAAAATACAAAAATAATAATAATGTTAACGTACATTTGTAATACGCTCAACGACGCGCTGACCGCTCATAAAATATCCTGCTAATCTAAATATTCATCACATGCACAGTCAGTCACCATGATAATATTTACATGTATTAGACATTGAAAGCGGGGGGTGGGGGTAAATAATGTACACACCCACACACACACACACACACACACACACACACACACACACACACACACACACACACACACTAAGAGGTGAAGAAACTGGATACTGGTTCTAGTTGGGGTGGAAGTATTGTGAAAAGAGGACGGGTTTTTAACTTTGTTTTGAGAGACGAAAGATTTGAGCAGTGCCTGAGATCAAGGGGGCGGGGGGTGGGGCGAGGGAAGGAGTTCTAAATGTAAGGTCCAACCCCCCCCCACCCACCCACCCCCCAAAACAAAAAAAAAAAAAAACAAAAAAAAAACGAAAAAAAACACAGCGAAAGCTGTGCGCCTAGCGTTTGCATTGTTGGCTCTTGAGTATGCAAGAACTGGAAGACGAGCGAAGCCTTCGGGACAGATTGTAAACATGCAGCTGTTCGGAGAGGTAGGAACCCGGAAGGAACACAACCATTTACAGCAATACGAATAGGGTTCTTTGTGTCAGTGTTGGAAGTGGACTGATAGAGAATCTGTTCATGTAGGTACAACTGGCAAGGAATGGGACTTGTATGTGTCAGAGCTAGACTTGGATACAAGGATCATCCGTATTATTTGGTACTGACCGGGATGGCACACGTAAATATCAGAAGTGAATGGGAACTGCTTGAGTCAAGCTACATACTGAATTGAAGGGGCAGTTGTCACTGATGGACGCAGGAGAGTTAAGAGGTGGTGACGGTGAAGGGGGAAGGGGGGGGGGGCGTTATTTATACCCATTATATACACACGCGTGTTGCACGCTTGACTCACCTGATGTACCCGCACCGGGGCCCACTGGCGGTCCTGCAAAATCATCGTCATATTACAATCAAGTACATCTAAAACGACAACAACAACCGACGGTCTAAATTTAGACTATGTTAACACAAAGCCACGCCGCTATTAGAAAATCTATTGAAACTTGGTGACAAGATGCAGCAACCTTTAGTGGTACGGCTCATACGGGAGGTTATACACCAAATGCCTAACTTCCGGTTTGTGGTGGTGGAGAACAGGCAAGAACGTTGACATGATTAAACATTCCTTCAGGAAAGGATTCAGCTAATGTGTGTGTGTGTGTGTGTGTGTGTGTGTGTGCGTGCGTGCGTGCGTGCGTGCGTGCGTGCGTGCGTGCGTGCGTGCGTGCGTGCGTGCGTGCGTGTGTGTGTGTGTGTGTGTGTGAGAGAGAGAGAGAGAGAGAGAGAGAGAGAGAGAGAGAGAGAGAGAGAGAGAGAGAGAGAGAGAGAGAGAGAGAGAGAGAGAGAGAGAGAGAGAGAGAGAGCGAAAGAGAGAGTACATTAAACGGAAAACTTACTTTGAGTTTGTGGAGATGGTGTTAAGCCTATGGTGGGAACAGGACAATATAAAAAAAAGTTATGAAAGTGTAACTGTTTTGTCTACTTTACCAACCAAGCAACCATAAGACTAAAAACCATGTAACCAGCCACCCACACCTACCAAGCAATCGGACGATCGGAAAATCGTAATAAAAGATTAATAAATATAATTATTTGTGGCGCCCGATCTTGTAAGAGACCGGGGTGCTTACAAAGGCACAGAGAGAGAGAGAGAGAGAGAGAGAGAGAGAGAGAGAGAGAGAGAGAGAGAGAGAGAGAGAGAGAGAGAGAGAGAGAGAGAGAGAGAGACAGACAGACAGACAGACAGACAGACAGACAGACAGACAGACAGACAGACAGAGACAGAAAAACGGCGGCGGGAGGGGGGAATGTTCCAATCAGGATATTTCCAAGAAGCGTGGCACACCACTGCTGTGTGAGCAAGCATACACTTGCTCGCACCTTTCTCTTGCAGCTTGTTAGTTTACATGCCAGTCAACTGTCTGCGCAGTGCAGCTACTCACGCGGACAGAATGCAGAGAACAATGTGTCTCGCAAATTTCTGAGTTCGCTGAACTCCTGCACAGCAAAGCTGTTTTCACTCGCTGGCTGGCTGGCGATGCCGTCCAACTCAGTGGTGTCTGTCAGTCCGATACCGATGGCGTAAATGTGGATGCCTTCTGCTCGGGCCTGTTCCGCTTCCGGTATGGTTCTGCGGGAGTTGATGTTGGACACACCGTCAGTGATCACGATGGCCACATTGAGCACCCCAGGACGATCACCATTAGCTGCTGTGTACATCTGAGTCCTCATGGTGTTGAGGGCGTCGGCCGTGTTGGTGCTGCCGTAGCGGTAAGGAATGTAGTCGATGGCTTCAAACAACGCTACCTTGTTACGATAAGAGTTGAGATTAAACTGGACGTGGTCCTCTGTGCTGTAGATGATGACTCCCACACGTGCTTTGCCGGAGTCCACGTCAGCAATGAACAGGAAGTCTTTGATGAAGTCCTTCATGACCAGGAAGTTGTTTTCCGTGACACTGGTGGAGGCGTCCAGCACAAACACCAAGTCCACTTTAGTGTCGACACAGGCTACAAAAAAACAAACGCCTCCGGTAACCTTCTTCATCACTGCCTGTACTCAGGTCTTTTGACAAAACTTACAACGCTCTTGCTTCACGAATGCCAACATTTTTCGTGGGCATAATGTTTCTCACTCAAAAATGAACAATCCAGCCAGTTCAGTACCACACGATGACATAATAGTCCCCGTGGTCTTGTGCGTTCTGAGATATAACGACACACTCTTGTGATGCAACAGTGCTCAGGAATGTCAATAACATTTATTCCACAACGACTGAACCTAGCTCAAACAAGACGACCTACAGCAAACTGATACCATATCAGTTGCTATATTTGGGTGCTGAGATGACAGTGAAAGAAGATGTGTGTGATTTGTTTGAAGCAAACACTTACTCAGGATCTCCGCTGGAAGTGTTTGCGGGACAGGAATTGGAGGAAAAGTGACTGCCGACACAGCTGGGACAGAACAACGACCGCAGTGTTAGGAACAACAAACAACAAGCACAGAGGGCAACGTTATCTTCGCTACGAAATGCCTACTCTAGTCGTGTATTAGCTTTGAAGACTTCTTCGTTATTTTCCTGATGCATGAAATGATCCTGTACTACAGATCAGTTGTAGGCTAAAACATTAGTAGGCAAAGGCGAAGTTTAATTCTACTGATAAATATAGAATCAACCTAGAAGCAGACAACAATGTATAACTGACAACATGTAGTCAATCGTTATTAAAAACAAAATCATTTTCTATGAAATCGCAACAACAACAAAAGCAAACAAATATAATTAATAGCAACAGTCATTCAATCAGCCTATAAAAATGTACGTTTAGATGTTATTCTTAAATTCAGCGTACGGAACAAAAATGTTAGCAGAAAAACACACGAAAGCAATGGTTAGATCCTAATACACGCACGCACGCACTCTCTCTCTCTCTCTCTCTCTCTCTCTCTCTCTCTCTCTCTCTCTCTCTCTCTCTCTCTCTCTCTCTCACACACACACACACACACACACACACACACACACACACACACACACACACACACACACATACGCGCGCGCGCAGGTACACACACACACACACACATACACAGAGTATATGCAAATACACACCCGACAATGAATGTATATGAAGGGAGGAGCGGGAGGAAGCATAAAAAGTGCATTGCATTTTGAGGACAAATTCAAGCTGATACTTCATGCATGATTATAACCTATGCCAGCATTCAGCTCAAACCCACAAAAGCTTCGTTGACAGAAGAGAAGTTCAAATGTCTACGGGGAATTATACAGACACCACAGACCAGCGCAGTGCACATCACAACGAAGCAAACCAAAGAAATGAAAGTCCAAAGGAGGCAGGGAATTCAATAGACAAGGCAGCAATTTTCTTGTTTAGGATGGGGTATCAACATTGTAACTGTGTGTAAACACAGCAAACGATGCATAGTATTATTAAGCCATCGAAGCTGAAACAGACGACGTCTGCGTAACTTGATTAAATCGAAGTCATTAATTTCGAAGGACAATAATCAGATCAGCTTGAAACTGCATTCTTAGGCTGAAACTGTATTTTGTGTGTATCGTTCAATACACAAACACATACATGTGTTTTCTTTCCTCCACCTGAACGATTGACCGACTGAATTATTACTAATTGTGTAAGTGACTGAGGTTTGCCTTTTACTCCCAATCCTCCCACCACCAGAACATGCTGTTTCGTGGAGAGAGAGAGAGAGAGAGAGATCCCACAAGCCAAAGGAATCCATATGACCACCAGTATATGACTACAGCTTACACTCGGGACAGCCGGAATGTTGCAGAGACCGACTATGGTACCGGTCACCAAAGGCTGATCCACATCCAGCAAAGTGCAGGTAGCGCTGAAGACAGAAGGTAAGCTTGGACGGAGGTAATACACGTAGAGACAGACTCATGAAACCCGGCGTTTACACACCCGTCATGCTACAAACATAAGAGAAACTGGAACGTAAGGATGAGGGCTGGCTGCTGCTGTTGTCGTCGTTGCTTGTTTTTTTCAGTGGAAAAGCCATCAGCCGGAAAGAACCTTCCCGAAGAACTGTGCATTCCACCACACCACCACAAGCCTGAAGTCCGCGGGAGCTCTAGCTGCCAATACCTGTCGTTGTGGCGAGCTTTTCGTTGCAGAAGGACAGCTTCTGTCGCAGGGATCGGGACAAATCAGAGAAGGTCGGCAGACTGAACACGTGCTCGTCGGCCGGAGACGAGGCGACGGCGGACAGCTCGCGCCTGTCCACGACGCCGACACCGATGACGTAGATGCGGGTTCCCGCAGACCGCAGCAGCCTGGCCTCCATGGCGGTCCGGTGCTGGTGCACGTTGGAGTCCCCGTCAGTGATGACGACGGCAACGTTGCTGGCGTCAGGTCGGTCCCCGTTGGCCGGGGTGAAGACTTCGTGTCGAAGAGTCCTGAGAGCGTCGCCCAGGTTGGAGGTGCCGAGGCGGTAGCGGATTCTGTCCATGGCCCAGTACGCCGCGGCGCGTGACGAGTGGTCCTTTAAATAGAAGTTGACCTGCACGTCGGAGCTGAACGACAGCGCGGCCAGGCGCTGGTGGCCTGTGTCCACGTGGGCGTGGTAGATGATGCGCTTGGCGAAGTCCAGCATGAGCTGGAAGTTCGATTCGGTCACGCTTGAGGAAGAGTCGAGAACTATGGCGATATCCACTGTGGGATCACAGCCTGAAAGCATAGCACCACTGGCAACTGCACAAGCTGGGCTTGTTGCTGAGCTAATAGCACCACTGGCAACTGCACAAGCTGGGCTTGTTGCTGACCTAATGGTGGAGGTGTCTATACCTGTGGGACCACAGCCAGAAAGCATAGCACCACTGGCAACTGCACAAGCTGGGCTTGTTGCTGACCTAATGGTGGAGGTGTCTATACCTGTGGGACCACAGCCAGAAAGCATAGCACCACTGGCAACTGCACAAGCTGGGCTTGTTGCTGACCTAATGGTGGAGGTGTCTATACCTGTGGGACCACAGCCAGAAAGCATAGCACCACTGACAACTGCACAAGCTGGGCTTGTTGCCGGCCTAATAGTGGAGGTGTCCGTAACTGTGGGATCACAGCTTGAAAGCACAACACCGCTGGCAAGCTGGGCCTGTTGCCGACCTAATAATGGAGGTGTCCATAACTGTGGAATCACAGCCTGAAAACATAGCACTACTGGCAACTGCACAAGCTGGGCTTGTTGCCGGCCTAACAGTGGAGTTGTTGAGAACTATGGCAATATCTGCTATGCGATCACAGACTGAAAGCATAGCACCACTGAAAAACTGCACAAGCTGAGCTAGTCTGTACGACCACAGCCTGAAAGCATAGTCCCATTGAGAGCGTAACTGCTTTCGCGTAACCAGCGTTAAAGCTGGATTGTCGCCAGCCCGCTACACAGCCATTTGGGACAGAACTACGAGAACGGCAACCCATCACCGTGCAACAGTAACTGGGCAAGAAAGGAATGATTCACTACAGTGACGCAATTACGACTCACAGTAGTGACACATTGTGGCACAGTTACTATACTCTTTCTTTGCTCTCATTCTACTGTGACGCAGTTTCACCATGTTCTAGCCTAGTTTGTGTTTGTTCTAGTTTGGTAAGGAATAGTTCGGAGTGGTAAATCAGCCAGTGCAAGACAATCTTAAACCCTGAACTGGGATATGACGAAGTCAATACATGCTTCACACTAATCACTCGGGTGGAAAAGGTAAACTGCGGGTACTGAGGAAGAATACACAGGTCGCATACTTACTTCCTTGAAGAGACACAAGAACATACACGTAATTGCATGCGTCACTTCCGGAACAGGCTTGCACTGTGACATGCCCGGATTCATGGCGTGCCGTGTGAGAGTAAAAACAGGTTGCAAGTGATGAAGGCACGTGCAGTAAGAGTACATCATGTACGAAAGTGCCGCGTGCAAATATTGATCTGCAAGTGTCTTTGTGCACAAAGCGAGAACAACCTGCATTGTCCTCAATAGGTAAAACACCCCACAAGTGAACTAAATGGCGCGTTACAGACCACAGCTGATTACAGGTTATCCTCGTACCCTGAATCCATGTGCGAACAGCCTGCACATGTAACTGCCACATGTGATACGTGTGAAAGCGCTGAACAGCGTGATAAAAGGCATACACTGACAAGGGCACGGTTACGTGAAGGCAGTCTGCGGATGACGATGCCCTATAATCATGAGGCAGCCCTGGCTAACCGCAATTAATGCAAAGGCAGAATGAGAGCATTCTCGAAGGCACGCGCGAACTATCTGCTGGAGGGAATATGAATGGATACATTTCACAAAGTGTGCAGCAGTGGGTGACGACGCGTCAGGCAGAAAGTGTGCACGGCACAGGCACGCTTGGAGAAAAAACAAAAAACAAAAACAAAAAACGACCGTGCAACTCTAGGGCGGTGCGGACACGCTGGCAGTGCCCGCAGTGCAATGCGCCCCGTGCCCCAAGTGCGGAGGTGCAAGATCTACAGAGTAGCTACGGGTACAGCCACCTCACCTAGCCACGGCCACCCCAACAACAGCCGACCACCTGGCCCCGGGCACCCCGGCACCGAGACCCACCAGGCCTGAGCCGCCGCTGACGCTCAGAAACCTGCCCGAGGCGACCACTGGCTTGCAATCGGGAACTTGGCAGAGCGAAGAGAACCTACACCTGAAAACTCAGCAGTGAAATGGTTCCGCGGAACCGGAACAGTTCACAAGTCACCGAAGGCACGCTGCAAACAAGTCATGGTCAGAAGGATGGACACAAAGGTATAATTATGCACCTGTTTCGTGGTTTGCACCCCTTCCCTCCTCACCCCACCCCCCTCCCCAACCAACCCGCCCGTAGCATTACAATACACAGACGACAGAAAACAGACCGTGCAGTACTTACTGGGCTCAACGGGGCCACCTGCTCCGGTGTTCACTGCGGAAAGAAACAAAGCAAAACACTTTCAAGCGTGATGTTTCCACCACACACATAATGACAAACGTTGCTGTTTCTACACACACACAATGACAAACTTGATGTTTTTGACCACACACATAATGACAAACGTTGCTGTTTCTACACACACATAATGACAAACTTGATGTTTTTGACCACACACATAATGACAAACGTTGCTGTTTCTACACACACATAATGACAAACTTGATGTTTTTGACCACACACATAATGACAAACGTTGATGTTTCCATCACACGCATAATAACAGACGTTGGTGTTTGCACCCCACCCATAATAAAAAAAAGAAAAGTGTTTCTGACCACATATAATGACAAACGTTATGTTTTTTACCACACACATCAAACATCAAACAAGCGTTGATGTTTTCATCACACACATAATAACAAAAACTTGGTGCTTGTGACCATACACATAATGACAAACTTTGATGTTTCCACCCTACACATAATAACAAACTTGGTGTTTTTGACCTCACACATAATGACAAATTTTGATGTTTCTACCTACACATAATAACAAACTTGATGTGTTTGACCACACACATGATGACAAATTTTGATGTTTCTACCCCACACAAAATAACAAACTTGGTGGTTTTGACCACACAAATAACGACAAACTTGATGCTTTTGACTACGCATATAACGACAAACGTTGACGTTTCCGCGGGTGATGTTGGGGAAAGTGGCTTTGGGCCGTGACTCACGTGCTTTGATCTCGCTCCGCAGCGAGTAGACGTTGGACTCCAGCTCCCTGTAGTCGGACACGGCGAAGACGTTGCGCGGAGAGGACGCGACGCTCTCCATCTCTCCCTTGTCCGACAGGCCAACGCCCACCGTGTAGATGGCGATACCGGCCTGCAAGCAGACCACGTAAGTAAGTAAACAAGGTGCTTAACGTCCACAGAAACTACAAGGCTTATTAGGGACGGGGAGAAGGGGGTAAAGGGGTATGGGAGTGGGGGGAAGAGGGAGACTGTATACCTATCGCTACACTGTAACCACCAGAATGACACCTGCATTAAGATGGGCAGCGATGAGAGCCATTTTAATGTTTCATTAATTGTGAGGGACAAAGTCATAAGACAGTGTCCACAGACCACAACTTTTGAAGAAAAAGGAGAGCCGAAGCGGATTCGAACCGAGGTCCCTCTGCTTACCGCTAGGCCAAACCGGCTCACCAAGCAGACCACGCAGTCCATAGCGCTCAAATACGACCCCGCTGGTGAACATACTGCGTAGCTTCAAAACAAATCTCCCCAGGAAGGGTAGCATGGTAGAAGTGTACACCCTGCATGTTTATGACAAAACTCGAACACAGGTAAGTTTATAAATTTTATAAACACACACAGTAAGTAAAAGCATGATACATATGTCAATAATAATAAGTGACAACAATAATGATGATCGCGTACCTGTTATGCATGACATATTTTTTACACACACATTATATATATATATAAAATTTGATATGAACTTATGACCCCGCTATTTTCTCCCCTCTTCAAACAACAGCCAGAAGTTAGGTCCAGTCTTGAGTGGGTAGAAGCGACGACAGGACGGTGATCAACGGTACATGTGGCGGACTTCAGAAACGGTGAACAGAAGTTCAGCTGCTGCAGAAAACCCACCGCCACCACCCGGCGGTGTAATCAGGGAATGAAGACTATCACTATCAGTATCAAGATCAGTCCTTGTCCATAACACGGACAATCGTTAGCTCGGCCCGACTGTGAATCCAGGTACAGAGACGCCATGGTAGAAAAAACAAACTGTCGCTTGTTGAAGAGGGGTGAAAATAGCGGGGTAGCACGCGATGTGCACGTGGCCTGCTGATGCTGGAAGAAAGGGGAAAGATGATGAAGGGAGTGTAGTGGGGGCATGGCGCGATGCGCACATGACCTACGCAGCTGACCACTGAAGAAAGGGAAAGGGGACGGTAACTACAACGCCGCATCAACCACAGAAAGGGAGAAGGCTGAAGAGGTCGTGAGACGAAGACTGAACGTATGAGTTGAGCTTGTTGTTACGCAACTACTGCAGGACCGATAGCTGCGGCCGTTTGAAGTGTCGACATGGTAAGGAGCACGCCGACCCTTGCGCCGCTGTCCGCGCCACGCTTCGCACCCGTGTGCGGGTACCGTGAAGATGAACTTCAAACGTCACAAACCATCGAGTTCGATAATCTGCTGTAGTCTGCCTGTCCTACGGGCTTTGCTTGACACCCCCCCCCCCCCCCCCCCCCGCCTCCTCCCCACAGATGACTTCCGTCAGTCAGTGTTCCAAGTCTTTCTCAAAACCCCGAAGTTTTTGTTACACAAAAACTACACAATATAATTATATTTTCGGGGTTTTCTTCTTTATATTGATCAGAGTTCATAATTATTCTCGCTATCAGCGAGGTCACAACAGCTTCAGCTAAGGTGTTTCGTCCACTGATGTATTACATGGTCAAGGAAGCCAACGAATTGTCTGTCTCTCATGCGTTTAATGCCAGCCAGACACTGTCATTAGGTGGAGAAATAGGATATATATCCCGGCAGTCAGAACTACCACATTGCAAATACGAAGAGAAGAAGCATGAAGAGAGAGAGAGAGAGAGAGAGAGAGAGAGAGAGAGAGAGAGAGAGAGAGAGAGAGAGAGAGAGAGAGAGAGAGAGAGAGAGAAACACACACACACACACACACAAACACACGCAGGCACACACACACACACACAAAACACGCACGCACGCAAGCACGCACACGCACGCACGCACGCACGCACACACACACACCAACAGACAGAGCCAGAGGCACAAAAGACACAAAAAGGTCGTGAAGCCCCCAAGACAGCTGAACGCGCGGACTTTCACCACAAAGACTTACCTGCGCCATCTTGCTGGTCTCCTGAAGAACGCGCCGCCGGTCGTCAGTGGAGGTGGTGTCCGTGATGATGATCAGTCCGTTGGGTACGTTGGGGCGGTCGCCGTTGTCGGCCGTGAACATCCTCTCGCGCACTGTTCGTAGGGTGGACACCATGTTGAAACGGCGCGATCTGGCCACTGCCTTTGGCAGGATGCCCAGCGACTCCTGGAGCTCCTGGGACGTCTGGTAGCTGTAGACAGCATACAGTTCAGTGTTGCTTTACGTCCACTGAGACTGTAAGGACTATTAGGGACAGGGAGCCCAGGACGGTCACCTCGACTTTCACACAGCTCCTGAGCTCTGAGGTGACAAGTTCAGTGTTGCTTTATGTCCACAGAGACCATAAGGACTACTAGGGACGTGGAGCGCAGGACGGCCACCTCGACTTTCACACACAGCTCCTAAGCTCTGTTAGGGACCTTTTAGTTCAGTTCAGTGTTGCTTTACGTCCACAGGGACCATAAGGACTATTAGGGACGGTCACCTCGACTTTCACACAGCTCCTGAGCTCTGAGGTGACAAGTTCAGCGTTGCTTTACGTCCACAGAGATCGAGACCATAAGGATTATTATGGACGTGGAGCCCAGGCTGGCCACCTCGACACACAAAAAGAATGCTGATGATGATGAAGTAGAGCTTCATGTCCTCGGATGTCGGCTGACATATTAGGGACAAGCTGAGACCAATGCTGAAGCACAGTTCAGTATTGCTTTACGTCCACGGAAACCAGAAGGCTCGTTAGGACGGGCAGCCCAGGACGGCCACCTCGACTTTCACACAGCTCCTGAACTCTGACAAAGCATGCAGGGCGGTGTCTGTTGATGTATAGTTTGTGGCGGGCTGTCCCGGCGCCCGAGCGCAATGAGTCTGCTCAAGAGCAGAGAATAGCGCTATATAAAAGCAACCAATAACAGTAACAACAACAATAATAACAGAGAGACCCAACATGTCACGTACGAGTTGAGCTGGAAGGGCATGTACTGGTCGTCCACGTAGAAGCCGATCCTCACGTTGCCCGAGTCGACGTCGGCGGAACCCACCACACTCTGCAGCCAGCGGATGAGGCGCTGGAAGTCCTCGTCACTGCCCTGGGGGTTGAAGTGGATGGCGAACACCAGGTCCGCTTGGCTGCTCCCTGTTCGAACAGAACTGCGGCGTTACAATGCAATACAGTGCAACAATACTTTATTAATCCTTAGATACGGAACTCAGTTGTCTGCCTTTGACAAATAATTAAAAAGTACACAAACTAGTAAGTAAATACTATACAGTTTCATTCACTTAATTCGAGTGAAAACTTTATAAAAATCAAGTAAATAAAAAGTAAGAAGAAAATACAGTTGCTTTCATTAATGGTGCCCGTATCGTTCACATAGATACTTGTTGTCACACCCTTAATTTAATCTTGAGTCACACACACACACACACACACACACACACACACACACACACACACACACACACACACACACACACACATGTAAACATTTAACCTGACGTCCCCACAGGCTGTAGCAGCTCCGCCCCTTCTGCGCCTTACTCCTAACCTACACTCCGACCTACACTCCAAACACTCATTTACATCCTTCCTCCAACCACTGCCATAAATGATTACGGCATAGGTCTCCAAAAACTGTCAGCTAACGGAAAGTTTCTCGTCGGTGCTCAAAAGGCAGTAAGTTTATAACACTCCAATCATCGCTTTCCGGCACCTTTCTCCACACTCTGCCAGAACTGGTTAGGCCACCGTCACTGAAAGAGCACTGGATCCTTATCTCCGCTGACGCTGTCACCGACCTCCGAAAGGTCTGGGTACTAATCAAACTCCAAGCACTGGTTTACGACATCCTTCCTGGGAGGAAGGAACGGAAAGCGAAGCTCAGAGTGTGTGTACTAATAAGACTGTAGAAACACGCACGTAAACACGAAGCGTGTCCGCCTCGGGTTAAAAAAAAGAAGAGAAGTTTCATCTCGATTCAGGTGATTTTGGTTTTATTTGTGATGGCGTAAGCAATGTGGGCGGTTATGAAAGAAACGCCTGATATAATCTGAGTAGTCTGTTTAAAAACTTACTACCATTTGAGCACCAACAGAAAAACTGTTGCTAGCAGACTTTTTTTCTTCTTTTTTTTTCTTTTTCTTTTTTCGAGACCTATGGCGAAATCATTTTATTATGTCAGTATAGTTAGAGGAAGGATGTCGAAAACCAGTGCTTGGAGTTTCCTCCCAGCCCACTCTTCGCGCTGAGGGCGTCATAATTATATTCCGAGTACAACTTAGTCGACCCTGTTGTTTTGTATTACGCGCTTCGTCTCATGTTAGGTGCAGGCACTTTCTATAAAATAATTATTCTTTTACATCACATTATGATGTCTTTGGCAAAGTGTTTCCCAGTTAACTACTTAACGTAATGCGACCTTCTGCTTAAAACCCATCGAAGTTTTCATGCATTGTGATGATGACTGAGCACGTTTGACTGACCTGTCCACTCTTGCAGACCAGCTTCGAAATGAAATTGTACTTCCTTGAATGAAAGTGCCGATTCCATGGCACTGCATGGGTTACAGAAGCCCTTGTTTACGTGCTAACATTAAAAGAAAGTTCCATTTTAGGGCTCTTTTATTGGCACTGGATAAAGCCGATAAGCTGCTGAAAATAAGTGTCATTAACCGCGATGAAGACAACCGACTAAGCTGTAGGAAAGTTATGACACATCCGAACACCATCTGATGCCAGTGTTGCTGGAAAGCTACGGGCAACAACCGAGATCCCAGAATAAGGAGCAAAGGGGGGGGGGGGGGGGGAGAGGGGGGGGGGGAAGGACTACACCAGTGCCGCATTGTCACCACCAGAACGAATCTGCATCCAGGTGGGTAGCGGTGCCAGCCTCTGCAACGTTTCATAAATGGACAGAGGTGGGATGGGACGCGGTTCGGGGTGATCAAAGTCATGTGTCCGTAAACCACAACGTTTGAAGACGAAGTGCAGCCGAACCTAAAAATCTGAATCGAACCTAGGTCCGTGTAGGCTATTTACCATCCGAGCGCCTTAACCGCTAGGCCAAATCTACTGATCCTTTCTCTGTCTCTAAGCGGAAATGTTACCCCCCCCCCCCCCCCCCCCGCACCCCCACCCCAAAGCCTCTGCCATAGGACTTCGAAACTGTGTTAGGAAAATAGCCAGAGAATGCGGGCTAAGCTTTTATTACCCAGTTACCGTATATTCCGGATGCAGGTGCAGAAGTCGCAGATTTATTCTGTAAGCACCTAACTCCCGGAACCAAAACAAAACAGCAGTGGGTGCACTGATTCGGGAGCGAGAGAGCCAGCGTGTAAGCTTTGCTCTGTAGCCTGCGTTGTTTTCATTTTTCCAAGTCTCAATCGCTCTCTCATGTTACTAGACAAATAGGAAACATTCAATTAATCTATAGCCTGCGTTGTTCTCATTTTTCCAGGTCTCGATCCCTCTCTCGTGTTACAGGACAAACAGGAAACGTTGAATTACTCTTCTCTACTTGGCACAATCCGAAACAATGACTTCCTCTGTTCTGAACCATCTTTCTTTTCTAGTCAGATTGTTTTTGTTGTCTTCGTTCTCATTATATCCTCTTAATAATAATTATCATCATCAGCATCCTCCTCCTCCTCCTCCTCCTCCTCAGCATCATCCTCATCCTCATAATGACTTAGTTGAAATTTAAGCTCCTTATTATGAAGTGACAAGTTAATTGCTCGCTTGTTTTCTTTCTACACTTTGACCCAAAATTATTATGAAGTGATCATACTTATAAATCGTCATGACTACATTAGCGTTTGAAACAATGACCGCAGAGCAGAAAGAAGGAATCAAAGAGTGGTCACCATACCATGCAGATATGTCCTTTTGCAATTACTTGGTCCGTAGCCTCCTTTCCACCTCAGTTATGTTAGCTTTACCATATGTCAGTGTTTAAGCACACCCTATCAATACAGACAGTAATACATTCACATGACCATCGAGCTATTGGCCAAAGATGGGACGGCGCTAAATGCCGATAGGCGAAAAGGCAGTAAGTAGTTAAGTGAGATATTCAGATGACCAAGGAGAGGAATAGCATCAAAATTAGTCCTGAAAGGAGTCACTCACCTGACAGGTTGATCCTGGGCACCACTGGGGCTGAAAGCAACAACAACAGCAACAGGTGTTATACAGAAGGCGGACAAAAGCGTTCACAAATTACGCTCACAATACACTCAAATTATAACTCACTTTAAACCCAAATTATACTCACTTTCTGTTTACTTTGTTTCATCCCAAGCATTTTAGCAGTAATGAAAGAGTACCTATTTCATGTAGCCTTAAATCGCGCCAGTTATTTTGTCCTGTCTTTATACTGTCTAATGTTATATTCATTAGTCACTGCTGTTTGCTATACACATATTTGTACGTATTTATAATGATGCTGTCTGTTCAGCATGTAGTCTGTAGACATTAAAGATTTTTTTTTTTAAACCTCTCTCTGCCAACGTTTATGTACTAGCGCGCTAATCTGATCAACAAATCGCTATGTAAAAAGTAAAACAAGAACATCTTTAACCTTTGAATCTAAAAATCTATATACAATTAGCAAATATTACAAAGTAATCGTTAAATTATTGCATAAGCGTTACAATAATGTCATGATGCATATCAGTTATTCTCAGCTTATTGCATGAATGCCACTGTATTAATGCTATGCTATAATACATTATTTTAAACTGTTGGATTATGTCATTGTACAGTTGAACATTTCTTTGGAACAAATAGCACTAATCTCATGGTACTAGGTATCCTTAAAGTATTGCATTTAATGACATGTCGTAGGCTTAGATGCATTATGAAAGTAGTAGGTACCTCACCTGTAGTGGGTCCCAATCACACAATTTAAATACACACAAAGCGACGTGCTATACCTGAATTACTCTTGAAGAATTGCAGTATGTCATAGTGCATATGAATTATTCTGAAAGTATGGAATTAATGACGTGTTACACATGAAGGCTGTACATCACAAGCAGACACAATGGCACACAGTTTGAATACAAACAAAGCCATGGTCCACAGGCATTATTATATGCTTGGTATTTCAAAACCTGCATGATAAAGGCAATGGTTACAAGGAGATATTGAAAAAGCCAGCTGCACAATAATACACAATAGCAAAAGCACATTTCGTATATAATTATATATATGTAAACCCCAACAACAAAAATACACTCTAATGTCAGAATTAAAAAGATGTCTGACACCAGCAGTCTCTATAAGCAGTATGTATACGCAATAAAAACAGCAGCCTGTGTAACCTATCAAGTGTGCAGAATACCCCACACTGCAGACAGTTTTAACAAAAATCAGCACAAGCCCTATCAAGTCATGGCTAGAATTTCACACGAAACACGCCCGCATTTATGATCACGTCGCATTAAATGTGTCTTCGTAGAAATATTACATGCATATTTTACAACATTAACAGTCTGACGCATGCTTTTGAAAAATCGTTTTTTAATACATCCACAAGTTTTTGATTCCAGTCGGGAATCAAAAACGATCACACGAACCATGCGGAGACCAAACAAGCAAATAACACCGATGGTTTTGCTCATCATGTCAGCAAAACAATAGAAGTAACAGTATAACAGCGTAAGCCAAAAACCGTGAACAATGACAAGGATCAAAGAACTGTCAAAAGACCGTGAACAATCACAAGGATTAAAGAACTGTCAAAAGAGCATGAACAATGACAAGGATTAGAGAACTGTCAAAAGACACATTCTGTGCAATAGTGCAAATGGCAAACGGTGCGATGCCACAACGTTATAAGTGTGCATTAGAGTCATAGGCTGAAAAAAGAAAACGGTTACAATGAAACGGGCATACACGACAATTGTACATTGCCAAAGAACGTGCAGTGCTGGAAAACACCATGCTGGGAATATTTACACAACGGCTGATTTGGGTATGTGCAACCAGTGCCAATGGGGAAAACATTATACGAGCATAACATATACTGTAGAATCAACGGATTATATCAAGGCAAAAACTGGACAATACCAGTTTATGATATCATGTCAAAGTTAAAAAGCAGCAGTGGAAAACAACAACAACAACAAACCAGCTTCTGTGTAAATGTGTGACACTGAATCGAAAACGCTTCAAAGTAGTCCAAAAGAAGGGAACGGGGTTAAAAAAAAAGTTTAAAAAAAAAGAAGTTCATGTACTCTTGGGAGACAGGGCAGGGTTGGAGGGAGAGAGAAAGAGGGGTCGAGGAAAGAGACTGAAAAAAAGGTGAAAGGGCGGGGGAAGAGGGTAGCAAGGAGAGAGAGAGAGAGAGAGAGAGAGAGAGAGAGAGAGAGAGAGAGTGTGTGTGTGTGTGTGTGTGTGTTACAGAGAGAGACAGAGAGACAGAGAGAGAGACAGAGAGAGAGAGAGAGAGAGAGAGAGAGAGAGAGAGAGAGACAGAGACAGAGACAGAGAGACAGAGAGAGACAGAGAGAGAGAGAGACACAGAGAGAGAGAGAGAGAGAGGAAGTGACAGAGACAGTCAGACAGAGACAGACAGAACTCTAAACAGAGAGAGAGACAGACAGACAAATAGAGAGGCATTTTATTTTACTGCCTTGCAGTCAAATTCCATAGAAGTGCAGCATCGTCCAACACAAACACGACCATGACGCAGGCGGTGCGAAACAAGGCAGCAGGCAAGCGGTGCAAGAAACAACGAGGCCAATACAGAAACCTTCATCAACAGTCGTGCCCATCACTCTTACAGGTGCACAAACCAACCCAACGCTGGTGCACAACAACAATCCAGTTAAAAATAAAAAAAAGTGGGGGTGGGCGGGGGGGGGGGGGGGGGGGTAAAAGTACCCATCACCAGGTACGACAGCTAAAACAACAACAACAAAAAAACATAATTAAAAGTGGTGCGCAACGAGGGAAAAAAAGGTGCAATAAGTCAACATGTGCACGACACAGCAAGGCGGGTGCAAAAGGTAGGTAGAAACGAAAACACAAGTGGTTATATGTACAACAATCCAAACCCACCCCTTGTTGCAACAGGCGCTGGTGTGGTTGGAGGTGGCAGGTCTTGCACTGAACACAAAACAACCTCGTGGTTATGCATCGTTTCATTTTTGCTTTGCTTTGCCGCTCAACATACGTTGCTTACCTATGTAACGACTAAGAGATAGTAAGTGACTTGCTGAGCAATGAGAAGTGAAACAGGCGTCTAGCAAAATAAACTGTTCTCAACGACCAAGGACATGTAAGAAAAACGAAGAAAACGAAAACAAACCAAACCAGAAGGGCTCATAGATTTCGGCAATCAACTTCATTAAGGTAAACAAAGAGATACAATGTTCAGCTTTATTAACTTTTTTTCATTCAGAGGGTAAAGCTGAACGGTACTGCACCGTTTTCAATAGGCTCCTCGAATAAGGTACTCTTCGTTAAACAACGATGATCCAGGCCAGGTATAAAGGAACACATCTCTTCTCCCGTAACTTCCTGAAGACCAACCAATCACTAACGAATGCACCCACTACTCTCTCTCTCTCTCTCTCTCTCTCTCTCTCTCTCTCTCTCTCTCTCTCTCCATATATACATATATATATATACACACACAATCAATAACACACCTCTTCTCCCGTAAGTTCACAAAAGATCAATCACTAACGGCTGCGCAGTTAAATGACAGATTAAAACAGTACAGTAAAACTACACAGCAACAGCACACGCTAGGCTGGCTTCACCGCGGCGCGGGAAGAACTTACAGGCGTAGATGCGACTCCTGACGGCGGCGGCGGAGGCGTCGTTCCGGAGCAAGTTGTAGTTGCTGAAGTAGAAGGAGTTCTCCACCCCGGGCTCGCTGGCAGCGGACCTCAGCTCCGCCCGATCGGCCTTCCCCACCCCGACCGTGATCAGCCTCACGCCCGCCGACTTCAGAGCCTGGGCTTCGGTCTGCAGCTTCCGAGGGTTGATGTTCGCCTTGTTGTCCGTGATGAGGATGACGGCGTTGGGCGCGTCCCGGCGGTCCCCGCGGCTCTCGTCGAAGATGGTGGTGCGGACCTCCTCCAAGGCAGCGCCGGCGTCGTTGCGTTTGCCGCGCACCTTGCGGGAGATTTTGTCCACGCCCTTCGAGTAGGCCGCTCGGGTTCTGTGCTTCTGCAGGTTGAACATGAGGGTGGGCTTCTTGCGGAAGTAGCTGAGTGACACGCGCACGTTGCCGCCGTCGATGTCGGCGTAACGGAAGAGGTTCTTGAGGAACGGCTTGAGGGAGCGCTCGATGTCCGCCACCTTCGTGGCGGTTTGCGCGTGGAACAACACGGCCACGTCCACCTTTCTACTATCTGCAAGACACAAGCCACACTCGTCCGTAACGGGCTACGCTCAGAAGATGGGGGTGGGGGTCGGGGAGTTATGAGGGGATTGGGGGGGGGGGGTAAAGGTGGGGGTGTTCTTGCTTGGCGTTTGATTGATTTATTGACTGGTTCATGGACTCGGGCAAGCATGGACATCAACGTTACAGCCATTGGATAGTGAAATCCGGTCGCCAATGACCTCCCAAAAAACAACAAACACTAAACAGGACAATTCTTTTTTAAAGGCAAACGCATATGTGCCAGTTTATACGCTGCAGGCAGTAAGTAATATGCCTGTCATCAACAACAAAAGCAATAGTTGCTTGCTGCAGTAACTTCTCTCCTTCGCTTTCATACGCACAGACACACTGCAGACACCTACAGTGTAGTCGCAAGACCAACTTCAACAGGCAAACAAATTTTAAATCTAAAGTGGCCTTTATGACACTACAGCAGAGCGAAATGTGCTATCCTACCTGGTTGAGACACGGCGCTGCATAAAATCCTCTGTATTATATAGTTACTATTGTCAAATGATTGTCGTTTATAACTGAGGAACGATGCTGACAGTAAGTCTGAGAAAATATATCGACAGGCGCCAACAAATCTGTGCCAAAGAAGAAGAAGAAGCAATTTGTTTAATATTATTTATGGACCCCCCAAATTATTTGAGGTCCATAAAAAGTATTTGGCCCAAAACATTATTTGTAGGGGTGTCCACAGGGTAACCGACTTGGAAAAATTTCCAGTTCGAGTCTCCAAGGATGAAGCTCCATAATTTTATGGATCCCCAAAATTTATTTGGGGTCCATAAAGCAGAGATAAACGACAACGTCCCTGCTCCGATCTTACAAATTATTGTGGTTTTGTTGCCGCCGTGTCGCCGTTTCTCAAACTAGCTAAGACGTTTGCAAATACGCCATTACAGGTTCGCACGCACAGATATCATCGTACACAGTCTGCTTAGAAATCACATAGCTTTGCGAAACAGATATCAACGAAATATGTTCCCCAGCATCGCAACCTCTTTGAGACAAAAGAATATATTTAGCAAGTACATATTCAAACATCTTTATATGCAGACTAGCAGGTTAGGGAATATATACACATTGTGTGGACAGCAAACCACACGGCATACAACTGCTTAACAAAACACCACGACAGAATATGCAATTAATTGTAATGTTTATGAAAATGGCTGCACAAGACAGCCATAGCGTACTTATGATGACAACAACAGAGCGCTGTAAGATAATAATTACGCACACACGTGTCAGGTAATCACACAAACAATGTATATAATTTACATACGGAAAGATTAATCAGATATGTATCAATAGACCCCACCTGCAAAGCGAGGAAACTTAAGGATTAGTCGCCAAGAAAGATTATACAACTTGGCATAGCAACACAAAATCAAGTGCAAACAAATGACCAGTCATAAGTTTTGTGCATGTACACATTCACAAAAAATGCCATGACAGTGGGGAAGAAAAGTCACTCACCTGCATCATCTTTCATCTGAGAGAAGAGACTGTGTGCATGAAACGTTCCGAAAGTCGTGGAACCGTGCAATAAGCGACACAAACAACCGAACACGTCAGTCCAGCAATAGTCGTCGGCAGTTTGCTTAAATCTGTGTTAACTGTCGGTGCAATCCAGCTGCAACGATCAAGGTGCACTTTGCGGTGATCGTCTTGTTCGCCACATCGGCTGCTTCAATCAAAACCATGCATCAAGCTGCACTGTGTACGCTTGGTGACAATGAGGTAAACACGACAGAGACATGTTGCTAGAGGTGAAACAGCGTTGATCGAAGCATTCACAGTACCGCAAACGTGTTAGTGCCAGTTTGTCCTGTTCTTAAGTGCAGAGCGGTAAGCCATAACCGTTTAGAGCGTGTTCTAGGTCAGCGTTGCTTAATCTCGACTGTGTCTACAACTGTTGTCCAATCTACAATATCTCTCACCTGCAGTTTGCGTCTTCACCTTGCTGAATGTGAGCTGAGGAACAATGTTTTGTCTGTGCTGCAACTACCTTCGACTCTATGTGCTTTCAATGACAGTACATGCACCAGCGAGGATCCGTGACTAGGTCAGATTCATCCTCTAATGTCAGTAGATCTCAAAGCAAAGCACTTTCCGATTGACCTTAGAGTAGCGTTTTGACTGACATGCACGACACGCTGAAAACCTTTCATCACTGAAGCGGTAATCCTTGGCTGTCAAGGGCAACCCAACGGTCAGCCAGTTGGCTCCAGAGCCCAAGCTCCTGCGCCCGACAGGTGGCTGGCAGTCTGCGAGTTTTCATCCAGCAGCAAACAGAGTCTGACTGGTGTGCAAGCTCTGACACGGCCTGCAAGGCACGGATGCCAGGTTCTGCACGTGGCAGCTAGAGCTGCCATTTCCAGCTGGTTATATAGTTCCAAAAACGACGAGTCAACGAGACTTCTTTGCATGGTTGTTCGAAGCATCCATCGCCCTCAAGTTTAAACAATCACTCACTAGCTGTCAGCCTGGCGTATAATGCGTCTGGCAGGAACTGAGTCCGACACGATGCTCGTCCAGCGAGTCACGTATCAGTCAGAGTGAGCCGACTGTCGACCGAGATCGTCAACTCTTACTGCTGTTGGCTGAAATCAGCCTTGTGGGGCGCCGGTTAAATGTATCATCGGTGACAAACCCGTGCACTAGCTGCAGACGTTCATTGATCCTGATACAATCTACGCGGCAGATTCGGCGTCAAAAACAATACAGCTATCTATCTACCCATCCATAGTGCACCAGTTGCAGACGTTCATCCTGATACCACCTACGCAGCAGACTCAACATCAACAGCAAACCAAACTATATATCTATCTATCTAACCATCTAGCCATCTGTCTGTCTATCCATCCATCTATCTATCTACCGCTGCGGATGAGCGGCGACATGCAGGTGTGTGGATGGAGTAGAGAGACGTGGGCGTGTGGTGAGACCAGACTATCTAGGTGGCCAGCTTGTGTGAGAGAAGTGTAACCTAACCCACCGGACACGGACCCGACCGGCGCTAGAGGGACCGGAGCTCTCGTCGGTTCTTCAGCAGGAGGGTCTTCAACTGGTAGACAGGAAAACGGTGTGTAGCTTTTTGTTTTGTTTTTCACAGTGCTGTGTGTGCAATACTTCTCGCATGGTCCCTGCTGTTTGTCGCTATTTCAAAATTGGTAAGTTAAAGACAGCACACTTTTTCATTACTAAACAGTAGCGAATAAGTTGAACGAACGAACGATTTATATTTTTACTGACGAGGGTAAGGGAATAAGTAATAGTCAGTAAATACTTTTTTATATCCAGCCCTCGGGCAAACAGTCCAAAACAATATAGCAGCTCAGTATGTAAGCAGAAGGTGAATAAGGACACCAGGAATGGTAGATTGGTTGACTAGGAATGGTAATGCAAAGACTGAAATACGTGGTACTCATAAACACTCGGCCAATACAACCAGGACAACCAGGTTGCCTAGTTTGACAACGAAATGCCTCAACATCCTATGGTCGCACAAAAGGACCATATCCTTTGCAGAACTGCTCCTAAGATAAAGTGAACTCTACCGCTTGACGAAGCGACTATAAGGCAGTTTACCGGATTCTGTTACTTGAAGAAGTGACTAGAAGACTACTACTTGACTCTGTCTAAGACAGTTACTGGACTCTACTACTTGGAGAAGTGACTAAGTCAATTGACTAGACTCTACCATTTAGAGAAGTGACTCGAAGACAGTCTACTAAACCCTACCACTCGAAGGGAAGAAGAAGGGACTCAGTCGAAGACAGTTTACTGGACTCTACTACAGGACTCTACTACTTGAAGAACCGTCTATAAGACATTGTTTCCCGGGGACTTACAGGCAAACATCATACTCCTGACAGCGTTCACCGTCTCCTCTTTCAGCATGTCGGAATACTTGGCAGCGTACACCATGTTCTCGTCATGGGGCTCTGAGGACACCGCCAGTAACTCCTTCTTGTCTGCCTTGTTCAAGCCGAAGGTAACGATCTTGATGCCTTCCGCCTTCGTCTCCTCCGCCTCCCTCAAAAACTTCTTCTGGTCCACGCTCTCCTTGTCGTCCGTGATGATGACGACGACGTTCTGGACGCCAGGGCGGTCCCCGCGCGACCTGGCGAACACCCTCTCGCGCATCTTCTTCAGCGCAAACCCGGCGTCCCCTTTCCTACCGCGGACCTTCTTGGGGATCTTGGCCAGGGCCTGGGCGTACTCCGCCCGAGTTCGGATCTTCTTGAGGTTGAACAGCAGCTTCAACCTCTTCTTGAAATAGCCCATGGCCACTCGCACTTTGCCGCCGTCTATGTCAGCGTACTGGAAAAGCCTAAGCAGGAAGGGTTTCAGCGATTTCTTCAGGTCCTTGATCTTGAGTTTGGGGGACATGTGGAACAACACGGCCACGTCCGCCTCCCGGGGGTCTGCAAGCACAGTACTGGTAAGGACAGGTTCTCTAACACTTTTAGGACCTCTTAACCTCGCAAAGCCAAAGTTCCTGTTTAAATATTAGCCCTGATATGACCCTATGTGGTTGACTGGACTCAAAGCACCAACTAACTAATTATCTAAATATTGATTTCATCCATATCATCGTTTGTTAGTGTATTATCAGTCTGTTTTTCGCCTGAGAAAGGTGTTTTTACTGAATATTTTGCGCACGTTTTGCATTGCCTAAATGTTTTTATGTGCATTCTTTGTAAGCTTTTATGTGTTTTGATCTTGTTTCAGAACGCAAGCAGTCAGTTTTGTGTTAGATCGTTTTTATATATATTTAAAGAGAAGAATGTGAAGCTGGTCTTGGTATGCAACTGATGTTAACGGGGACCTGAAACCAGACTGAATTATGACAAGCTGCATGTGTTGACAAGGCAGCCAACTCCCCAAATAACAAGTACACTTAAGGCATATTTACTTGATAGGGGTCAATGGTTTTTGTTTTATTTTTTATACATGTATAGACTAAATCATTGTGTGAATATAAAGAATATAATCTAGCTTTCGTGAACCATTTATTCTGGCGTGAGTGAATACCAGTTCACCACAATCGACAAATCTCTTTTAGGTGCATTCATGTCATATTCCGATTAGTCACAACACTGATATCAGCTGATTACAAAACCAAATTATTCACACACAACACACTTTAAACAGGTTAAGACACAGGCACGTGTATATACGTTACATAGAAGTTGGTCTTACAGTGAAACACGGACAGAAAGCGGATGATATACCAAAGAAACCCTAATCGGAGTTTTTAAAAACATCAAATGCAAATGGTGCACTTAAAGTTTAAAAGGAGTCAGGGAACTCAAGAAAACGTGAGCTTTGGTGCTTAAAGAATGAGGTATGAAAGTGTAAAACATCACAGTGTTAATTATAAAAATGTGAAATGTAAATAATCGAAAGCTAAAGTTTAAACGTATGAAGTGTCACGAAGCAAAGTATTAGTGTATGAAATATCAATGCACGAAGTGTACAAAGAAAAAACCAAATCAAAAAAATCAAAGACAACTGACTTACCAAAGTTTAATCATACATACTATCAAATAATGATATATCAAAGTATAAATTAATTGTGCAAATATTACGAATTGAAGTATCATGTACCAAAGTATCACTGACCAAAGTAGAGAGAAAACATAGCCACTTAAAGGTTTGGAGGTATAAAGTTGCAAATCATAAACCAACCAGAAATGAAGTATATCCAAATATGAATGGTTAAAACGAAAAGATTCAAACTATATTATGATTACCATGAATGATATAGGGAATAAATATAAGGTGACAAAACGTAAAGTATCAACGTATCTAATTAATACCGACAAGGAAGGAAATATATCCAAATATGAAGTGTAAAAAAATAAAAAAGGATCGAAGTATAAAGAACAAGGAATGAAGTCTATCCAAATATGAAGTTTCAGAACGTGAAGTACCAAAGTTTATAGCTATGTCTACAAGGAATGAAGTATGTCCAAACATGAAACGCCAAAACACGAAGTAACGAAGTATAATAAACAACAGGGAATGAAATTTATCCAAACATAAGTGTGAAACGCGACGTATCGAAGTATAATAAACAACAATGAATGACGTATATCCAAATATAAAGTGTCAAAACACAAAGTGCCCAAGCGAGAGGTATATATAATCACGACACACACATACACACACAGCTCTGTGCAGACAGTGAGTGATCGAAGGATAACGTGTACGACAGGTGCTCATTGGTTATACAAACAACGTCACCCACCCAGGTTGGTGACCGTAGGGCCAGGACTCAACAACTCGTCCACCACTGGAGGTGACGCTACAACCAAGGTAAAATAAAATCACACAGATTATTTCTCACTTCACGACTACCGTAATGACACAATGGAGGTGACGCTACAACCAAAGTAAAATAAAATCACACAGATTGGAGGTGAGGCTACAGTCAAGGTAAAATCAAATCACACAGATTATTTTAATTACGACTACCGTAACAACACAATGGAGGTGGGGCTACAACCAAGGTAAAATTTTAAAAAACATAGACTGGAGGTGAGGCTACAACCAAGGCAAAATAAAATCACACAGATTGTTTTTCGCCTCACGACTACCGTAAAGACATAATTATGTTCATGAAAAATTCTACTACTACTACGACAAGACAAGGTATAACAAATTAAAGTAACTGTGATTACGTTTGCTTCATGAATACGGCGAAAGTTGTTATCTTTATTCTTTGTTGACAAAGCAAGGCAAAACAAATTAACGTAACCTTGATTATCTCTCGCTTCACGGCTATCGTGACAACAAAGTAGTTATTTTTAGTCTCATGACGACCATGACAAAACGGAAAAACAAGGTCCCAGTGACTATATCTCTCGCTTGACGGCTATTGTAACAACGAAGTGGCTATCTTTACCATCATGACTACAACGACAAGATAGGGATCATGACCGTATACGCTGGCGTTTTGCACAACCTTATGTGTTCATAAAGACACGACCCGTTTGAATTCACAAATTTACGTTGCTTGTATGCAAGACAGGTATTGATGGGCGACGATTAAGACGGAATTTCCGCTGGTCTGATACTGACATAAACGTGTGGTACGAAATAGTGAAACGTACATGTAGGTGAAACATCCTAATATTGAAAGATGATCTCCAGCGGCATGGTGAAAAATAATAGCCTACCGTCAGCGATACACTGATTACCGTGTATTTTTCCCCCTGTTTAAGTTCTTGATCATTATTTTAATATTTCCCAATACGCGTTGGATTTATTGAAATACTGCGTTTACGTTGCCCCGACTAAGCTGTGCGCTAACACTTTGAAGATGAATTATCATCAGCTGACATTAAAATACACGTTTTTATATGAAAGAAAGAACCTGTTAAGCGATGCATTCTATCGTAATAATCTTATTTATATACAGTATATAAAGCCAACACTAAAACCCCATTGTGTGACCCGTCCCTCGTAAGCCACATGGTTTCTGTGGCCATTAAGCACCATGTTTCCCTAGTGTGGTAAAAAAAAAAAAAAAAAATCTGTTTTCTGGAAAGGCCTGACATACGTTTCGACTAATCCGATTTTTCCTGATCGGAGAGAAACTTACGTATGTACATGGCAGTTCTCAATCGCTCAGTCAGCGTGGCGGTGGCCAGGTCGCCATAGCCAGGGACCATGAAGGTGTTGTCCCCCTTGGTGGCCACGGCCTTCAGCTCGTCCTCTTTCGCGTTCGCGATACCCAGTGTCACGATCTTCACGCCAGCGTCACGCAGGTTCTCCGCTTCCTCCGTGAACAACGCCGGTTTCACGTTCGTCTTGTCGTCCGTGATCAACACGACTACGTTTCCGGCGTCAGGGCGGTCCCCTAGCTTCTTCTTGAAGACACTGGTGCGGACCTTCTTCAGGGCAGCTCCTCCGTTGATGGCATTGCCGCGGATGCTTTTGGGCAGCTTCATCACTGTGGCGGCGTAGTCCGCTTTCGTTTTGTACTTCAGCAGGTTGCCCAAGAGCTTGCAGTTTTTGTTGAAGTAACCGAGCGAAACGCGGACCTGACCGCTGTCAATTTCCGAGTCCTTGAAAAGGTTCTCGAGGAACGGCTTGAAGACTGTGTTCACCTCCTTAAGCTTGACTCTCGTGCTGGTGTGGAATACCACCGCCACGTCCAGCTTTCTAGTCACTGGAAGACAATCACTGCTGCGTTGCACAGATAAAGAAGACAACAACAACAACAACCACCAAGACACCAACCCTATGCACGTTGTTACAGCGGCATGCAAGTTATTTCCAGTCAATGGAAAGTTGGCGGGGGTGGGAATGGACAGCAACGCTATTTTATTTGTATTTCTTTAACGGAAGAATCGTTGTTTTCAGCGCAGGCACTGAAAGCAACCAATGGCCATGGAGACTTTGGGACGGGGCCGGGACGCTTGGCTTTCAAATCTCCTTCGGCACACCTTATCGAAAGCACGCCTGTTGAAAGGAAAAAGCATCGTCAGTGTACTACGGTCCTTACCGCAAGTACGTACACCTGCAGCGAAACAAACAGCATCATCAGTGTATCACGCTACTTCTTTGTTCCCAAACAGTCACACTGGCAGGACAATTCTGAAGCAACTGCTCCGTTTTACTGGAAGGAAAGAGATACAGTCTGACATGAATTGTAACCCAAAGTGCAGCCGGACTTCCAACTAGAATCTTAATTGTGAAGTTAACTGTCTGATAGCGAAGGCGTACAAACCAAGCGCTGGTCCTGCAGACCCTTCTTTGCCCTCAAACGACAACCTATGGACCAAGAAAGCAGCACATCGCACAAATAATCAAATACGCGAGACAGAAGGCAAACGTTCGCTCGAATTCAGGGCAAACAAAGTAAATAACGTTAAACGTACGATAAGATTTTAAAGCTGTGAAATGCAAATAACCCAAATGAACATAACCCAAATGAACTAACAGTTGTTAACAGACTGAATAGCCTTGGTAACTGCCAAGATAAAACACAAATCTTAGCCATTTCAAAAAATATAAAAAATAAAAAATGTCAAAAGAGCTAGTAATCTTACTGTCTGCTGTGAGCGTCCCGGGAACCTCATCTGAAAGTAGAACAGATAATGGCTAGAGAACGAACTCAACGAAAAGGCCAACACAACACACACACAACACACACACACACACACACACACACACACACACACACACACACACACACACACACACACACACACACACACACTCACGCACACATGCACGGACGCGCACCCCACCTCTTCGCCCCACGCACACACATACATGCGCGCGCGCGTACACACACACACACACACACACACACACACACACACACACACACACACACACACACACACACACACACACGCACGCACGCACACCCACGCACGCACGCACGCACGCACGCACGCACACGCACACGCACACACACGCACACACACAGCAGTGAATTCTGATAAAAATGAAAGAGAGCGAGAACTTCATTCAAGGAACACAACAGCCAAAAAACGTAACCACCCGTCTCTGTTAATAAAGAGCTACATTGAGCTGAAGACGGTGAGTGTCTGTATGAAAAAAGAAGCCGTTCGGATCCCACAGCATAAATTAGTATTAACACGTCGAACACATTTCCAGATATAATCAAGTGCCATTCAGAAAACATCGAAAATATTTCCAGAATTATGTGACCATCCAGTGATCTTCTACAGAATGGTTATCGCTGCCATAAGCGCATGCTAGCAATTCTGTCAAGAGTGAGTGAACAACAACAATAGACACCAAGCGACTTACCAAGCTGTCCAGTAGTCATCATTCCTTCAACTGCAAAAGACACAAAAGAGTCTGTCAGAATTATTAGTGTCTTTTTATTGGCTCTTTTGTTTTTCTAAAATCAACAGTCTGTCTTTCACGGTTGTTTAGAGCTGTTGCCTACAAGTGCTGAAGATTTATAAATGAAAGTTTCGTTCGTTTCGCCGTTGAGCGTTCGTCTTTGTAGATTGTTAAGTACAATTTCCTGATTCTTTTTAGTCGCTCTCACCAGCATTCACAAATATGTTGCTGGTTCTTCGTTTGCGTTTGCTTGGTTGTATGTTGGTTTGTTATTTGGGTGGGTAGCAATTGCTGTCTGATTGTTATAGGCCTGGTAATGAAAACGTCAGCGTGTTCTTTCCAGACACACGTGGCAACGACAGAGACCACAACCCGTATTAATTAATAAATAAACGTTCACTCCAGAGATGACGGCACACAGCTCTCATTCAGGACACACCCAAACACAAAGTCCCGAAAGTCGCGTGATCCACCTCTGATCCACTACCAACTCAAAGTTCTTCCCTAACTGGCCCATGCCACCCCTCCAGCCATCGCCTTCCCTGGAATGCCCAATCCACCCCATCCAAGGTTTCTTCCTTCAGCTAATTCAGCCACCCTCAACCACCCAAAGTTCCTTCCCAGAACTGATCGATCCACCCCACCGCAGGTTCCTTCCCTGAACTGATCCACCCCCACCCAAAGTTCCTTCCCTGAACTGATCCACCCACCCCACCGCAGGTTCCTTCCCTGAACTGATCCACCCCCACCCAAAGTTCCTTCCCTGAACTGATCCACCCACCCCACCGCAAGTTCCTTCCCTGAACTGATTCACCCCCACCGAAAGTTCCTTCCCTGAACTGATCCACCCATCCCCACCCAAAGTTCTTCCCTGAACTGACCCCCCCCCCCCCCCCGCCACCAACTACCTAAAGTTCCTTCCCTGAACTGCCACATCCACCCCTACCAAACATTTGTTACCTGAACTGCCTCCACCGGAAGTTCCTTCCCTGAACTGTCCCATCGACCACCACTGTGGTGTTTTGCGTCCAGTTGTGGCTGGCGTTCTGGAGTGTTTGCTTTGTAACTGGTTCATTCAACGCTCCCACTTACACTGACACACGTGAGGCCATTCTCCTAGCTGAAGCCAAATGTATTCGACTTGAATCGGAGCTACCCCATTTGCCGACGACTTGCCCTATGTTACAAACACCACCACCCGATCGAAGGTTGCTTCCCTGAATTAATCCTGATATAACCCTATGTGGTTGACTGGGCTAAAGCACCAACCAACCAGCCAACTAACTAACTAACTGACTGACTGACTGACTGACTGACTGACTGACTGACTGACTGACTGACTAACTAAAACTGCCCCATCCACCTCCCACTTCTCGTGTCTTCCCCTCGCTGTGACGACCCGGTCTACTCACGTGCATTGACGTGACGCACAATCTGGTCGCGCACACGGCTGAGCTCGTCGTAACCGGTCAGCACGTAGCTCATGGCCCGGCTGCTGGCGATGGCCTCCAGCTCATCCTGAAGTCCGGTCAGCACCAACAGTTAACACTCTGTCAGCCTTTTGTCACAGCAGTGTCTACTCCCTCCTCCCCTTCCCGCCGTGAGAGAGAGAGAGAGAGAGAGAGAGAGAGAGAGAGAGAGAGAGAGAGAGAGAGAGAGAGAGAGAGAGACAGAGAGAGAGAGAGACAGAGAGACAGAGAGATAGAGAGACAGAGACAGAGACAGAGAGAGAGTGAGAGAGTGAGAGAGTGAGAAAGAGAGAAAGAGAGAAAGAGAGAGAGAGGCGATGTGTATGTGTGTGTGTGTTTGTCTGTGTGCGCGCGCGCGTCTGTTGTATGGTGTACAGAGAACTTGCGCCGAGATGGCAGTAGTTTCATGTGGCACCAGCCATACCAGCGCTGTAAGTATACCACTTCGGTGGATATTCAAAAACGCGCTATAATAATTTAGTCACTCATGTAGAATCACATGCGAGCGCAGTGAGTTTGCTCGACAGCGGAGGATAGCGCTATATAAAAGCAATCATCATCATCTATGATTGTTGTTAGAGTAATTGTAAAATCCATTGCACTCCTACCTTGTGTGGTAGCAGGTCGCGATTCAAACCCCCTTATCAGTAGTATTTGTTTCTTTATCATAAATATGGACTGTAGTTCAAAACACACGAAAGGTTAAAAAGTACAAAACAATGCACAGTTTTAGAACTGAATCCATTTACTTGTAAATAAATAAACATTGTTATCATTATCTAAATTAAGAATCGATGTTTTTTGGTTTTGTTTTGTTTTTAAGCTTCCTGGCAGTCATTTTAGTTTAAGATTTCACTTATGGTCCAGTGTGTCCCGTGTACGTGGTGACAAGGATGAAAAAACACAACAAACGAAAAACAAGAAACTATCGTCAACAAACTTGTTACATTTCACTGAGAATGTTAGCACGGAAGAAGAAGAAGAAAAGGAAGAAGTGGAAATAAAGGAAGAAGAAAGAGAAAATATAACAATGGGCGAATATTCTATTGCAGAATCGTTGAAATCAAGATACAAAGAACGTTCGTCCAACATGACAGTCGTTGTGTTGTCTTCGAAGATGAGCTTGAAAGGAAAACCCTCAGCGATATTTGTCCATAAAGAAGCAAAAGAGCACAACAATCTCTAACCCCCTTTCTAAAAAAAAAAAAAAAGGTAAGCCCCACTCCACTTATCCTCTTATAATAATAATAAAGTATTTATAAAGCGCAAATTTTTCTCGGTTGAGTCTATTCTAAGCACACACACACACACACACACACACACACACACACACACACACACACACACACACACAAGAACACCCACACAAGAACACAGGCACCCGCACACACGCGAACACGCCGACTATACAAAAGCTTAATTCACACAACTTAAAACGGGCAGCAAACAGACACTTGAGTAAAATCTTCACAACGACCCTCCAGTGCCCCACTTCAGTCGCCCAACACCCGTCTCACCTTAAAGCCCAAGTTGATGCCCACGGCGAAGACGGTTGCACCAGCGTCTCGGAGCTGTTGTGCAGCGCTGATGGTGTCGGTCACGTCCACGTCGGAGTTGGCGTCGGTGAGCACGATGACGACGTTGGGCACATCCACGCGGTCGCCGTTGTCCATGGTGAACATAGAGTCCCGCACGATGTCCAGACCAGCGGCGGCAGAGGCTGAGGCAGAGCGGTAGTTGATGTTGATGCTGTCGATGCCGCTCTGCAAGCTCTCCTTGGTGTTGTACTGGTTCAGTTGGAAGATTGGGAAAGCTCGCCTGTGTGGAGGACAGTGTCATGCAACGTTTTGTCAACGCTAACACCAACCAGTCTAAACAATACTGTTACTTTGCGATCAGAACTCAGACGCTTTCAGCTTAAGTTCTTTAATCGATTTTTAAAAAATCGATTCTGTAGAAACAGCGATCGAAAACTCAAACGCTTTCAGCTTAAGTTTAATCGAAGTATTTTTTATTGTTTTGTTTTTTAAATCGATTCTACAGAAATAGCGATCAAAACTCAAACGTTTTCAGCTTAAGGTTTTAAAAATGTGATTCTATCAACTGTTAAGTGTTTTAATTTTAGGTTTTTCCGATTCGAGAAAACCATTAAATTTTCCAAATACCGAAACGTAGTTATTCTCCAAAAGAGTACATCTACGATCCTGGTATTTATCGAGCATCGCAATGACCCAGCACCTTGTGGACTGCCTTACAGCTCAACACAACGACGGACTGCTGGAGTGGAGGTCCACATGCAGTGAACATTACAACAAAGTGAATTCAGCCACGCTATACACCACGCCAAAATGTAACGGTATGCTACACAAGATACAAGACAACTTGTCAGTCTATTGCGGAAATGACGTGGCTGTCCAAAAAACAAACAAACAAACAAACAACCCCCCTCCAAAAAAATATTTTATAGTAAGACATTGCACCATGTTCTCACTCTTCCAAATTACAATCCACTCGCAGTCGACGTTCGCCTTATATACCACTCTTCATGAAAGACTGCACCCTACTAAGAAGTTCAGCAAGGCTGGTTTGCACGAATGAGTGCCCTTCGTAATCTTTCGCGCAAGGAATCGCGAAAGGTCGCTGCTGCCACTTTCGGGGCCATTTCTGAGTAGGCGTTGCTTCACGCTGTGTATCTCTGTAAACGTCGCCAATTTACTGTCACCGCCTCCCATTGTAAAGAAAGTACGCACCGGAAGTAAAAACAGCCAAAGAACTTAGGCTAAGCGATGCCGGGTAAAGGTCAAGGGAGTTAACAACCCTTGAGCACTTACCTACGATAGGCAGCTCCCACTCTGACATTGCGCAAGTCGACGTCCGCCTTCTGTACCACACTCTCCACGGAAGACTGCACCAGATGCGTCTACACCTGGGGCCTTAACTATGAATCGGGCCTAAAGCGGTAGGCCGGCCTAAATCTCAAGGCTATTGACAATGGCCCCAAAATGGTAATCATGGACCGGGACTACACCAAAGTCCGGGCCGAACCTCGGGCCTAAACAGCCGATATTTAGGCTAGCGATTTCGCTGGACTAAAGGTCGTAGGCCCGGGACTATGACTGCTTTTGGCCTTGTTATGCTTGGAAAGTTGGTTCTTCTTGTTGTTTTTGTTTATTTTTTGCTGTTGTTGCGTCTTTATATCTGAATCCAGTGGTTTCTCTCTCTTTTTAATTTTTCTTTTCTTTTTTTCTTTCGTTTCATCAAATGAGTACTAGATGTTCGTCGGCCAAAGCTCTTTCATTTTGGAGGGAAGAAAGGTCGCACTAGCCGAGCGACGCAGGCATAATGACTGATTAATGTGATCGTACGATTTAATGTTTGC
>OY757541.1:32223295-32249345 GCA_963584105.1 Alviniconcha strummeri | reverse complement strand
GTTATTGTGTATGGGTTGTGAGTGAACGCCAAATATGGGTGAAAGTCTACATTTTTCTTCCTGATTTGAAATCTATATATACGATACCATGATTTCCGCGTTAGGCTAAATAGGAGCACAAGGTTTTCACCAACAATACACGCTCAGATACACACAGACACACAGACAACACACACACACACACACACACACACACCACACACACACACACACACACACACACACACACACACACACACACACACACACACACAGACGCAAATTCGTTTTTGTTATTGTTGTTTAGTGTGTGTGTGTGGGGGGAGGGTGTGTGTGTGTGTGTGTGTGTGTGTGTGTGTGTGTGTGTGTGTGTGTGTGTGTGTGTGTGTGTGTGTGTGTGTGTGTGTGTGTGTGTGTGTTCACTCCAGTTGCAAATGTTCCAGATTAACACTTGCTTTTCCATGACTTTCAGGATGTGACGAGGCCGAGATCGATCTGGTGTTTGTGCTGGATGCCTCCACTAGTGTCACAGCCCCCAACTTTGAACTGATGAAAGACTTTGTCAAGGACTTCCTCTTCATTGCTGACATCGACAATGGCAATGTGCGTGTGGGTATCATCATCTACAGCACTGAGGACTATGTACAGTTCCAGCTCAACTCTTACCGTTCCAAGGTTGAAATCTTTGAGGCCATCGACAACATCCCCTACCGTTACGGCAGCACCAACACAGCTGATGCCCTCAACACCATGAGAACGGAGATGTTCACCCGAGCCAATGGTGACCGTCCCAATGTTCCCAACATCTGCATCGTGGTGACTGATGGCGTGTCCAACATCAACTCCCGCAGAACCATTCCGGAAGCAGAACAGGCCCGAGCAGAAGGCATCCATATCTATGCAATCGGTATCGGACTCTCAGACACCACTGAATTGGATGGCATTGCCAGCAAGCCAGCCAATGAGAACAGCTTTGCTGTGCAGGAATTCAGTGAACTCAGAACACTCCGAGACAAAGTTTTCTCTGCCTTCTGCCCAGGTAGGAAACGTTTCCCCTTTGAATTCCTTCGTACTGTGGTTATTTTGAAATCGGTTATTTTTAATGCAATCCATTTTATGCTCGTTGAGAGTGGATCAAATCCAGTTGCGACAAGATTCTTATTTAAGAGGAATTAATTTTAAAAGTAAACCTATTGTCTCCAGTTAAAAGCCTACTATGCATGTATGCATCAGATGATAGTCTTAGTGAAAAAGACACACGTTGAAATCAATTTGGTACTGAGCAGATGACTTGGTATTATTGAGTAGAAACAATTGTTGCTAATTTTCCTTATTCCTTTCTACAGGTTACCAACCCAAACCAGGTATTATTACATTCGTGTCGACAGAGGAACTAACCACTTCTCAAAACCTGTTTAGTCAAACTGATAGAAGAGATCAAAATAAATACTTAAAACCAAAGATTTTGTTTAAAAATGCTCCCATGGTTTTGTACTACGTTCTAACGGTAATATCCACACTGGTGGAAAAGGGAACGGTGTGCACACAAACAATGAGAAGTGTCCCAGCTTGCCCGTGTGGCACACAACATCTCTTTGATACTGGGCGTGAGAGGTCTGTGCTACTTGTGTCATCAAAAGAACAAGACCAAACGAGGAAGTGGGAAACTGTTAGGCCAGCTGTGGTTCTTGGCAGTGCAGTTTTCCACAGTCCAGTCCCACTTAGCTGTCACTAACCCAAGAGAGTAATTCTGAACTAAAAATAACATCCACTGACCACATTGAAGCAGAACCCTCAACTGTAAATTTTTTGTTTGATCTCTTCTTACTGCTTGACAGAGGCTGTTATTTCTAGATAGAGCAAAGTTTGAAAAGGCTAGTTCCTTTAAAAAAAATTAAAAATGTTTTGGGGAGCTTGCTTGTGCTTTTTCCCTGATTTGTTACCATGATAGATGTGATGAGATTTACAAATGGGTTAAATCAGCATCACTCCGAATTTAAAATCAGAATGAGTGAACAGGTTTTTAGTTAGTTTAGTTGACACCAACTGTTGTTTATGACAATCTTGAATATGACAATCTTGATGGGCTCATTAAAGGCACAGTGGTAGTAAACCTCAACCAGTTGTGTAAACTGTCTGTCTGTCTGTCTGTCTGTCTCTGTATCTCTCTCTGTCTCTCTCTGTTTCTCTCTCTCTCTCTCTCTCTCTCTCTCTCTCTCTCTCTCTCTCTCTCTCTCTCTCTCTCTCTCTCTCTCTCTCTCTGGTATTGTCATGTTTATCTGTGTTTGTAGTATAGCAGGTACTGACTGTTAGATAGGTCCAAATGGACCTAATGCTACGATCCTTGAGTATTAAAGTTTTCAAGTTCGAGATCTCTGTCTGTCTGTCTGTCTGTCTGTCTGTCTGTCTGTCTGTCTGTCTGTCTGTCTGTCTGTCTGTCTCTCTGTCTGTCTGTCTGTCTGTCTCTCTCTCTCTCTCTCTCTCTCTCTCTCTCTCTCTCTCTCTCTCTCTCTCTCTCTCTCTCTCTCTCTCTCTCTCTCTCTCTCTCTCTCTCTCTCTCTCCCTCCCTCTCTCTCTGTCTGTCTGTTAGCATGGGAGAATACTCTCAGCTGGCACACCTAAGATTCTATAAATGAAGGCAAACATTTATTACAAAGAACTAAAAGAAAGTGCCATCATTAATGAGCAATAGTTTTTTGAGTGTTAAGAAAAATATAAATTCTGAAATGCTGAATTTAGAACATTAAAAGTAACCTACCTTTTAAAGAGAAGTAACTCTCTCTGTACATATATACACAAATCTGATAGTATTGAAAGGATTTAATTTTTCCAACTTGTTTTATGCTTACAGTGACAACTCTCCCTCCTCTTACGCTACCGCCCGTCGTAAAAGGTAAACTTTAATTTTTTTGCAGGATCCTCTTGTTGTTTTGTTTTGTTTTTTGTTTTGTTTTTGTTATTCATGAAATTGTAAACTCTCTCTCTCTCTCTTTCTCTCTCTCTCTCTCATACAAACACCCCCCACCTCCCACCCCCACATGTACACACACACAAAAACAAATATAAAGTGATTTAAAATAACTGATTGCAAGAACAGTTATTTTGGACTGTATGTTCCACAAACAAGTCATATGACTATCATTCTAAACACAACATCCAAGGAAGATTTCAACAAAACAAATCAAAAAGCATAAAAGAAATGGATGCTTCTGTTATTCAGCTTGTTTCGCTTGTAATTGTATGCTGTTGGTCAGTCACTGTCTCTGAAGAGATCTGAACATTGTTGTTTGTTTGTGTGTGTGAACACTGTAAACAGCTTGTATGATTAGCCTTGTTTGTTCATCTGCTGGAGCACAGAAGCTCAGCCAAAGTCATGAGAGATTTTTGTTGGGGAAAATAAACAATTTCTGGCCAGTTTTAGTATCAAACGCTGAGGTTACTACCAGGATCTGATCAACAGGTTGTGATGAGGCCGAGATTGACCTGGTGTTTGTGCTGGATGCCTCCACCAGTGTCACAGCTCCAAACTTCGAACTGATGAAAGACTTCGTCAAGGACTTCCTCTTCATCGCCGACATTGACAATGGCAATGTGCGTGTGGGTATGATCATCTACAGCACTGAGGACTATGTGCAGTTCCAGCTGAACACATACAGATCCAAGGTCGAGATCTTTGATGCCATCGACAACATCCCCTACCGTTATGGCAGTACTAATACAGCCGATGCCCTCAACACCATGAGAACGGAGATGTTCACCCGAGCCAATGGCGACCGTCCAAACGTTCCCAACATCTGCATCGTGGTGACTGACGGTGTGTCCAACATCAACTCCCGCAGAACCATTCCAGAAGCAGAACAGGCCCGAGCAGAAGGCATCCACATCTACGCCATCGGTATAGGACTGACAGACACCACTGAATTGGACGGCATTGCCAGCCAGCCAGCCAGCGAGAACAGCTTTGCTGTGCAGGAGTTCAGCGAACTCAGAACACTCAGGGACCAAGTCTTTGCTGCATTCTGTCCAGGTAAACATTTAGCTGTTTATGCCTAAGGAAATGGTCCAACAGGAACTAGTGCCATTTTTGTCATTATGGCTGTGATTGTTTTTTGTTTGTTTTATTATTATTACTCATGTATGGTCTCACAAGCAAATTCCCTGTTGTGAATATCCAAATAAAATTGAAGCATTAATGAAACAGAAAAGAACATCAAAACATTTACTGTTCTGATGTTTCTGTCATCACTGTAAAGTGATCACTTGAACAACTAAATCCTTTATGTGTCTGAACTTACTTAAAGATGTTTTCAGTGGGTGGGCAGAGGTACAAAATGGTCTGGAATAGTCTGGATGTCAGTCTTACACTTTTTGATGGACATCTGAATTGAACTTACTTTAAAAAAAGAGGAATCTTCATTTACCAATGTTGACACACAAGAATGTTTCCCACTGATTTCCAGTTAGGAATGGTAGGTTTCATTTTCTTTTGGGGTTTTGCCAGTTTGTTAGAATCTGACTGAAACAATTACACCATCCAACAGGCTACAAACCATCATTCACCACTGAATGTAATATTTACACCCTACTTGGTTTGAATGTACGTTTCATAATGTTCTCTTTTCAGTTTTACTTTTGTACCTTGTAAAGCAAATACCAACCATAATTACAGTGCACCTTTTACTACTTTAAGCTGATGGTCTCTTCACTGTGTTTTCAACATAAATATATAGTCTTATTTTATTTTGTGCTGTGTTGTTATTCATATTTCTCTCTCTGCAGGCTACCAAACCAAACCAGGTATAATGTGTTGTGCCAAAATGTACTTTAATATGATTGTCTTCACTGGAAGATAATGTTGTATAGGCAAATTTGTTAATGAATGGAACTAGACTTTCTAAAATGTTTTGTTTCAAAATGGAGAATTTGTTTTTACAAAAGTACCTTGGAATTGAAGATTATGGTCTAAAATTAAAGTCCGGTTGGGTTTATATCAGATTTAGAAAATGCATCTGGAGTTATGTTCACCAGACATTTGGTATTATGTACATCAAACACTTGGTGTTATGTATGCCTGACACTTTTGTTTGTTTGTTTCTTCTTCTTTCCTTTTTTTCTTCTTCTTCGTGGTAGTCTACAAAGCAAACATCAGTGTGTGTGCTATTTATTGCATGCATGGAGATTATGAAAACCTCAGAACCGAGTACAATTTTCTATCCAAATACCATCCCTTGAGTGTACAACCTGTATGATGATTATGTATTGTCTACATGGGCAGGACAGCCAAACTTTACTAGTTGCCATAGTGACCATGGCAAGTAGAATTATGTTACTGATCAAATTGTGTTTTCAAAAGTTGTAAAAAGAACTCACTTTGGTTTGCAAGTAGTTTGTACTCTCAAGAGCTAGTACTTTCTCTCCCTTTTATTATCAGTTTAAAACAGGCCTATTATTGTGTTTATGGTATGATGATTTTATGTGTATATATGAGAGAGAGATTCTTGCACCATGGCTGCATGTTCATGTATTTCGTCTGGCCAGATTAAATGGTAATATATTTTCTTGTTGTGTGTTTTCAGTGACGACCTTGCCACCTCTGACTTTGCCACCAGTTGTCAAAGGTTTGTAGTGCTTTTAGTTGTACAACATGGTGGGGTTACACTAAATTCTAACCTTCACTTTTGAACAGGGTTTTAAATTTCCTCAAGGGGTCTGTGTCCTGTTTCATTTACACACTGACACTACCACAGAATGCAAACAGTTACAATATTGCTGTAAACACCAATGAAGATTTTCATATTATGTGGTGTTTTTTTATTTTATTGCTGTTAATTTGTTAGTTCATTAAGGTGCCTTTTTCCATTTATTATCACGTCACAAAACTGGGACAATCACCAGTGACATATATACAGACTGTTAAGGCTGAAAGGACACACACTTTTGTTTTTAATCAATTCATGCATATTTCATAATGGTTGCCTGGGCGTAAAACACCGACTCATACATATTTCTTAACACTGGCATGTCTTTTCACACAAAACATTTTCCCTTACAGGTTGTGATGAGGCTGAGATAGACCTGGTGTTTGTGCTGGATGCCTCCACCAGTGTCACAGCTCCAAACTTCGAACTGATGAAAGACTTCGTCAAGGACTTCCTCTTCATTGCTGACATCGACAATGGCAATGTGCGTGTGGGTATCATCATCTACAGCACCGAGGACTACGTACAGTTCCAGCTGAACACATACAGATCCAAGGTTGAAATTTTTGATGCCATCGACAACATCCCCTACCGTTATGGCAGCACCAACACAGCTGATGCCCTCAACACCATGAGAACGGAGATGTTCACCCGAGCCAATGGCGACCGTCCAAACGTTCCCAACATCTGCATCGTGGTGACTGACGGTGTGTCCAACATCAACTCCCGCAGAACCATTCCAGAAGCAGAACAGGCCCGAGCAGAAGGCATCCACATCTACGCCATCGGTATTGGACTGACAGACACCACCGAGTTGGATGGTATTGCCAGCCAGCCAGCCAGCGAGAACAGCTTTGCTGTGCAGGAGTTCAGCGAACTCAGAACACTCAGGGACCAAGTCTTTGCTGCATTCTGTCCAAGTAAGCTTTCTTGCTCTTAAATGTTTGGAGTCATACTTTTAGGGCTGAGACACCACAGCTGAGAAATTTTTCAGGTGATCACACTGGAACAGTTTGCTTTCTATAAACCCATCAACAGTGTTACTTTTTTCATTAATGCTGTTTGTGACTGTGATGCTTCCAGTGAGTGTATTGATAGTGTTTGCTCTTTTTTTTATTACACAATATTAGCATATCGTTTTCCTGATTCATTTGTGCATCATGTTTCAGTGTTGGAAAAGGCTCTTGTTTATTTAATTACTGCTTTATTTACTATGTTGTGGACCTTTTCTGCTAGATTTGGTTCAATAAATAAATTTACATTTGTGTACAACAGGTTACAAAACTACCAAACCAGCAGGTAATATGGTGAACAGCATGATTTTAGACACTATGATAATTATGTAGTGTATTGTTTGGTTTGCAACATCAACCAGGGTTTCCTAGTTTTTAATATATATATTTTGTGCGTTTGTGTGTGTGTGTGTGTGTGTGTGTGTGTGTGTGTGTGTGTGTGTGTGTGTGTGTGTGTGTGTGTGTGCGTGTGTGCTGTTTTTCAGCATCTGAATGAATTCGTTCAGTTTCTGGCTGAAAAATGAGAGACGTGTAATAAAAGAAAATTTCCAAAGAATATCCTCAAAAGGAGTATGGTGGTAATGTGCATGAACATAGCTTTGAACCATAGCAGGACATAAGAGGCATTCAGCAAGTGATGACTAAAGTAAAAAGCACTCGTGATGAGCTGTGTTGGATAGCTATAGAATATCTTCATCATGTGATTTCCTTTGTGGTGGCTAAAGACTGTTGTTTCTTTTGTATGACAGTGACGACTCTCCCTCCACTCACATTGCCGCCAGTGGTGAAAGGTGAGTTTTGTTCCCCCCTTTTAATTTGAAGTGTTTTCACCTTCTCCATAGACTTTCAGAATGTTCAGAACTCTGCAGCAAAACTGTTTTTCAAAGCACACAGACATGATCATGTGCAGCCTGTTCTTCCAATTCTTCATTGGATTGGTTGCCGATCCAAGCCAGGGTAGATTACAAACTGTCGACCATCTGTCACAATTTCTTCTCTGATCCATATCATGCTTATCTCTCTGACTTCACTCTGTACTTATTTCTTCTTCTGCAGACACATGGATACTTTGTATCCCTCATGTTAAAACTGAAACCTTTGGCCAACACTCTTTCTCTTACTGTGCTCCAAAGCAATAAAATTCCCTTCTGACATCCATTACAGTCAATCATTCCATGTTTTCAAAACTGCATTAAAAATTCTTTATAACAAACAATACCACAGCAGGTGATTTCCCGCAGTCCTCCCCTCCCCTCACCCCGCCCCCCCCCCCCTTCCCCCCATGCCACCCCCACCCCCCTCCACCCCAACCACCACTTCCTGATAGTGATACATTCCGTCTGTGTGCCTGTGAGTGTGCCGGTATGGTGAGTGGGGAAGTGAATGCATGTACAATGGTGAGTGGACTAAATTTCTGGAAGAGGAGGGAGGGGAACTGGGTCCTGATGGTCTAATGCACTGTGGTGTAATCCATTAAAGGTAGCTGTTGTGGGTCCAATCCTCAGTTTGACATCTTCCCACTGGACAGTTGTGAAGGCACGCCATCCCTGTTTCATCTTTGTCTACACAGCCCACACTAAGATCGCATCACATGTCAATACTAATTCAGCAGTAATTATTTTATAAAGCATCTAAATAACAGTTTTTTGAGCTCCAAATGTTGTACAAAGCAGTTGCTATCAAGTGTAAAGTTTCAGACATGCATCAGTAAATTGATTTATATTATAAATTGTTAAACACATTACTCAGATATTAATATACACATATTCTAAGCTAGTTCAGTTCAGTTCAAGATAATATCTATGCTCTCAGAAAAGCCCACATGTGCACCATCCCATCTTTCAGATAAACATTTCCTCAGTGTTGTCTTGGAAACAGTTGTAATGTTCATCTCATTGACAGTGGCCCTCTCAGCCTTTCAAAAAAGATCACTGAGCGCTTCCTCTATCAGTTGAAAGTTAATGAATCATTCAAATTTAAAGATCCCTTGTGTACCTTTCGAAAAGATATTCTCTCACAGCTTATGATTACACAAACCATAAAAGCATCAAACTAGCAATGATATCATTGATGACAAGCCAGTGAGTCTATTAAGGCAGTCAGACCAGATACAGTCTACAGTGGATGTGACAGAGTAACTGGGTTTTAATCATAAAACTCTGCCAATTTACCAACATTTTAGACTGAGTTTTAGTGACTTGTGCTTGTGTGTAAACCAGGTTGTGACGAGGCTGAGATCGATCTGGTATTTGTGCTGGATGCCTCCACCAGTGTCACAGCTCCAAACTTTGAACTGATGAAAGACTTCGTCAAGGACTTCCTCTTCATCGCCGACATCGACAATGGCAATGTGCGTGTGGGTATCATCATCTACAGCACCGAGGACTACGTACAGTTCCAGCTGAACACATACAGATCCAAGGTCGAAATTTTTGATGCCATCGACAACATCCCCTACCGTTACGGCAGCACCAACACAGCTGATGCCCTCAACACCATGAGAACGGAGATGTTCACCCGAGCCAATGGCGACCGTCCCAACGTTCCCAACATCTGCATCGTGGTGACTGATGGTGTGTCCAACATCAACTCCCGCAGAACCATTCCAGAAGCAGAACAGGCCCGAGCAGAAGGCATCCACATCTATGCCATCGGTATTGGACTGACAGACACCACCGAGTTGGATGGTATTGCCAGCCAGCCAGCCAGTGAGAACAGCTTTGCTGTGCAGGAGTTCAGTGAACTCAGAACACTCAGGGACCAAGTCTTTTCTGCCTTCTGTCCAGGTAAGTTGCTTGTCCATTGAAAACAAACCTGAACCAAAAAAACGAACTGGCAAAAAATACTAGGCAAAAGGATGTTGTTTGTTTGTTGTTGTTGGTGTTCTCCTGACAAAATCCTGAGTTTGCCCAGCATTGGGTGAGAAGGTTGCATGTGCAACCAGACCCGTTCATACTGTCACGCATGCATGTTCAGTGTTACCCACCACTCTGGCAGCTGCACTCTGACTACAGGGATTTCAGTAATGGACTTTGTCATGTCATGAAGATTACTACAGCTGAAAGGAATCCTGACATAGAACTCTTACACACAAAACATTGTATGCCCCAGTGTTCTAGAGATAGCTGAAGAATTGTCTCTTTTTTCTCCTTTTTTTCTTTTTATAAAATGTAATCACCAGTTCCGGACACATTAGATGTGTCTTCTTTTGGTGATTACATTTTCCCAGTTCTTTACCATTTGTTTTAAAGACAATAAGATGTCAGTGATGACAATACCAATAACCTCTGATCTGGGCCAACCAAAAATTAATCAAAGCATCCCATATTAGAGTTTTTAATAATCATATTTATTTCTGTCTATGAATAAGCACACATTTGTGGTTGTGCAGCATTTCTCTTTTTAAAAAATTGAGTTAATTCATGCAGCAGTTCAACAAGAATTTGAGACATTTGACAAAGTTGCAACAGATACCGATTGCAGTCTCATAGAAACACTGTTAAAGGTCAATACACAAGTTAGCATGATTTTAATGAATACAATACACACAGTGACTTGCCAGCTTTATTTTCGTGGGCTTTTTCTCTGTCTCTGTAGTCTGATTAATGAATACAAAATGTTTCACAGGCTACAAACCACTAACTGCTACTGAAGGTACTATCTGTGAATCTTTTATGTGGAAAATATTTCTTAAGATACAATTTTTGTATCACCTGAAATATTTAGTACTTGGCATTAAGGTGTAAAAAACCAAGTCAAGCATTCTTTTACAGTTGTTTATTCAGAAATGCTTTGTATTGTTTACTCATTTAAGATGTCTATATAAAACTGTGTTAAATTTATTTGAATGTTTATTAGCAACACCTGTTTTTGCCCATTCAGGCTACCAAACCAAACCAGGTATACCTTTTCTGCTGAAAGTGTTTCAAAGTGCAACTATGCCTGTTCACATATAAATTCAGTGACTCATACAGGGTCTGTTTTTATTCTTCTTCTTATTATTATTATTGTGTATTTACTAACAAACAGTTTTTGTGTCCAGGAAATTCCATTTTAGACAGTGATCACATAATCACTGGTTGATTGTCCAATGTGATATGCACTGTGTACAGCCACAGCAAGTGTAAAATCAGAACCAGTAAATTAGTTACATAAGGTATCAGTTTCTTAGTTCACCCCCCTACACACACACACACACACACACACACACACACACACACACACACACACACACACACACACACACACACACACACACACACACACACACACATTTTTCTTAACTCTTTTTATCAGTGTTTCCATTTCATAGAGATTCTTTGCAGTGAAAGATATATTTTGATAGCCAGCCATTTCATTTACTTGAAAACTTTTGTGTTGCTGGTTTTTTGTTTTCTTCTTTTTGTTCAAACATTCACATTTTCCATGTTATGTGCTTTCAGTGACGACTTTGCCTCCACTGACTCTGCCTCCAGTTGTGAAAGGTTTGTAGTGTTCTGTGAAACAAAACAAAAAAGGTGTACAATGAGGATTACATGTATCTATATTTCCATGAAGATTTGATGTATTGATTAAGAAGCAAGCATGCTGTGTTTTCATTACACCCAGATTAAGTTTTGGTGTAAGAAAGAAATCAAATTATGGTGTTGTCTGAACACAGATGATGATCTTTTTGGGTGAATATGAGATTATCCACCACGTGTATCACCTAGTCTTCTTTCTTTTAGCATGCACTTAATCTCAAGCATAAACTTTGGATCGCACTGTTCTTGTACTGGGTTTTGGTATGGCTTCAGCAAAACCAGTCACACACCCAGGTCTGTGAACATAGGGCTTTTTTTCTTCTTCTTTTTTTAAGTGCTTACCTGTATTGAAAAAATGTTGCAATTACAGGTCATTTCTCTTGATTCATTTACCTTGATCCAAAGAGGATTTTTTTTTTATAAAGAAGTGTCAACTGTTATAATCAGTAGCCATAGTTATAAAAAAGGCAGTTAGGCCTGATTTCATGGGCCTGTTCAAGTCTGGAACCCTTGAACATGTGCAGACAAACTCCGGCCTTTTTTCCCTGGTCCCACATCCATCTCTGTCTCTTCCCTGCTCCCTGATTCTCTGCACTGGACGTCCTTCCCTCCCTAGCATTGTCTTCTGGGACACAATACCTCAGTAACTGTCATTCTTGTCTAGTAATAGAGTGAGAGGACATAACACCCACATTTATGGCCTGTCATATATTGTTCATCCTAAGTGAAACAGGGATAGAAAGTACTAGAGTCTTTCTCATTTTTATAAATTTCAGAGAGATTGTTTTCACACACAAAAAAAATATTTGTGCAGGTTGTGATGAGGCCGAGGTTGACTTGGTGTTTGTGCTGGATGCCTCCACCAGTGTCACTGCTCCCAACTTTGAACTAATGAAAGACTTCGTCAAGGACTTCCTCTTCATTGCTGACATCGACAATGGCAATGTGCGTGTGGGTATCATCATCTACAGCACCGAGGACTATATACAGTTCCAGCTGAACTCCTACAACTCCAAGGTTGAGATATTTGATGCCATTGACAACATCCCCTACCGTTACGGCAGCACCAACACAGCTGATGCCCTCAACACCATGAGAACGGAGATGTTCACCCGAGCCAATGGCGACCGTCCCAATGTTCCCAACATCTGCATCGTGGTGACTGACGGTGTGTCCAACATCAACTCCCGCAGAACCATTCCAGAAGCAGAACAGGCCCGAAAACAAGGCATCCATATCTATGCCATCGGTATTGGACTGTCGGACACCACCGAGTTAGACGGCATTGCCAGCCAGCCAGCCAGTGAGAACAGCTTTGCTGTGCAGGAGTTCAGTGAACTCAGAACACTCAGGGACCAAGTCTTCTCTGCCTTCTGTCCAGGTAAGTTGATTGACATGTGCCCATTGAAAAACCAATCCAAACCAAAAAAGAAACTGATGAGAATACCACGAGAAAAGGTTTTGTTTTTTTGTTGTTGTTGTTGTTTTGACTTTCGTTAACATTTCTCTGATAAAGTCATGAGTTAGCTTGATGAGAAGGTCATGAGAAAGTAGTGTGCTCAGACATTTCTCCACACCATTCTACATGCATGGTCAGTGTTGCCTGCCACTCCGGCAGCTGCATTTACACTTCATTGATGGCAGTAATGGAGTTTGTCATGTCATGAAAATTACTATAATTGAATGTAATCCTGACATGGAGCTGCTCACCCACCAAACATGATGCTTTAGCTCCAGTGCCCTGGCTAGAGACAATAAGATGTCAATGATGATAATGTCAGCCGCCTCTGATCTGGGCCGGAAGAATGGATCAAAGTATCCATTTCAAAATTTACGGAATCATTCAGTGTGTATGTCAGTGAATAAGTGCTTTGTGGTTGTGGAGAATTTCTCTTTAGCTGCTTAGAGTTAAATAATTCATGCAGCAGTTCAACGCTAATTTGAGACATTTGACAAAGTTGTAATAAGTAGGTCCTACCTACTGAAGTCTCCTGATCAAAGCACTGTTCAAAGTCAATGGTAAAGTTAGCAAGATTTTAATGACTATAAAACTACATGCAGTCAGTTTTCAGGTTTATTTTCTTGGGTTTTTACCTTTTCTCTTTAGTCAGATTAATTTCATACAAAATGTTTTCACAGGGTACAAACCACCAACTCCTACTGAAGATATTTCCTGTAAACTGTTCACATAAAAAATCATTATTTAGATAAAACTTTGTATCACTGGAACAATTCAGTATTTGGAATTATGGTGTCTGTACAAAACTGTATTGAATTTATTTGCATGTTTAAATTTGTACTATCTGTTCTTTTTCTATGCAGGCTACCAAACCAAACCAGGTATATCTCCTTCTGCTGAATGTGTTCTTCAAAATAAAACTATTCATATATTTACTACACCTATATTCATTAAGGGTGTTGCTTGGCAGGTCTTGTGTGTTTGTGAGCAAAACATTTGTTTCCAAGAAACTCCAATTTACACAGTGAACACATACTCATAGTCATACATTCATTGTCACATGCAACATGTATACTTGTTTCAAGCAGCCACTGCAAGCATGAAGAGTGAATTGGTAATTAGTTAAAGTATGAGTTTTTTAGTGCTCCCCCCCAACACAAACACACACACTTTTACTGACTTTCCTGCCCTGCAGAATGTCTCTTTTTCATGGCGATCCTTTGCAGTGTCAGATCAGCTTTGATAGCCAGCCGGTTTTATTGAGGTGCAAACTTTGTGTTCCTAGTTTGTTTTCATCTTTCTGGTCAGACATTCACATTTTGCATGTTATGTGCTTTCAGAGACGACTTTACCTCCACTGACTCTGCCTCCAGTTGTGAAAGGTTTGTAGTGTTCTGTGAAACAAGATAATAGAGGTGTACAGTGAGGATTGTATGTATCTATTTCCATGCAGGTTTTGTGTAGTGATCAAGAAGCATGGAACGTTTTTCATAACATGTGGATTCTGTGTTGATGTCAGAAAGAAATCAAATTATGGTGTTGTACAAATAGTAGTGTCAGTCATCTTTGGTATAGGTTAGATTATCTACTATGATCTGATCCTGTTTCTTTAGGCATGTTAATTTGTTAATCTCAGGCATATTAATTTTGGATCACACTGGCTGGTAATGGGATCTGATATAGCTGATGCAGTCACTAGACCAGTCACACATCCAGTTCTGTGAACTCAGAGTGTATAGTGTCTTTTTACACTTACTTACTGTGGTGCAATGGACAAACCTGTTAATTGTAATTTGCTTCTCTTGGTTCATATACTTCAATCTGAAAAGGAACGTTTCCTAAATGAGCTTGCCAATATTCCCAACGTGTCATATGTTGTTCATACTAAGTGAAACTGGGATAGAAAATACTGAAATCTTCCTCATTTGTGTAAATTTCTGAAACTAAGAGCATGTTTTCAAAGACAAAAAATATGTACAGGTTGTGACGAGGCCGAGATTGACCTGGTGTTTGTTCTGGACGCCTCCACCAGTGTCACAGCTCCAAATTTTGAACTGATGAAAGACTTCGTCAAGGACTTCCTCTTCATTGCTGACATTGACAACGGCAATGTGCGTGTGGGTATCATCATCTACAGCACTGAGGATTACGTACAGTTCCAGCTGAACACATACAGATCCAAGGTCGAAATCTTTGATGCCATCGACAACATACCCTACCGTTATGGCAGCACCAACACAGCTGACGCCCTCAACACCATGAGAACGGAGATGTTCACCCGAGCCAACGGTGACCGTCCCAACGTTCCCAACATCTGCATCGTGGTGACTGATGGTGTGTCCAACATCAACTCCCGCAGAACCATTCCAGAAGCAGAACAGGCCCGAGCAGAAGGCATCCACATCTATGCCATCGGTATCGGACTGACAGACACCACTGAGTTGGACGGCATTGCCAGCCAGCCAGCTAGTGAGAACAGCTTTGCTGTGCAGGAGTTCAGTGAACTCAGAACACTCAGGGACCAAGTCTTCTCTGCCTTCTGTCCAGGTAAGTGAATTTGATTTGCTGTGTTACTTTCTTTTGTCCCAGCTTATCGTTCATGTTGTTGAAGACTTCATATAGTCTATTAAAGGAGTTCAGTGAACTCGTGACACTCAGGGACAAGGTCTTCTCTGCCTTCTGTCCAAGTATGTGAACTGTCCTTGCTGTGCTACTGACTTTCTTTTAAGCCAACCTAACCGACATGCCCTACAAGATTTAAATAATTAGTCTTTTAAAGAATTTTAGTCAGTGGTGAATTGTTGGTAGATTCTCTGTTGAGTAACTGGCTCAGTTTTTCAACCGAGTTTGTTATACCATGTTCCTGCAGGATACAAACCACCAGCCACCACAGAAGGTATGCACAGTATGCTAAAAATAAGTCACAAACACTTTTAGAAAATCATTGCAATTTGCTCATTTATTTTTGATGCTTTAAGTGATAAGGACATTTATAAATTGTCTTAGAGAATACAGTCTTTTCACTTTCATTGGTAAAATGGAAGGTGCATAGCAGGGAAAATCCCTGTTGTTACAAAGATATGGTATTGGTGTCATTTTAGGGGACACAAATTATTGCAGTTCATTTTGGACTAAATATATAATGACATATACAGTGTAGGTCTAAAACTAGTAAAAGTCACAAAGTTCTCTCTCTCTAAAATAAGTGAATTAGACTTACCACCGGAAGCGAATGTTTTCATGGTGTCATGTTACGTTACACTGACTTACATCAAAGGGGAACTTGACCATTTTTGTTCTCAAGAAGCAGTAGTGGTGAGTGCAAATCTTCTCTTGTCAAGATATGTAAGGTGATGAACTTGTCTGGTCTTTTGCAGTCCTCATAAGCTAAGATCGAGTCTATGTGCTGTTTCTTGGCAACTTGCTTGGGTGTTTGCTACAACATGCGTTTTAAAGAATCTCGGTGTTTTCCTTTTCAGAGATAGGTCACTTTGTGACTCACAAAGTCAGATGTGTGTGTGATTTTTTGTTTGTTTGTTGTCATTTTTTGCACACAAAGATATGGGACTGGCCATTCTGTTCATGAGAACAAGTTAGGCAAGTTTTGTTCATGTCTTTGGTTAATCTGATGCCATTTGCCCCTCATTAATGTACACAGATGTAATTGACATGTGTCTGCCTTTTGATATGCTAGTCTATACTAGTAAGTGTGTCATTATCTGGACAAGCATGTTTACTTAAGCTCTATGTGTTTTCTCTGCAGGCTACCAACCAACCACACCAGGTACCTCCAGCAGTGTAGATATTTGAAGTTATTTTTGTAGAAGTGTTTTCTTAGGGTATACACTCACTGTGTTTTGCTTCTTTCAAATGTTTTTTGAAGCATGCAAATAAGTGTCTTCTTTCAAAGCATACGTGGGGAAGTGAATAAAACTAACTTTCTTTTACCTCCCTCTTTCAGTAGTTTTGTTTTGGATAATGTTTATTGTGAGTACCGGAACACAGACTGTCTTGTATTTAAGAGGCTGAGCTGATTGTTATGCAATGGAGCATTGTGTCCCAGGTGACACATCTGAACATTGATCGCTGATACATTAATATTCCTAAGAACAATGTTATCCAGCTGTTTAGAGTATTCCTGTTCCTATTGATATTGTACTAAGCCAAACAGTTTGGGCAAAAGTCAACAGGTGGAGTAGAGTGGCTGGGGGAGGGGGGTGTAGTATAGTGGGGGTGAGGGTGGGTGGGTTAGGTACTGGGTAGAGGGGCACACCAAGCCTTCAGCACATTGCATGGAGGAATCCGGGGAGTCAGAGGAGGAGGTCGTAGATGGAATGGCATTCTAGATGTAGATGGCAGAGGGAAAGAAGAAAGGAGCGCCAGAAAGTGTCTGTCTGAGTGTGAGGGACTGTCAGCGTTCCCCATTGTCTATCTGAGTGTGAGGGACTGTCAGTGTTCCCTGTTGTCTTCTTGATGGCCTGGTGTTGGGTTTCGGGGTGCCCCCTCTGGGTTGGGGGTTGGCACAGCCTTATTGTTTTATGCAGTACTCACAGTAGTGGTAACTGTCTGTATTGCTGTTTGTTCTTTTGTTTCAGTGTCTACTCTGCCACCCATCACACTGCCTGCTGCTGTAAAAGGTACCATTTTGTCCTCCCTCTCTCTCTCTCTCCCTCTCTCTCTCTCTTTCTCTCTCCCTCTCTCTCTCTCTCTCTCTCTCTCTCTCTCTCTCTCTCTCTCTCTCATTCAGCTGCAGAGTCTGCAGCTAAGGTTGCCTTTGTTGGTGGCAAAATCATATGATTAGCTTTAGTTTATATATATTCTGGCAGCTTTGGCGAGTCGAATGATTTCCAGGCCAGCACAGTGCCAGAAAAGAATATAAATAATAAATAATGATCTTTTTTCAAATGGAAACAAGTCTTTCCATAACAGTAGCATTCCTGCAACCAATCAATGTGGTGTTGATGGATTTCAGGTTGTGACGAGGCTGAGATTGACCTGGTGTTTGTGCTGGATGCCTCCACCAGTGTCACAGCTCCAAACTTTGAACTGATGAAAGACTTTGTCAAGGACTTCCTCTTCATTGCTGACATCGACAGCGGCAATGTGCGTGTGGGTATCATCATCTACAGCACCGAGGACTACGTACAGTTCCAGCTGAACACATACAGATCCAAGGTCGAAATCTTTGAGGCCATCGACAACATCCCCTACCGTTATGGCAGCACCAACACAGCTGATGCCCTCAACACCATGAGAACGGAGATGTTCACCCGAGCCAACGGCGACCGTCCCAACGTTCCCAACATCTGCATCGTGGTGACTGATGGCGTGTCCAACATCAACTCCCGCAGAACCATTCCAGAAGCAAAACAGGCCCGAGCAGAAGGCATCCACATCTATGCCATCGGTATCGGACTGACAGACACCACTGAGTTGGATGGCATCGCCAGCGAGCCAGCTAGCGAGAACAGCTTTGCTGTACAAGAGTTCAGTGAACTCAGAACACTGAGAGACAAGGTCTTCTCTGCCTTCTGCCCAGGTATGTGTATTTGATCCTCTGTGTTACTTTTTTTTGGACCCAGCTTACCATTCATGTCACTGAAGACCTCATATAGTCTGTTAAAGCTGTTGAGTCAGGGTTAGATCTGGGATTGGTACTTGGTTGAGTAAATGCCCCTTCCAGAGCATATTGGTTTTTATGTTTAATATGTGAAGCCCCCACAAGATACAAACCGGGCCACCACACTACAAGCTATCAAAATATTTCAGTGACTTTAAATCACGATTTTTAACAATCCTGTTTAATAAATACATCAGTGATATTCTGATTTAAATATTCAGTTTTGATTGCTTCCTCATTTCATGTTTTTTAACCTTCACTGCACAAGTGCTTGGCTAGTGCATTGCAAAGCATACAAATCAAATCCTTTCGGACAAGTTGAACTGATATAACTTTTAATTTGCACAAATTATGGCAGTTTACTTATTTTAAAATCAACAGACACTATCAATCTAAAAGTGGGGCACAAAGAGTCTCTGCCTTCTGTCCAGGTCTGTGAATTGTGTGTGCTGCATGAGTGGCTTTCTTTTGATCCACCTTGTCACTCATGTAACTGAATACTTTGAATTTCCTTTTAAAGATGTCCAGTCAAGAGTAGGTTTCAGATTGGCACTTTGTTGAGTAAATGCCCCTTTCAGTAGGTATTTTTTAAGTTTGTTATGCCATGTTCCCACAGGATACAAACCACTGGACACCACACCTGAAGATATCAAAACAATGATGATGACAATGCTGATTGTAGAGCACTCAGTATCCACAGACAAGTCATGTCCTGTTGTCAAGAGGACACAGCAAAAGCATAACAAGGCTATCATGGATATAAAATTAAAAAAAGGGAGAGGTATAAGGGGTGTCAGCTTACGCACCAAATCAGCATGTTGCTGACAAACAGACGAGTTTTTGGGTGTCTGTGAAAGACTGTTGAGGAAGTACATTCTCTCAGTCTGTGGGAGAATGCTCCTGAACATAGGGGCAGAGTTTGAGAAGGCTTTAAAGTGAAACTGTTTGTTTCATTCTTCATATGCCCTTCATCCACACTTGGAACACACAAATGTGAGAAGAATAGAGGGGTCTTGCTGGTGCATGACTGAGGATGAGTTCTTGGGGATACCATCAGGTTCTGCAATTGAAACAACTAACTGCCATAGATAACACTTTGTAGTCAATGTGCTCTTTTACAGGCACCCATGAAATCCTTTCAAAATAAGTTTAATGTGGTCTGTCCCTTTTGTGCAAGTCACTGTTCTTGCTGCGTTGTTTTGGACAAGCTGAAGCCTGTGTAGTTTTTGAGCTGTGGTGTCACATAGAAAGCTGTTGCAGTCATCCAATCCTGAAGGGACTAGTGCCTCAGCAATGGAATTTGCTGCTTTCACTGTCAGGCAAGGTTACAGCTTATACAGGAGAGTTGAGGTGAAATAGCAACCCCTGACTGTTGCACTGATGTGATCATGCATAGTGATGCCTGAGTCAAGAACCAGTACGAAGTCTCTGATGGAGCAGGAGAGTGAGATCTCACTCACTCCAACACAGATAGACTGCAGCGACACTTACGACTGCAGTGCCCTTGATCCACACTGTATGGCCTCAGTATTCCCATCATGGAGCCTCAGCTTGTTTGAAGACATCCAAGCCTAGGTCTCACAGGAGACAGTGCTGAGGATTCTGCACAGTCACAATGGCCCAGTGGCCTGGTTGAGTCAAGAGCAGACTTGACTAGTGCTTGTTTGAGTAAATGTCCCTTTCAGTACATATCATTTTTTCATGATTGTTATGCCATGTTCCCACAGGGTACAACCACCTGACACCATGGAAGGTATCAAAACATTGACTGAACAATCCTGTTTAATCAATGCGCCCATGATAATCTGATTTAAGTAATCCATTTTGATTGTTTCATCAATTTATGAGCAGTCTCAGTATTTTCATCTTCAAAGAGCTTGGTTAATGCATTGCGAAACATACAAAGCAAATCAGTTCCAACAAGTTGCACCAGTGTCAGTTTTAATTTGCACAAAGTGTCAATTCACTGTTTTTGAAATCAACAGACACTGTGTAAATTATCTGAAGGTGTTTCTCTGTCTTCTGTCTAGGTCTGTGAGTTTTCTTTGCTGCATGAGTGATTTTCATCAGACCCAACTTATCTTTCATGTCATAAAAGACTTTGAATATTCTGTTAGAGATGCTGAGTAGAGTCAGTTTCGGATTGATGCTTGGTTGACTAAATGCCTCTTTCAGTACAAGTTGTTTTTCAAGTTTGTTATGCTGTGTTCTCACAGGATACAAACCACCAGACACCATGGAAGGTATATTCAAACAATGACTTGAAACAGAGGTTTCATACAATCCTGTTTATGAGTTTGAATATTCTGTTAAGGGTGTTGAATCAAGAGTTGATTTCGGATTGGTACTTGGTTGAGTGAATGCCCTTTTCAGTACAGATCATTTTACAAGTTTGTTGTTCTGTGTGCCCACAGGATACAAATCACCAGATACCACAGAAGGTATATCAAAACAGTGAATTTAAACAAAGGTTTTAAATGGTCGTATTTAATCAATAGTCTAAAGAATATATCCTTAATTGAATGTTACATCTAGTTTCCTCAGTTTATTGCAGTCTCAGTAATGACTTTGACAGTTCACACAAAGAATCACAATTTGCTAATTTTGAAGTCAAGAGACAGTAGAGACACTTCATGTCACCTGGCATTGACTGTTATGCTAAAAGAGCAGTTACCCATTTCTTCTTTACATTCTGATTTTGTGTAAAGTGGCTAATCCCACCAGGACTAGCAACATAATAAACCTGTCTGAATATTACCCTTGTCTGCTGTTCTACAGTCCTTGTGCATAAACAGGCCACTGTCTGAATATTACCCTCATCTGCTGTTCTACAGTCCTTGTGCATAAACAGGCCACTGTCTGAATATTACCCTCATCTGCTCTTCTGCAGTCATCATACATAAACAGGCCACTGTTTGAATATTTCCCCTCATCTACTCTTCTGCAGTCCTCATACATAAACAGGCCACTGTCTGGCTATTACCCTCGTCTGCTCTTCTACAAACCTCATGCATAAACAGACCATGTACTTATGTAATTTAGAGAGTTGCTGGCAGATAATGACCACTATAATGATCTTGTCTGTGTAACATGGTGATCATGTTTTGGAAGCTGTTGTGCATCATCTAGACAGTCCAGAATTCCATTTCTAACTGGAAATGGAAATGCCAAGTTGGTAATGGTTATTCACAGAAGGTAAGCTAATCAAGGTGTTTTCAGGCCATTGGTCTGTCTGACTGAACAAGCTAATCAAGGTGTTTTCAGGCCACTGGTCTGTCTGACTGAACAAGCTGATCACTGTTGTGCACTGACAGCTTACAACCTGTCTAGAAACTGTTGAGAATTTCATGTTTTTATCCAAATGCAGTAGTCACACATCAAATGTGCCAGTTTACATGGAAGGAGGGTCATTCTTGTACATGATGTAAATTCTTACTTTGTAATTATCTTTGCCTGTTAAGTGCAGATAACAAGTTTTGAAGTTAGATCACAAAGTGTGGCATGTCAAAATGCACTTCAAAATTCTCAAGAAACTGAATGAAAGGATGGAAAATTTGAATCTCATTACCTGGACAGGTTGTACTTGGTTCTGTGCCTCAGCCATCCAGAAAACTAATGCACAGCTAAGAGTTTCCTTCTGAGTAAATACTGTTCCCATTTAAACTTTGTCTCTGTTGTTTTCTTCTGCAGGCTACCAACCAACAAAACCAGGTACTTCCAGTAGTGTACACAGTTAACTGGACTTTGAAAATCTCATCTACTTGTGTTTTGTTATGTCATTGCAGCGGATACACACTCACTGCCTTTGACTTCTTTCAAAATGTTCTACTGAAGCTTACAAAATGATGGATTTTGTCGTTGAATGTATATTTGTTTAAAAACAAATGTTTTCATTAGAGAATTTAGCAGTGATGGGTTAAATGTGGTTGCTCTTCAAATTGAGCTTTACCTGATGGATGTGTCTTGAAGTTTGCTTCCATCAGAAAGATGGTTTGGGGCTGCGGTAGGGAGAAAACAGAAGGTTGGGGGGAGGGGGGGATCGTCACCTTTGCCAAACATTCAGAGCTGGTGAGCTGATTGCTGGGCAAAACAAGGCCAAATGTTTGAAGTGTTTATTTATGCATGTGTGCAGTACTTAACATGGAAATATCTGCATTGATGGTGTGTTCTTTGTTTCAGTGACCACTCTTCCACCTCTCACACTGCCTCCTGCAGTGAAAGGTATCAATTTGTCTCCCCCCCACCTTCTCTCTCTCTCTCTCTCTCTCTCTCTCTCTCTCTCTCTCTCTCTCTCTCTCTCTCTCTCTCTCTCTCTCTCTCTCTCTCTCTCTCTCTCATTATCTCTGTGTGACTGTTTTGTCTGCTTTCCTTTTTCTTCCTTACTTTATTTATTGTTTGTTTGGTTGTGTGTTGTTATTTGTTTTGTTTGTCTGTTTGTATGTGTTATTTGTCTGTCTGTGTGCATAATTTAGTTTTGTGTTTAGTGGTTTGTATTTGGGCCTATCGCCAAAATACAATAAATCATCTGAAGTCTCTCTCTCTGTCTCTCTCTCTGTCTCTCTGTCTCTCTGTCTCTCTGTCTCTCTGTCTCTCTGTCTCTCTGTCTCTCTCTCTCTCTCTCTCTCTCTCTCTCTCTCTCTCTCTCTGTCTGTCTGTCTGTCTGTCTGTCTGTGTCTCTCTCTGTCTATCTGTCTATCTGTCTATCTGTCTATATGTCTATTTGTCTCTGTCTCTGTCTCTGTCTCTCTCTCTCTCTCTCTCTCTCTCTCTCTCTCTCTCTCTCTCTCTCTCTCTCTCTCTCTCTCTCTCTCTCTCTCTCTCTCTCGATATATGTGTGTGTGTGTGTGTGTGTGTGTGTGTGTGTGTGTGTGTGTGTGTGTGTGTGTGTGTGTGTAATATTTCTGCAGCCATTCAACTTGGCATTGATGGATTCCAGGATGTGATGAGGTCCAGATCGACTTGGTGTTTGTGCTGGATGCCTCCACTAGTGTCACAGCTCCAAACTTCGAACTGATGAAAGACTTCGTCAAGGACTTCCTCTTCATTGCTGACATTGACGGCGGCAATGTGCGTGTGGGTATCGTCATCTACAGCACTGAGGACTACGTACAGTTCCACCTGAAAGACTATAATTCCAAGATTGAAGTCTTTGAGGCCATCGACAACATCCCCTACCGTTACGGCAGCACCAACACTGCTGATGCCCTCAACACCATGAGAACGGAGATGTACACCCGAGCAAATGGTGACCGTCCCAACGTTCCCAACATCTGCATCGTGGTGACTGACGGTGTGTCCAACATCAACTCCCGCAGAACCATTCCAGAAGCAAAACAGGCCCGAGCAGAAGGCATCCACATCTACGCCATCGGTATTGGACTAAAGGACACCACCGAGTTGGACGGCATTGCCAGTGAGCCAGCCAGTGAGAACAGCTTTGCTGTGCAGGAGTTCAGCGAACTCAGAACACTCAGAGAGAAGGTCTTCTCTGCCTTCTGTGGTATGTATACTCTGCTTTCTGCTTGAATTTTATGTTTTGCTGAAATTATTTGATCAAATTATAGTCCACATGGGTTTGATATTTTGATGCCTATGTTATAACATTATAAACATATACTTCTAATAAAATAGCATTCTTGTTCATGTCTGATATGCCTGTCTCACAAAATGCAAACCGCCATGTATAACAGCATTTACCCACCAGTAACTTGTAAGTGAGAATTGACTGTTGAGTGTAAACGAATTGAACACACACACACACACACACACACACACACACACACACACACACACACACACACACACACACACACACACACACACACACACACAGCCACACTACTATATCAGGTAATTTTTACTCAAGTGCTAGATGATAATTATTCTGTTGCCTATGTCATGGTATACAATTCTTCTAATATAATACATTCCTGTTCATGCTTGATATGTCTGTCTCACAGACTACAAACTACCAGTCACAACGGAAGGTATACAGTAACTTTCAAATGAGCATTGGCTGTTTACTGTAAACCAGTTTTACACACACACACGCACACACGCATGCACGCACGCACGCACGCACGCACACACACACACACATATATATACACACACACAACACACATACGCACGTATGCATGCAGGTACACACGCACGCACGCACGCACACACACACTTGCACATGCACACACACCACACATATATAGCTTTTTTTTGTAAACTTCAGAACAAAGATGAATAATGTTGCTTTCTTTTGTTGGTGGATGTCTTTTATTCTCTGTAATGCATCTGTTTTGTTGACTGACTTATTTTTCAAACTAGGATGCAGTATAGCATTTATAGATGTATATTTTGACAGGAGACAAACTACCAATACCTACGGAAGGTATGGAGGAGAGTTTCCAGCAAAGTGCAGACAACTAATGGAGCCTGATTTTTGTTTACCTTGCTTGTTACGTCTCTGTTTCTCTTCATTTTGTTTCTCTTTCTTTAACCTCCCCCCATCCCCTTTTTTTCCCCCTCTTTCAGGAATTATATGTTGTTTTATTCCAACAACCTTTTCCCATTTTTGTCTGCCCAGTAGTTCCTGCTTTTTTAGATTAATATTCTCTGAAATTAACACTTTGTATCTGAGAGACTGTATTCCCCTGTGTTGCTGTGTGGATAACCTTTGCTTTTCTGTTTTGACAGCTGTCTGGTGAAAGGTGAATTGTTTGCCTTTACTCACATTGTCGTATGTACAACTGCTACTTAATCATCTTGTCCGTTCTGGGTCTGTTTCAGTTTTTTACCTTCTGTTTATTTTACATGACTCTTGCTAAAACCCTGTGTTCTGCTATCAGTATTATAATTTATATGTAGTTGTTTTCTTCTCTCTTTTTCTCTTTCTTTGTTGGGTTCAGTACTGTTGATAATCTATTGTTATCATGTCTCTGGAATGATTTACCCTCATGTGTTTCAGATTAACTGGCTATTGTTTTATTGATACATCAGTTTGATCTGGGTGGTATCTTTGTATTTACTGGGCTGTACCATGTTTCAAGAGTATCCAAACAGTTCCACATGGAACACATTCACTGACATTTCAATGTAATTGTAATTATGGTGAGTCCATGAGGGGCACTGGCTAATGTGTTTCTCGTCTTTCTTTAAAAAAAAAAAAAATCTGTGACACAAATGTTTGTCTTGGCATTCTTATTTCTTGGGACATGATAACAATGCATGCACCTGTTTCAAACAATACTTGGGTTTGAGTTACATGGGTTCAGAAAGTGTGTTATATTTTGGGTTTATGTGTTAGTTGTTCCTGTTTGTTTGTCTTTGTGACTTTTGTTTGTGTTGCAACATTTATCCTTTCTGCACTCACTGTCTTGTAGTCTAATACGAACTTGTTAGTATTAACATAATTATTCTGAAAATTATGGATTCTAATTTTCTATAACAAGCCTTACCGCCATGCCTTTCCATGGTATATTAAGTATCTGTTTTCTTTGCCAGTCAAACCTGTTCACCTGTGGATATGAATTAACTTGCAAAATTATAACTAATCAGTGCATACAGTGTGGAAAAAATGTCATGTAAATTAATACATTTCTGTCAGTAAAACTAACTGGGCATGCTGGTTACTGTTCATACTTCAGTCTGAGTTTCAATTTAACCCTTACTGGCCTCAAGTTTTACAGCATGAAAGCATAAGCTGGATTGTTGGAAAAATAATTATTATTTTGTGTATTCACAGCTGAACCAAAGATCAAAAT
>OY757541.1:32165799-32223095 GCA_963584105.1 Alviniconcha strummeri | reverse complement strand
AGACTATAGCTGTTAGGTGAATGATATTTGTAGCTTGGAGGTGTTGTGGTACTAAAAGGTGTTGATTCTGGTTTCAGAGGACTTCACAATGCCCCCAACTACTCGTCGCCCACGTAAGTGTCAGAAGGTTACATTTTTTCCATATCACTTAGGACAATGATTTAATTGGCACATTGATTTGACACAGCAGGGTGTGTTAGCTAAAACATGGTACAGACTTTACACAGACAGTAATATTGTACGCACATTGAAACATGAGATAAGGAGAATGAATGAGAACGTGACATTGAACTGCATATCATTGACATGATGATAAAATTAAATAAACATAAAATATGTAAAAAAATAATTAAAAAACAACAACAGTGAAACAAGATACACAGGTAGATACCCATCCTGACACATCTCTGTCTGTCTATCTGTCTGTCTGTCTGTCTGTCTGTCTGTCTCTGTCTCTGTCTCTGTCTCTGTCTCTCTCTCTCTCTCTCTCTCTCTCTCTCTCTCTCTCTCTCTCTCTCTCTCTCATACACATGTGCACTCGCATGTAGTTTTGTGGGATGTTTTTTCTCCTCATAATTATAGTCAAGGTGTGGAGAGTATAGTTGGATTTCTTTTTGCATTGAAATGGTGTGATTCCATAAAATGAATGTTCCAAAACTGAAGCAGGAAATGTTTGGGATGAAACTGAGAAAAAGCATCCTGTAAACTGGCTGAGTGCAAGCAGTGTAAGAGATTGTTACCACCATGGACACCATTTGACATAAGATATTTTCTGTGACTTTGTTGTGCATTTAAAAGGAGGTAATCGCATGTTTCTGAATTCAGCAAAAGCCTAACATTGTCTGTTTTCTGTTTCTGTGAATATTTGTTGTTAATTTGTTCCGGGGGGTGGGGGTGTGTTTGTTGTGGTGGTTGTTGGGTGTGGGTTTTTTTTTGGTTTTTTTGGGGGGGGGGTACTTTTCTTGGTGAGAACATAAAACTACTTGTATAATCTGTTGAAATGCCACACATTTCAGCACCAACAACTACCAGGAGAACAACCACGACCACTAGACCAACAACAACTACTACTAGGCGAACAAGTCTGGTTTTAGTTTAATGAAAGATGCACTAGTCGGTCCTGTAGTCACCATTGCACTCTTGTTGTGTAGCTTATTGAACAGCAAGTCTGTTCTCACGAACCAAGTTTGATGTAGAAAGCAGTACTGCAGTTGCCGTCACCTGCGCATGCTATGGAAAATAGTCTTCAGCGTAGCACAGTGCAAAACGCTGAGCAGCTCTGTCCTGCTTTTTTTCCTCCTCTTTTTGTTTTACCATCTTGTTATTCTGGAGCTGTATCATTTCTCTGCTGCTTTTGAAGGGGGGGTGAATCATTTGCACATAGCGGATGCAAACTTTCTCAAGGGCTGCTGACTTTTCCAGAGGCCCTATGGATTTTTTCACACCAAGCTTGTGCACCGGGAACCCATAGTTTGGGTACCTTCTCTATTCCCATTAGGCAGAGTCCTGCACTGCTCTATTCAGCATGTGAAAATCATGTTTTTTTGTTTTGTTTTGTTTTGTTGTTGATGGGGTTGTTGTTGTTTTTTGGTGGCAGGGTGCTGTGCTGTGTGTGTGTGTGTGTGTGTGTGTGTGTGTGTGTGTGTGTGTGTGTGTGTGTGTGTGTGTGTGTGTGTGTGTGTGTGTGTGTGAGTGTGTGAGTGTGCTCCTCCTCAGCCAACACTCTAGCGCTCATATCAGCACTTCAGCAAGTAGAAGTTTCAAAACTGCCTTTGCTGTGGTAGTTCCTCTTGCAGATGCATGATGGTCTGCTGTTGCATCTCTGTGGTTACTTCTACATGTCTTTTTGTTTCCTGTATGTCACTCTCTAAATGTTTGTTTTGCCTTTTTTTCCTGCTCATTTTGTGTGTGTGTGGTTGGGGTAGGGAGTGGGGGGTTCAGGGATGGATGTGTGCAGGGGGGTGGGTTGTTGGGTGTGTGTGGGTTGTTTGTTGTTGTTTTTTTTGTTTTTGTTTTTTGGGGGGGGGGGTACTTTTCTTGGTGAGAACATAAAACTACTTGTATAATCTGTTGAAATGCCACACATTTCAGCACCAACAACTACCAGGAGAACAACTACGACCACTAGACCAACAACAACTACTACTAGGCGAACAAGTCTGGTTTTAGTTTAATGAAAGATGCACTAGTCGGTCCTGTAGTCACCATTGCACTCTTGTTGTGTAGCTTATTGAACAGCAAGTCTGTTCTCACGAACCAAGTTTGATGTAGAAAGCAGTACTGCAGTTGCCGTCACCTGCGCATGCTATGGAAAATAGTCTTCAGCGTAGCACAGTGCAAAACGCTGAGCAGCTCTGTCCTGCTTTTTTTCCTCCTCTTTTTGTTTTACCATCTTGTTATTCTGGAGCTGTATCATTTCTCTGCTGCTTTTGAAGGGGGGGTGAATCATTTGCACATAGCGGATGCAAGCTTTCTCAAGGGCTGCTGACTTTTCCAGAGGCCCTATGGATTTTTTCACACCAAGCTTGTGCACCGGGAACCCATAGTTTGGGTACCTTCTCTATTCCCATTAGGCAGAGTCCTGCACTGCTCTATTCAGCATGTGAAAATCATGTTTTTTTGTTTTGTTGTTGATGGGGTTGTTGTTGTTTTTTGGTGGCAGGGTGCTGTGCTGTGTGTGTGTGTGTGTGTGTGTGTGTGTGTGTGTGTGTGTGTGTGTGTGTGTGTGTGTGTGTGTGTGTGTGTGTGTGCTCCTCCTCAGCCAACACTCTGGCGCTCATATCAGCACTTCAGCAAGTAGAAGTTTCAAAACTGCCTTTGCTGTGGTAGTTCCTCTTGCAGATGCATGATGGTCTGCTGTTGCATCTCTGTGGTTACTTCTACATGTCTTTTTGTTTCCTGTATGTCACTCTCTAAATGTTTGTTTTGCCTTTTCTTCCTGCTAATTTTGTGTGTGTGTGGTTGGGGTAGGGAGTGGGGGGTTCAGGGATGGATGTGTGCAGGGGGGTGGGTTGTTGGGTGTGTGTGGGTTGTTGTTGTTTTTTGTTGTTTTTTTGGGGGGGTACTTTTCTTGGTGAGAACATAAAACTACTTGTATAATCTGTTGAAATGCCACACATTTCAGCACCAACAACTACCAGGAGAACAACCACGACCACTAGACCAACAACAACTACTACTAGGCGAACAAGTCTGGTTTTAGTTTAATGAAAGATGCACTCCTAGTCGGTCCTGTAGTCACCATTGCACTCTTGTTGTGTAGCTTATTGAACAGCAAGTCTGTTCTCACGAACCAAGTTTGATGTAGAAAGCAGTACTGCAGTTGCCGTCACCTGCGCATGCTATGGAAAATAGTCTTCAGCGTAGCACAGTGCAAAACGCTGAGCAGCTCAGTCCTGCTTTTTCTCCTCCTCTTTTTGTTTTACCATCTTGTTATTCTGGAGCTGTATCATTTCTCTGCTGCTTTTGAAGAGGGGGTGAATCATTTGCACATAGCGGATGCAAACTTTCTCAAGGGCTGCTGACTTTTCCAGAGGCCCTATGGATTTTTTCACACCAAGCTTGTGCACCGGGAACCCATAGTTTGGGTACCTTCTCTATTCCCATTAGGCAGAGTCCTGCACTGCTCTATTCAGCATGTGAAAATCATGTTTTTGTTGTTGTTTGTTTTGTTTTGTATTGTTGTTGATGGGGCTGTTGTTTTTTGGTGGCAGGGTGCTGTGCTGTGTGTGTGTGTGTGTGTGTGTGTGTGTGTGTGTGTGTGTGTGTGTGTGTGTGTGTGTGTGTGTGTGTGTGTGTGTGTGTGTGTGTGTGTGTGCTCCTCCTCAGCCAACACTCTGGCGCTCATATCAGCACTTCAGCAAGTAGAAGTTTCAAAACTGCCTTTGCTGTGGTAGTTCCTCTTGCAGATGCATGATGGTCTGCTGTTGCATCTCTGTGGTTACTTCTACATGTCTTTTTGTTTCCTGTATGTCACTCTCTAAATGTTTGTTTTGCCTTTTTTTCCTGCTCATTTTGTGTGTGTGTGGTTGGGGTAGGGAGTGGGGGGTTCAGGGATGGATGTGTGCAGGGGGGTGGGGATGGGGGGTACTACTGCTTTGTTCAGAAACTTGATTCCAATGTTCTTCTTTCCTTCCTTGATTTGTGTGTGTGTGTGCGTGCATGCGTGCGTGTGCATGCCTGCATGCATGTGTGTGTGTGTGTGTGTGTATGTGTGTGTGTATGCATGCATGCCTCTGTGTGTGATCATACATCAGTATGTTCAGTTTCTTCTTTACTGACTTTTGTTGCTTTTTTAATTAAACTAAAACACAGGTAAGAGTATTTGTATTTTCTTTAAAATGGAAAATAGATCAGAATTGTCACTAATTAATACAGATCAAATTGATATCAACTTTTAAAGCAGCTTTAATCTGACAGTCTTATTCTAACTGTGATGTACACAATGTGGTACTGCAGCCTACCTGGGCTGTTGTTGTTGTTGCTGTTGTTTGTTCTGTTGTTGTTTTTAGTAATACTCATCTGCAGTAATCTTAAGCGATTTAAACAAATATGTTGTACATTTATCTATTTTTCTAACAAAAAGTAACATGTCCAAAATGTGCTGTCTGAATACTGACTGTGACTAATGATCTAATGCATAACACTCTGTTCGATGTAAAGAGTAGTGGTGGTGACAGTTTAGGTCCTAATGTTACATGGCTATCTGTTTGTCTTTGTCCTTTCTTCTAACAATATGTTCCATTTTCAGCACCCACAACCACAACCACAACCACACCCAGACCTACCACCACACCGCGCCGTCGACCAGGTAAGCATGAGTACAGAGGGTTTTTTAAGAGGGTCATATTTGGTTTATGTTAATCCTCAGGCATTATTTAGTTACGCTGTCAAGAAACACGAAAGGTTAAAAAGAAAAGAAAGTTTTTTAACTGGACAACATAAAACAATCTGCAAATTTTATTACTGTTTCAGTGTCAGGATTGGTGCTCGTGCTCAAACGCAGCTGTTGTTTTGGTGTGTTGGCCATGATGCTCATGTTCAAATGCTGCTGCTGACTCAGTACCTTGGCCATGATGCTCATGTTCAAATGCTGCTGCTGACTCAGTACCTTGGACTTGATGCTCATGCTCAAATGCTGCTGCTGACTCAGTACCTTGGACTTGATGCTCATGCTCAAATGCTGCTGCTGACTCAGTACCTTGGACTTGATGCTCATGCTCAAATGCTGCTGCTGACTCAGTACCTTGGACTTGATGCTCATGTTCAAATGCTGCTGCTGACTCAGTACCTTGGACTTGATGCTCATGTTCAAATGCTGCTGCTGACTCAGTACCTTGGACTTGATGCTCATGCTCAAATGCTGCTGCTGACTCAGTACCTTGGACTTGATGCTCATGCTCAAATGCTGCTGCTGACTCAGTACCTTGGACTTGATGCTCATGCTCAAATGCTGCTGCTGACTCAGTACCTTGGACTTGATGCTCATGCTCAAATGCTGCTGCTGACTCAGTACCTTGGACTTGATGCTCATGCTCAAATGCTGCTGCTGACTCAGTACCTTGGACTTGATGCTCATGCTCAAATGCTGCTGCTGTTTGATTGTGTCTGACTTGATGCTAATGCACAAATACCACTGCTGTTTCCATGTGTTGTACATGATGCTAACGCTCAAACACCACTGCTGTTTCAGTGCATCATACATGATGCTCAAGCTCAAATGCTGCTGCTGTTTCAGTGTACCGTGACACAGGCACAGACCTGGTGTTCATGCTGGATGGCACAGTCAATGACCAGATCTTTGGGTGGATGAAGAACTTTGTGCGGAGCTTCGCCAGCCAGATAGATGTGGATGGGGGCGAGTACCGTGTGGGTGCCATGACCTTCACCTCCAGGCCCAGCGTCCAGTTCCACCTCAACAGATACAACTTCCAGGACGAGGTCAGTGTGCTTTCTGAGAAAGTGGAGCCAGTTTAGTATGCACTGGGCATGTAACAAAAACCTGAAGAAAGTAACATTTCTTAAAGAAAACACACTTAGTAATCTTAAGAATACATCAGCATACTCCAGTATATATGTCAACATTCTACTGAAGAAAACATGTAGGCCACTGACTGACTGACTGACTGGATGACTGACTGGTTGGCTGGGTGGTTGATTAGTTAGTTTATTGATGGTTTCCCCCACCTCCCAGGTGAGCCTGTTGATAGACAGGTACTTGTGTAATGACCAGAACCCTGATCCCACTTTTAACTGTGATTTAGTGACTTGAAGGATTTTGAATGTGTTGTTTGTCCTGAGGTGAACCTCTTGATTGACATATACTTGTATAGTGACCAGAGCTGTGATCCTGCTTTTTTACTTGTGATTCAGTGAGTTATATTTTGAACTGGCATTGAAGAATTTTGAAAGACAAAGATTTATCCTGAGGTGACCCTGTAGATGGACAGGTACTTGTGTAATGACCAGAACTCTGATTCCACCTTTAACTGTGATTTAGTGACTTGTGTTTTGAACTGGCTAAACGCACTGAAGAATTTTGAACGACTGCAATTCATCCTGAGGTGACCCTGAGCTGTTGCCAGGACATTAAGATCCAAAGAATAACTAGCCTGACTTGATGGGCAGGTGATGGGTGCAGTGGACTCACTGCGTGGCACACGGCGAGGTCGCGTGGACACGGCACGGGCCTTCGACTATGTGAGGGACACCATGTTCACACAACGCAACGGGGACCGACCCCGGGCCCGCAACTATATCGTCATGATGACAGGCAATGAGCGCAGCATGAACACACAGAGAACGTTTGCTGCCGCCACTCGTCTCAAGGTACTGTGCTGGGGGTAGGACGGGGGTGGGGCTCTTGTGGTTGTTCTTGTTCAGTGTTGCAAGTGTTCATGGGTGTGGAGTTTGTGTGTGTACATGTGTGTGTCTGTCCTGTGTACATATGGATGTGAATGTTATTGCTTTGAATGGGTGTGCTGTATGAAGGGTGTTTGTGTTCTGTCTGTCTGTCTGTGTGAATGTGTGTGTGAGTGGGTGTTCACATGTGTTGTATTTATGTGTGGACATGCTTGTTTTTATGTTTGTTGTGTACGTGTTCAAACAAATATGTGTGTGTGCATGTCAGTACATGCAAATACCACCCTCAGTAACGTTCATTTATACAGGAATCACAGGCACAGGTTTTGATGACAAACTTTAGCAAACAACCCAAAGATACAATGTTCTGCGAATCTAATTACTGGGGTCCTTAGAGGTGAGCAGAGGTAGTTTCATGTCGGTTCGCAGTGGGTATAAAAAGTGCAAGTCTGATCAGGGACTCCGTGAACAAGAGCAAATCTAGTTGATTTCTTCTTATTTTGTGTTCTGCTTGAAACTATGTATGTGCAAATGCACATACATTTTATCTCCTATGTTTCCATGCTACAGTGACAATATGAATTGTAACACAATATTGTCTAAACAAAACATGTTTCAGAAAAGTACATTTTGACTTTGGTACACATGTACAGTGTGTAATTAAACAGTCAGTCTGATTGGGGAGTCCGTGGACATGAGCAGGTCCACTTTCACTTTGGTACACAGTGTGTAATTAAACTGTCGGTCTGACTGGGGAGTCTGTGGACATGAGCAGGTCCACTTTCACTTTGGTACACAGTGTGTCATTAAAACTGTCAGTCTGATTGGGGAGTCCATGGACATGAGCAGGTCCACTTTCATTTTGGTACAGAGTGGGTAATTAGAAACTGTGGGTCTGATCGTGGAGTCAGTGGACATGAGCAGGTCCACTTTCACTTTGGTACACAGAGTGTAATTACAAACTGTAGGTCTGATCGTGGAGTCCATGGACATGAGCAGGTCCACTTTCACTTTGGTACACAGTGTGTAATTACAAACTGTGGGTCTGATCGTGGAGTCCATGGACATGAGCAGGTCCACTTTCACTTTGGTACACAGTATGCAGTTCGAAACTGTGATCTAATTGTGGAGTCCATGGACTTGAGGCAGGTCCACTTTGGTACACAGTGTGCCATTAGAAACTGTGGGTGTGAACCTTGAGTCAATGGACATGAACAAGGGACGTTTGATGTTGCAGGATCTTGGTACAGACATCTACACAGTGGGCATCAACCTCAGGAACACGGAGGAAATTGACGGTGTGTCCTCCAAACCATTGGACGAGTTCCAGACACTCATCAACTCCGAGAGGGAACTGAATGAGGTTGCTGGCATCTACCGCTACAGAATGGAGAGAGGTGATGACCTCATCATTTGGGCCTTTGAATCTGTGTGGCTGTCCTGCAGCTGATCATTTGTGTTTGTTTGATTGGTCAGTTGGCCAGTCAATCAGCCTGTTTATTGGCCAGTCTGTGTGTCAGCCTGTTTGTTTTTATCAGTCTCCTCCCACCCTCTGTGTGTGTGTGTGTGTGTGTGTGTGTGTGTGTGTGTGTGTGTGTGTGTGTCTCTCTCTCTCTCTCTCTCTCTCTCTCTCTCTCTCTCTCTCTCTCTCTCTCTCTCTCTCTCTCTCTCTCTCTACCATTTCTGTTTGTCTATCTGCCTATGTATCCACACAGTTTGTTTTTAAATTGTGTATAATGTACTCAAATGTGTGTGCACGCTTGCTTGCCTAGAACAGTCTCTCCAAACAAGATTTTACACTTTAAATACTTTAATTACTATAATCATAAAACTAACTAGCTGCATGAGAAAACACTGGGGATAAATTGTGACAACTATAGTTGACATTTTTATGATTCAGCACCACCACCATTCACCAGAAGCACAACCACCACCACGACAACGACTACTACGACCACACCACGACCCAGGCGACCAACAACACCATATACAGGTAATCTGAACAGTCTGCCTTGTAGACAGTATCTTGCAAGAAAACAAATGTTTATTTCTGTTGTGGAGTTTTGAGTTGGTTTGCTCCTGGTTTGTTTAAACAAATCTGAAAGACCATTGACTTTCAACTTTGTGAAAGGTCATAATGGGCCAAGAGTGATGTGTGTTAAGTTTTTTATTCCATGTCGTGTGGTTGCCCCGATTGTTATCCGAACTGATGTCCATGTCAGTCATGACCTGATCATTGAACTGTGATTACAATACAATACATTGGTTGTTGCTGGTTTCTTATTAAGTTGACTGGGTGTAAAACACCAAGTTACTTACTTACTTACTTGGTTTCTTATTAAACAAGTCTTTCACACACATGCATGCACACACACATGTATGCATGCACACACACATGTATGCATGCACACACACACACACACACACACACACACACACACACACACACACACACACACACACACACACACACACACACACACACACACACATGCATACTGTCAAATTCCTTTGAACTATCAGTTTTGTTCACTTTGTTGAGACCACCAGGTTTGTTGGCTAAATCCCAGTTTCCACTTCATGTGGCCCATTGTTTAATGGAACAGGAGAATGCGAATCCTCGGGTGATGTCACGTTCATCCTGGACTCATCCGGAAGCGTCGGGGAGATCAACTTTGACAGGGTCCGCAACTTCACCATCTCAGCTGTCAGGGACCTAGAGATTGACAACGGCTTCTTCAGGATCTCTGTCGTCACTTTCAGGTCAGTGACTATACCTTGCATGTGTACAGCTGCCTGCAACGTCTTCTCTCAAGCTTCTAAACTCAACAGTTTAACTACACACGTTTTACAAAGGGATAGTGTAATTGTAACACAAGTACAGCATTATTTGCCATTCTTGCAGCTGCACTGTGACTTTGGGTGTGTGTGTGTGCTTTCTTTTCGGGTAAGGAGATGTATCGTGTCATTTATGAAGGTTTCCGCAGTTGAAAATAATCATGACGTAGGAATCTTCATAATTATAATAATAAGAATACTAGTAGATTATTTACAGGGCCCCATCTCATAAGAGCCCCAGGATGCTTACCAAGGCCTTTAACAACAAACATTTTGCTTTGGCCCCAGCAGTCAGGCTGAAGTTAAAGAATATGCAAACAATGGCAGTGCCAGTGGAGTTAAACAAGACGTTAAAAATAGAAATGTCATCAGAGTGAAATAAGATGTCAAGAACAGCATTCGAATTCTATAAAATGCCAAGAATGGCAATGTCATTTTTGTTTAATGTGCCAATAATGGCAATGTCATCATAGTTAAATTAGATGTCCATAATGAATATGGCATTTGAATTAAATAAAGTGTCAATAATGGCAATGGCAGTCAAGTTAAAATAAGATGGCCATGCATGTCTGTAGAGTTAAATGAGACAGTATTGTCAGTAGTGTTAAAATAGATGTTAATGCTAACACTGTCAGTAGCCTAGATCTGTTGTTTTACCCCTTCTGTTTCAGTGAATGGTTGGTTTTCACCAGTGACCCAGTCAGCTTTCCTTGACTTGAACATCAGCGTCTGTTTTACCTGACATGATTGCTTTCTTTTCACCAGTATTGTAGTCAGCAGCAAGTTCTGCTTTAACCATATGAGTCTGTGTTTTTGTCACCAATGATGTGGTCATCTTTGAGTTCTGCTTTACCATAATCGATTGTGTTTTTTTGGGTGTTTTTTCTTCTTCTGTTGTTGTTTTTTTACCAGTGATGCGGTCTTCTTCGAGTTTTGCTTTACCATTTATGATTGGTTTCTTTTCACCAGTGATGCAGCAAATGTGGAGTTCTATCTGAACACATACAGCACAAAGCAAGAGATCATTGATGCCATACGTCGCATCCCCTATGTGTATGGCTTCACACACACGGCTGACGCACTGCGGCGCACCAGGACAGAGGTCTACAGCCCTGGAAACGGCGATAGAGCCAGTCAGTGTTTTCAGTTTTTCTTCGTCCATTGTGTGGATATGTTGCCACTCTTGTCTTTGTGTTCCTCTTAAAATAAAGGGCTGACTGTGGGACCTTGAAGTCAGTCAGTGTGTATGGGTGGGTAGTGTGTGTGTCTAAGTGTGTGTGTGGTGTGTGTGTGTGTGTGTGTGTGTGTGTGTGTGTGTGTGTGTGTGTGTGTGTGTGTGTGTGTGTGTGTGTGTGTGTGTGTGCCAGGACAAATCTGCAACTCCAGCAGTGGTAACAGTGCCAGTCAGTAGCAGTGTCAGGTCATTTTGGGTGGATATGTTCAGTAGCAGCTCTTGTTTTTGTCTTCCTTGTGAAGTGGAGGGCTGTCTGAAAACCCCTAAGTGTGTGTGTGTGTGTGTGTGTGTGTGTGTGGTGTGTGTGTGTGTGTGTGTGTGTGTGTGTGTGTGTGTGTGTGTGTGTGTGTTTGTGACCCACACAGTTCAGTCTTGAGGATAAGCAAGAGGTAGATGCGGGATGTATATGAATATTGCACCACGTGAAGCATGTGTTTAAACTAAAACTGATGTTATCCCCCCCCCCTCCCCCATATCTTGTTTCCACAGATGTGCCCAACCTGGTGGTGATAGTGACTGATGGTGAATCAAACATCAGCCCCTTCGAAACACTGCCTGAGGCAAACCGCATCAAGCGGTCAGGAACATCCATAATCACAGTAGCCGTGGGCCTGTCATCCAATGCTGAGCTGGTGGGGCTCACGTCACCGCCCATCTCGGATAACCTCATCTACGTTGATGACTTCGAGGCCCTGCATCGCCTCTCAGATCAGATCGTAGCCCCGCTGTGTTCAGGTGAGGAGCCTGGCCCATCAGACCCTCTTGGCCAGGGCAGGGTATTGGGTTCTGGCAGAGTTGATCATTCCAACAATTATAACATCTGCTTCAAAGGCAAAGTTGAGGAAACCTCTGAGAGACAGGGTGAAGCGTGTGTGTGTATATATATATATGGGGTTTTCAGAGTGTGTGTTGGTTCCATCTTGAACTGGGTTGAACTGAACTAATCAATACACACAAACATGCATGACTAATGCATTAAGATGGAGCCTGATGCACTAAATTTCAGACCCATGTATCACCCCAGACACACATATAATTAACCCAGATGCACTGAAACTTGGCAGTACACATTGCAATGCTAGTCTGTGTCAGTTGTACAGCTTTATTATGTCAGTGTTACTGACCCTCAAGTCTATCATGTATGGGGGCAGGGGAGGAGGGGGAGTGATAATTAAAGTTTCCAGTACTGTGGGTAATGGTTGTGAAGCTCTGTGGCCTTCTGGGATTTCAGCAACCAAGCTTGCACACCAAGTAAGACCCCCTGAACATTAAAGTGTGATCAGCACTGGTTCGAGTTATCTTCCAAGTGTATAAAGTTTTACTGCCCAATAGCAAGATGAATCAGTTTCTGGATCAGTTGCTGTCAGAATTAATTTGAAAAGTTGGGACCAGTGCCCTTCACAGACTGTTTAGCAGTGTTGGTAGTGTTTGTAGTAAAGGATTTATTTTGTATGTACAAATACCTGTGGTGGGGTACCATGAGTGCAAGGGAAGAATTTTCACCTAGCATTTAAAGTCAATACAGGGGGCCTACCCACTTGTTCCTCAAACTGTGTGATTTCTTTCAAATTTTCTTCACTCAGAACTCTTTGTTTGTTTATGTTGCAGTGTCTGTAGGCCCGGGTAAAAGAGAAAATGGTTTTGATTTGTCTGAACTATATGTGTAACTGTCTTCAACTTTACACACCCTCCCATACTCTCCATTCTGCTTCTGATACTCTTGGCCTCCAGATTCCTTTCACCAGACTCTCTGCTGTTGGTTCCTGTGCCTTTTCTGTTTTCGGTCCATATACATGGAATGATGTGCTTCTCCTTCCTCTTTGACAGAAACCCTCACAGACTCATTCAGATGTAACCTAAACACATTTCTTTTCCCAAAACTGTGGACATGCCATGTTTTCTGTTCTGTGCTGCTGTCTTCATCCATCTCAAGTCTCTAAGCTGTGTAAACTAAGCTTTTTATAATCAGAATGCTTGGGTGTGTGGGTACCTGTGGGTGTGGCTGTGCGTGTGTGTGTGTGTGTGTGTGTGTGTGTGAGTGTGTGTGTGTGTGTGTGTGTGTGTGTGTGTGTGTGTGTGTGTGTGTGTGTGTGTGTGTGTGTGAGCGCGTGCGCATGCACGTGCACTTAGAATAGTCTCCATGGACAAAATTTTGTGTTTTACAAATACTTTATTATTATTTATTATATCCATGTATGAAGAGTTTTGCGGAGTGGGCTGTATCAGTATAAGTTGAATTGTGTGCGTGAGGTGTGTATTGGTATGATATGTTCCAAATGGTCTGGGATGGTTTGCATCTCTTCACAGCCCCTTTTATGTACCATGTCTTCATATGTTTGACCTTGGTTGATTGAGTGCACCGGTGTTGTTTGATGCTTTCTCTCACAACTGCTTTCATGGAAGTATCTCCTATAAAACTGGAAGATGCACCCGTACCATTGTTCAAGGTGCTCCTGTATTTAATGTCATAGGTCAGGGAAACTGTGAGCAGATGAAGTAGTAAAAGGTATTTCTTCGGTGAAAACACAATTATTCTGAATTTGTAATTTTCTTGGATGTTGGGGGAGAGAGAGAGAGAGAGGACTGATATTGCTCAGGCTTTCTGCATTTTTGAGGTACAGTGCTTTGATCATAGTGCACTTTTTTCATGCAGGCAGCTTAACCTGGTGGTAGCTCTGGGTCGAGAAGCTGTGGGTTTAAATTTCAGTCTGAGCAGTAACCTCCATCCCTGCCCCACTACCCGCCCCAGTGTTCACCTCTTACTTCGGTCCCAACATACTCCCACACTCCAAGTCTCAGGAGATGCTGAGCAGAACAGGTCAAGCATGGACTGTAAAAGTAAACTGCCTTTGGAATGGACTGTGCATTGTGTCCGAGTCCTTTCATTGTTGTATTACAATTTGACTGTAATGAATGGTATGTTGCTGGTCTGCCACTTACCTCCATTTCACCTTTAACTGGGTTAGGGGATTTTCAAGGGAACTCTTTCCTGTTTGGGTCTGACTCCTGTCACTGTGCTGTCTGGTGATGGGTCTTGGGCGAGTCTGGTTTATTCAGAATGGGGCATGTAGAAGAGGGGTGGAGAGGAGGGGGTGGGGGTGCTGTGTTTGACATTATGACTGTGTTCTGGCGTGCAGGTTGTAGTGTATGTATGTGTTTAAGTGTCTGACATGTGCTGATTGTGTTTTGAGTGTTTGACATGTGCTGATTAAGAGCACATTTTACAGGTGTGTGTGGTGTGTGTGTGTGTGTGTGTGTGTGTGTGTGTGTGTGTGTGTGTGTGTGTGTGTGTGTGTGTGTGTGTGTGTGTGTGTTCAGTGTTTGATGTGACAATGTGTGTGTGTGTGTGTGTGTGTGTGTGTGTGTGTGTGTGTGTGTGTGTGTGTGTGTGTGTGTGTGTGTGTGTGTGTGTGCATGTGTGTTAAATGTTTGACATTGTGTTTCATGTTAATTTTACTTGTTTGTTTAACATGAGGATTGTCATTAACATTGTGACTGTGTTTCAGTGTGTGTGTGTGTGTGTGTGTGTGTGTGTGTGTGTGTGTGTGTGTGTGTGTGTGTGTGTGTGTGTGTGTGTGTTCAGTGTTTGATGTGACAATGAGTGTGTGTGTGTGTGTGTGTGTGTGTGTGTGTGTGTGTGTGTGTGTGTGTGTGTGTGTGTGTGTGTGTGTGTGTGTGTGTGTGTGTGTGTGTGTGTGTGCGTGCGTGTGTGCATGCATGTGTGTTAAATGTTTGACATTGTGTTTCATGTTAATTTTACTTGTTTGTTTAACATGAGGATTGTCATTAACACTGTGTTTCAGTGTTTGGTTTGAGCAGCAGTTTGTTTGGTGTGATGACTGTATGTTTTACATTGTAACTATTTGTCAGTGTTTGGTTTGACTTCTTGTGTATTTAGCTTCAAGACTGTGTGTCTAAGGCAGTGGCTGTGTGTTTCAGATGCCAACCTGTGTGATGAGTCCCCATGCCGCAACGAGGGGGTGTGTCTAGATGGACTCAGGTCCTACATCTGTCTCTGCCAGCCAGGTTTCTATGGAGACAACTGTGAGAAACGTACGTTGTGCCCTTTCCTTTGGCACCAACAATAAGCAGACATGATCACAGGTTGCTCATTTTTTGTACACACAAAATTGTTGTGGACAACAGCACTGTTGAAGGCTGAGTGCTGCACATACATGTATGCGTACAGATGGTATGGACAACAGTACAAGAGAAGGGTGTTACTGTGCATACATGCACACAAACACACACACACACACACACATACACATACATGCATGCATGCACACACACACGCACACACACACACACACACACACACACACACACACACACACACACACACACACACACACACACACACACACACACACACACACACACACACACACACACACACACACACACAGGCTACAAGCATACATGCACAAACATAAACATACACAAACATTCATGCGCAGACACACATGCACCCACCCACATCTACAGCATGCACACACCCACACACACACACACACACACACACACACTACAAACATACATGCACAAACATAAACATACACAAACATTTATGCACAGATGCACATGCACAAATACACATGCACCCATCCACATACACAGCTGTCACTTCCATCCCATCCACACATCACTGCATCCCAACACAACCTGACGCCACTCTTTGTCTCCTTCCCACCCCACAGAGTGCGGCCCCAGAACAGATGTGGTCTTCATCCTTGACTCGTCCACTTCCGTGGGCTCCGTCAACTTTGACAGCATCAAGACCTATGCTGAGATGCTCATGCGCAACATGAATCCTGACTCCTGCGACGTCCACATCGGAGCCATGAAGTACAGTTCCGCCGCCATGATCCAGTTCAGGTGAGCTGGCTGCAGCGTTTCATCTCGTAACCTGAATTTTGTAGAGCTTGCTTTGTAGAACCAGCCTTCTAGAGAGGGTTGTCTATCTTTAATGCTGTTTTAATTTCTCTGATGAGATAATAAAGGAATCTTAAATCTGTTTGCTTGCTTGTTAGCATTCCTCATCTAAACACCTGAGGTTCCCCCAGTGTTTGGTGAGAAGGTAATGCGTGCAATCATTATGAGAAGGTAATGTGTGCAATCATTATGAGAAAATGCATGCAATCATTATGAGAAAGTAATGTGTGCAATCAATCATTATCCCACAGCTGTGCACACTGTCATTAGGACAGAACTGCAGTGGTGCCAGCCACTTTGGCAACTGCGCTCTGACTTCAGGGAATTTAATAATGGAGTTTTCTAGGTGTTGAAGATTACTATAGCTGAAAATAATCCTGACGTTAAGCTCTGAAGACAACAAACGTTTTGCTTGAGCCCCAACATTCTGGGCCCAAATCAGAGGCTGGTGATGCCAGTAGTAGTAAGACATCACCAGCCTCTGATATGGGCCCACTAAAGGGGGGAGGTGTCAGGTACCAAGCCTTTTAAAAATATGCTGTGTCTTAAAGGTAGAAGAGACCAATGCTAGTGTGAGTAGGCATTCTTGAAGCTTGGAAGATTTGTGAAGACTTAGATAAAGTTTAAAGATCCCATAGTCTGTGTCACAGTTTGTGGATTACGGAAACACTAAATAATCCAGCGCACATTTAAAACATTAGTTTTTTCAAACTCCCTGAAAAACATGTGCACTACAGTGTGTCTACTCAAGGGTAGAGAACAGTGCTACATAAAACAACCATTAACTGATTAAGAATAACAAAATAGCTATGGCAAATCTATGCTTTGTCCAGACTGGGAGAATATGACACAACAGAAGAGATCTCAACAGCCATCAGCAACATCGGCTACACTCGAGGCCGTGCCAATATGGCTGACGCCCTCCGTGTGCTGCGGACGGAGATGTTCAACGGACGTAACGGGGACCGCCCTGATGCCAAGAACGTGGCCTATCTCCTCACTGATGGCGGCATTGAGATCAACAGAGACATCACTCTCTCCGAGGCTGACCTCATCATTGATGCTGGTGTCAGGTTGGTGGAGTGGGAAGTGCATGTTTAAGTGGATTTAAACATAGCTCTTTTTTGTTTGTTTGTGAGTTAATTCTTGCATTTTAACATCTCGTTAACCTTGTTTGTTTGTTGGTGAGTTAGTTCTTGGATAGCAGTGTCTCATTAACTTTGTTTGTTGGTAATTTTTTCTTCCTTTCTTCCTTTTTTAGTTAAAGTTTTCACATAAGTGATATTAGACTGATCTTACAATTATCATGCTAACTTTATTTAAAGTCTTTTTACATAAGTGATATTAGACTGATCTGACAATTATCATGCTAACTACATGTATCAGCTAGTTGTGCCAACAGAAATTTATGTTAAAAAAATAAAAACAAACAACAACAACAACAAAACTAAAACAAAAGTGAGTTGGTTCTTGAATAACAGCATTTTGTCAACCTTGTTTTTTTTGTTTGTGAGTTAGTTCTTAGGTAGTAATGTCTCATTAACTTTGTTTGTTGGTGAGTTAGTTCTTGCATTTTAACGTCTTGTTAACTATGTTTGTTGGTGAATTAGTTCTTGAATATTAACGTGTCATTGACCACATAGGCTCACCACAGGATGAACAACAGCTATTTCTAAATCACATAATTATTCAAGCATATTCTACATCAGGGTAAAATAAAGTAACTAGTCATCAAGTCACAAGTCAAAGTCCGGCTCGCAGGTCTGAACACAGAAGTCTAAATGTAATCAATTCATGTATTTGCAGCTGGTGGAAAGACTTCTGTCTCCTTCAGCAATGCAAAAATATCTTCCATGCAGGCATTTTATGCAGTGATCCCCAAAATGTTGTTTCAGAGTACCTGTAAACTGACATCTGCTTTGGGTGATGGGTGGGCGGTTTTGTCTGCTGGTTGTTGGCTTGTTACCTGGAATACTGCATGGCAGGCAGGGTCCTTGTATATCAAGTCAGCAACCATCCTACTCACAAGCACCTGTAATGGGGTACCACAGACTTAAACATCCAGGTCCCATGTGCTGAGATTCCAAAGCTGTCAAAGATTCTCTGCTAAAGTCTAAAGTACGTTAGAATAGAGCTTTCCATGCTTTCCCCACTGCCAGGACTCTCCCCTCATGGTTTCCACCTTCACAGTTCAGTCAGCTGTCACAGTTCAGTTCCTCCCCACCTCACCCCACCCCAAATTCTTTTCAATAATAAATTGACAGAGAGCATTGATAGCTCAGTGGTTAGAGCTCCAGACTCCAGACTGAAAGATTGCAGGTTTGAATCCTGGCGGGAGTGGCCAAAGAATTTTCTTCTTCAATTTCAACTTTCAGTGCTGACTCTTATTTCAGTATCTGTTCCACCCCCCATGTTGCCACAGTAGCAAATAGCACATAAAGATCTTCATCATTCTGCCAAAGGTGCAAGTGGCAGGTTACAGCCAAATACACATGCACACTATGTATGTGGCTTTGCATGAAGTTACATGACATGGAGCATGGTTGTATAGTGTACACAGAACTTACCGAGACGGCAGCAGTTTTACATGGCACCAGCCATGTAACGACCAAACAGTACTGTAAGTACACCAATTCGGAGGATATTCAAAAACGTGCTATAAAAAGGCAGTCACTTATATAGAATCACATGTGAGCACAGTAAGTCTACTTGAGAGCAGAGAACAGCCCTGTATATAAGTGGTCAACAACAACAAGAACTTGACCAATGAGTCTGTCTCTTTCTTGTGACTCAGTGACTTGTTTTCTTTGGTTTGATGATGCTGTTGACTGAGCCCACACCACATCACAGCAAAGAAAGAGAGAAAAAAGTGTTCAGTGTCATGGAGAATGAATGACCTGTCTCCAGGCTGATCCCCCTGGCAGTGGCTCTGAGGCAGCGGAACGAGATTGAGCTGATCGCCAACGCCCAGGGCATGTCACTGATGGAGATTGAGAGTGAGACGAAGCTGGAGGAGATGAGCGACCAGGTGCTGGAGGCCGTCTTTGACAGTAAGTCACTGCACAGTCAGCACACATTATACATAGTCATCTTGTGGGTTGTCCTCTTTTTCTCTCTCTTCTTGCTGTTTAATCATGTAGAGGAAGGGAGAGCAGAGGTGGGGAGACTGGAAAGTCAGTGCTAAGTGTGGGTAGCTAACTGATTAGGTGTAGCTAGTTTTATAAAGGTTTGTGTGTGTGTGTGTGTGTGTGTGTGTGTGTGTGTGTGTGTGTGTGTGTGTGTGTGTGTGTGTGTGTGTTTATCACATTTTCTTCTGTCATTTTCATTGAGGTTACTGCATGCTCTTCTCTCACTCTCTCTCTCTCTCTCTCTCTCTCTCTCTCTCTCTCTCTCTCTCTCTCTCTCTCTCTCTCTCTCTCTCTCTCTCTCTCTCTCTTCTTCTTCTTCTTCTTCTTCTTCTTCTTCTTCTTCTTCTTCTTCTTCTTCTTCTTCTCAGTAGAATGCATTCACACTTACAGGGAGTAAATCTGTTATGTTTTTGTTGTACTGAAATCTGACTGACTGAAGTCTTATTTAACCATACTTTAATCAATGGGACTGATGTGTCTGTGAACATTAAGTTTTGTTTAGCATCACTCATTTCAAGCATTATTACAAAATTAATCGCTGTATGAATAACATGTTTCCTGTTATCCATGTTCAGTTCAAAGGACAACACCAAGAAGCAGATTTTTTCCCTCCCAGATATATTGTATCAAGGCTGATCTGACAAAAAGTGATTGTACACAAATGCCTTAGTCAAAATACTTATTTTTCTTATGCCTATTGGATCACATTGATGAATGCTTAAGATAGTCAAATTTAAGCAGTTCTTTCTCATATACCATATCATGTAACACAATGTTGTTTGGGGAGGTGGGAGGGGCTTTGTCTTTGGGGTGTCTAGTGTCAATGTTGTTGTAGTTGTTGTTATTGTAAACGTATTTTGTCGTTGCATCTTTTTCACTAATTTGGTTTTGGGGTCATTCATTTCAGACGGAGAGGGTAAAGTTCCACACCACTGTTTTTGGAATGAACATTTTGCATTTGGTTCCTTTTCAAACTTTAGCTGTGTCTGCTTTACAATGAAATAAGCCATTCTTTGTTCCCAAAGAGTTGCTAATCATTCTTCTTCATTTGCTATTTGAAAAGAAGTGGGGTGGGGGAGCCGGAGGGGATCTACTTTATTGAAAGAAATGGGATGGTTAAGGGAGACCATTGTATAAGCATCGGCACATGTGTTGTATTACTGTGAGACCATGGATTAACCCTGTGTTCAAGTGCCGTACTTTCCATTTGTTTTCCTGTCATATTGGGAAATTGTGTTTGAGCACTTCTTGGAGTATTCAAACAAAGCTTAAACAAAGGAGAAAAAGAACAAACAGTGTTCTAAACATGAAGAAGAAAAATAATGAATTTACAGAAGGCAAAGAATGGCTTCTGGTATTCAACAGAAAAGCATGCATTTGCTCCTGTTTTTGCAATAAAGGTGTATGTTAGCTGTGCCAACACTTCTGGCATTAAACGCCCTTCCTGAGAGTGCCATATGTTTGTTCTACCCTACAACAATTTGGACCAATTGCAGCTTTTGGCTGATTCAGTATTTTCTAGCAGCTTAGAACCAAAGGTGAAAATACTACTGAATGCTTTCTGATTACCAGGAGCAAATGCACAAGTCAGATTTTTTTTATTGATTTTTTTCTTGAATTTTCTTGATTGATGATATTAATCATTCTGTGACAAATAAAACTTTACATTAGACACTAATAACTTCATTTGTGTTTCTGCATGTCATCAGCAAAGTAATAATGTAACAACCTCATTGCATGCAACAACAACAAATGTTTATAAGGTAGATCAGTTCAGTATTCGTCTTCAGCACAAAGTCAGCATGTCACAATGAACATGATAATGGCACCAAAAACACAGCCGTGAGTAGAGTCGACATCTTAATTTGTAGCTGCATGTAGAGAAGACACTAACTCAAAAGAGACTGTTTCACAGCAAAGCAAATTATGCCTACCACAATTGCAAATCATTTCTGTGCATACCTAAGAATAAAGCAAAGCAGTATCACCATGTTAAAAGAGCAACAACAAAAACCTTCCAGTTGATGACAGTATAGACACTAGCTGTTTGTTGTTCAAGATTTAACCTTTACTTTTAAGCAGATGAATGCATGTTTTCTTTTTTTACCTGTTGTCCTTTGTATCAAGTATTCACTTATCCTGTTTTGGTTGGGGTTGGGGGGTTTTTCCTAGCAGAGACAGCATTTTTCATAGGTCAGCTACATTAATTGGTGATCATTATTCAGTGATTGATTAATTAATAACCCCCTTACCATTGCTGCATTTATAACAATGTGTCTGGTATGTTTGCAGTCTTGTTGGTGAGTTTAAGGGGAGGGGAGGGGTCTGCACACTACACACCCAATGATCTCACTGTCAAGTAGCCATGATTAATGGAGACAAGCCAAGTCCTTGTGTACCTATTTAAATCTTGTCCTGTGGTAAATTGTAATGTGTGTGTGTGTGTGTGTGTGTGTGTGTGTGTGTGTGTGTGTGTGTGTGTGTGTGTGTGTGTGTGCGCATGTGTGTGTGTGTGTGTGTGTGTGAGAGAGAGAGAGAGAGAAAGAGAGAGACGAGAGACAGAGAGACGACAGAGAGAGAGCATGCATGTGTGTGCGTGAATGCGTACTTGTATGCACGGGTGCACGCAAGTGTACGTGCATGCATGTGTCAGTGAAAGCATATTGGATAGATATGTGTTATGTGAGAGGTAAAATTCAGGCAGAAAAAAAGAAGACAGAAACAAACAGAGAAAACAAAGAAGAGAGGCTGAAAGGCAGGCATAGAAGGCAAAGGAAAGAGCAAGCAGCAGTTTGGGCTCACTGGTTTATTCAGTGTAGAATATAGTCTATTATCTTTAGATCATATTTTTTGGTTGCTATGATGAAAAATCCGCGATGACAGAGATAAGCAGTGGCCTGGGCCTTGCAAAGATCAATAGAAATTCTATAGAATATGCAGTGACAGAGACAAACAGTGGCCTGGGCCTTACAAAGGTTGGGCAGAAATTCTGTATGTTAAAAAATCTACAGCAGCATAGACAAACAGTGGCCTGGGATTTGCAAAGATCGGTAGAAATCAACCAATGTCAAGGATTACAAAGCTGGACAGTGTGGTGGTGTCATAGCTGTCTTATTCCTGAGGTAAAGAATTGATTTTCCAAAGGGGAAAATTCTTATTGGGAATACTAGAACATGTCTTGCTTGCTATAATTATTGCCATTTTAACCCTCTTGCAAGCTTCAAATTAACAAGCAGTCATTCTCTTCATGGCATCTTTTGAAATCTAACCAAAAAAAATCTTGTTTCTTTTCTCTTTTTTTCTCCATTATACCTAACCTTACATGTATCTTCATAAATGAATCATGGATCCTATGATATTTTTCTGCTGGTGCAATGACCTGTGCTTTTTCTGTTAAAACAGATGTAGTTTATTGAATGAGTGTTCTGTACTTGTGCAATAACTGTGCTTATGGTGAAAAACTTATTTTTAATTCAAGTCGTGTGTTTTGGGGGTGTTTTTTATTTTTATGATAGCATATTGATGTTGTGGTCTCTTAAACTGTGATATATGCTTCTCATTCGGCAGTTAAGGGTTGTTTGTTTGGTATTGCAGTGTTGAAATAATTTACAGCAATGTGCTATGCTTTGTCCGTCATTGCGTTAAAACATGCGATATCTGGTAGTTCGAGCAAAAAGCGTTTGATTAATGCGTCGGCTGAGGCGGTAAATAATTATATGCATTCCTGAGATAGATACACCCGTGCATTATTCGACTATATAAGTCACGCTTTGCGTTTAGTTGATGTTGTACACAGTAAGACCTGCTATCAGTGACATGTGCGCAGCAGCTGGTCTTTTGGTTTCAAGACCTGAAGTTTGCCTTGATTGCCTCCAGTGCCTAGCTATGGTCGTTTACCTCCTGAGGTAAAAACTGGTTTGTTTTTAGCCCTGATGTAATCCTCTATGGTTGACTGGGCTCAGAGTACCAATTAACTAACGAACTAAATAACCTCCTGAGGTTGTGCAGACCCTGTGCTCAGCACCTTCATCAAAGACCATCTTAGCTTTCATTTCTAAAGCGTGGAACCTCCTGTCACATCCTCATTTCAGTTTGTCGGCTGTAATACTGTGCAGTTTTAAACACCAGTGACTAGAATCAAGGACCATGGAGTTAACGCAGTACAATCCTTACTAGAAAGGTTGAATTCTTGACTGCTGGTCATTAGTGAAGGAAGACTGATTGATTGATTGATAACTGATATTGAATGCCCAGTCAGCCACAGTCACAGGGTGAAACGCTGGTCATCAAGCCTTGAGTCAAAGTTTGATTCACTGCTCATGTTACATGACACTTCATGTTTTAAGAGGAGGGGGGAAATGAAGTTGAATAAACCTTGAAGGCTGAAATTAGACTGAAAGGCAAAATTCCTGGCAGTTGGTGAAGTGTACAAAGCCCTACTCGATCTGCCCTGCTCCAGCATTAGAAGAGAGAACCTCTGATGGCCACTCTGCCAGGATTCCCAGCACTGAGAGGAGGGATTTAACATTTCTCCATCCACCACGGTTTCCCACTACAGTAAGTGAAGGCAGAAGAAATACATTAGCTTTGTGGTGGCTGGATGAGGATCCTGGTTCTGGAGTAGTAGTCTTTGATGACAGGTAGGCGGTCCAGCTAGAGTAGGAGAGGTCACTGGTAGCAGGTTCTGCTGTGTGTTCATTGGTTGTCATAAACCTGTGCTGACTGAGTGCATGTGCTGCTCGTGCAGGGGCCAACCAGTGCAGCAGTGCCCCCTGTCAGAACGGTGGTCGCTGCATCAGTGAAGCACTCGGCTTCCGCTGCGAGTGTGCTGATGGATTCACTGGAGATGTCTGTGATCAAGGTAATGGCCAGAGTTCTCAGTGTTTGTGTTTGTGTCTGTGTGCCTGCCTGCAGGCTGGCTGGGTGCATGAGCGTGTGCATGTGTGTGTGTGTGTGTGTGTGTGTGTGTGTGTGTGTGTGTGTGTGTGTGTGTGTGTGTATGTGTGTATTTCTGTGTGTGTGTGTGTGTGTGTGTGTGTGTGTGTGTGTGTGTGTGTGTGTGTGTGTGTGTATGTGTGTATTTCTCTGTGTGTGTGTGTGTGTGTGTGTGTGTGTGTGTGTGTGTGTGTGTGTGTGTGTGTGTGTGTGTGTGTGTGTGTGTATGTGTGTGTGTGTGTGTTTGTGTGTGTGCATGCGTGCGCATGTCTTGCAAGCTGTATGCTGTCACTGTATGTGTATGTCTTTTGGTTGATTTTACACATTTATCAACTGGCAAATGTTACAAATTGTCTAAGTGTAGCTGCAGCATGAAAAGTTTTACATTGTGTGATCAAATACAAAATACATTTGCATCCATATGTCAAAGTATAGCTCTATTTGTAACTGTATTCACGGAACCAGATGCTCATATTTCCATATTACCACTTGTGAAATCCAAGCTTATGAGGGGGGAATATTTTCCTTTAATTTCCTCCCTCTCTCTCTTTCAGGTTGTCCGACAGGCATTCATGCCTAAACCTTCATCCTTGCATAATTAAAGTTTGATCAGTCAATCAATCAGTCAGTCAATCTCTCTCTCTCTCTCTCTCTCTCTCTCTCTCTCTCTCTCTCTCTCTCTCTCTCTCTCTCTCTCTCTCTCTCCCCCCTAGCCTTGCCTCCACCTCTCCCTTCCTTTGGACATGGAGCCAAAGCGTGACCCGCATATCTGCATAAATGCTTGCGCCTTTGGCCTAGCAGTAAGTCATTAGGCTGGTAAGCAGAAAGACCTGTTTGATTCAACTCACAGTTAATGAAACATTAAAATGACTTGTTGCCGCCCATCTTAATGCAGGACTCATTCTGGTGGTTACTGTGTATAGCGTTAGGTATAGTCTCCCTCTTCCCCAACCTCCTGGGATCTCGGTCCCTACCAGTAGCACATCTTCAGAGACATATTAGCATTAAACAAGTTTAACCAATGCTCCAACAGAGTGCAGCGCCAAGGCCGACGTGGTGTTCGTGCTGGACACATCCCGCTACAACAGCCGCCAGGACGTGCGCCACATCAAGCGCTTTGCCAGGGACGTGGTCAAGAGGATGGCCTTCAGGCACGGCAACTTCAGGGTCGGTGTCGTTGACTTCGGCACCAGCGCCAGGACAAGGCTCACATTCGCTGAGGGCGACAACAAGAGGACAGTCAAGTCTGTCCTCGGAAGCATCAGGTGTGTTTGTGTGTGGAGTGTTTTTTTAAGTTAGCATCAGGTAGGTGTGTGTGTGTGTGTGTGGAGTGGGTTTTTTAAAGTTAGCATCAGGTGTGTGTCTGTGGAGTGTTTATTTTTTAAGTTAGTGTCAGGTGTAGTGAGTGTTTTTTTAAGTTAGTGTCAGGTGTGTGTGTGGAGTGTTTGTTTTTTAAGTTAGCATCAGGTGTGTTGATTTTTTATTTTTTTTAAAGTTAATGTCAGGTGTGTGTGTGCAGTGTTTTTTAAAGTTAGTGTTGGTGTGCATGTGTGGAGCATTTACTGTAAGTCATCAGCATCATCTCTTCTTTTTTTGTTTTTCTTTTTTTGCTGTGTGGTATTTTTTAAGCTTCTTACCAAGCAAAATACAACTAGGCTAGACTGATGCCAATTCAGTGACTGCAGATCAGAAGACAAGTAAGACAGACTGGTGCTGACTGCAGGCAGAAGATAAGTAAGACAGGCTAGTGCTGACCACAGAGCAGAAGACAACTAGGACAGACTGGTGCTGACTGCAGAGCAGATGATAAGTAAGACAGGCTAGTGCTGACCGCAGAGCAGAAGACAACTAGGACAGACTGGTGCTGACCGCAGAGCAGAAGACAACTAGGACAGACTGGTGCTGACCGCAGAGCAGAAGACAACTAGGACAGACTGGTGCTGACTGCAGAGCAGAAGACAACTAGAACAGGCTGGTGCTGACCGCAGAGCAGAAGACAACTAGGACAGACTGGTGCTGACTGCAGAGCAGAAGACAACTAGAACAGGCTGGTGCTGACCGCAGAGCAGAAGACAACTAGGACAGACTGGTGCTGACCGCAGAGCAGAAGACAACTAGGACAGACTGGTGCTGACCGCAGAGCAGAAGACAACTAGGACAGACTGGTGCTGACCACAGAGCAGAAGACAACTAGGACAGACTGGTGCTGACTGCAGAGCAGAAGACAACTAGGACAGACTGGTGCTGACCACAGAGCAGAAGACAACTAGGACAGACTGGTGCTGACTGCAGAGCAGAAGACAACTAGGACAGACTGGTGCTGACTGCAGAGCAGAAGATAAGTAGAACAGACTGGTGCTGACTGTGGAGTATGCCTTTTCAGACCACGTAACGAGGACCCGATGCCTGTGAGTGCCATACGGCGGGTGGAGGCAGACATTGTCGGTCGCCTGGGTGACAGGACCGACGTGCCCAACTACATGGTCTTCGTCACCACCACCATCGGAGGCAACCCCACCCTGGACGCCATCAACAACATCAAGCGAATGGGAACCAGGGTCATTGGTGTTGGTCAGTGCAATAGAAACATGGAATCCAAGAGGGGGGAGGGGGAGGTTAATATCAAATATCATCATCACTGATTGCCACCCAATATTTGGAGATGATTATTTTAGGTTGAAGTGGTAGATGATAGATCTTTCTCTGACCACCTCATAAGTCACCAGTGTGCAGGTGCCCAAATTATGCATGCATCCATGTGCATGCATGAGCAGAGGCATACACATGAAAAACTACAAAGGATAATTGCCACCTGGCATGCAAACAAATGGGTACTGGCCCTGGACAAGGTTTGCTCTCTCTCTCTCTTTCACTATGAATGTCTTGATTATTAGTAATACTGTAGCAACAGCAGATATGCAAGTCAGCCTTTGTTCTAATATCTTCACCATTGAGAAATAAAGTTTAATCAGTCAATCAATCTCTCTCTCTCTCTCTCTCTCTCTCTCTCTCTCTCTCTCTCTCTCTCTCTCTCTCTCTCTCTCTCTCTCTCTCTTCTCTCTCTCTCTCTCTCTGTCTCTGGTCTAGCTACCTGCGCAGTGTCTCTGAGCCCTTTCACAAAACTAGGTTGTGCATTCACTCCATCAAATCTATGGGGTCTAGTGTTCCATCTGGTTACAAGCTATCTACAGCTGGAAAAAAAATCTGTCCCAACGTTACTTGAAAAACAGGTGGCTCCAGGTACATTTTTGTTGATACCCGGTACCCAGAAAGGAACAGAATCTATTTTTATTTGAGTTATTTTTAGCTCATGACACAGATTTACCTAGATGCTGCGCAATAAATGAATGCATGCATGTTACAAGCGGTGCATGCATGTTACAAGTGGTCTCCATGAATGTACTGTTGCAAGCCAGTGTCACAGTGTAGATTTACCTCCACACAGGAGTCAGCCTGTCGAGCTCAGACCGACGTCTGATGGAGTCTGCAGTATCCCAGCCCACACAGAACATGATGTTCACTGTCAGTGACACTGTGGACCTTGACAGTATCGCTGAGGACTTCGTGGACTTTGTCTGTGAAGGTGAGTCTCCTTGTCATCCTTTGTCTGTGAAGGTGAGTCTCCTTGTCATTGCTGACAACTTTGTGGACTTTGTGAGGGTGAATCTCTTTGTTGTTGCTGACAACTTCATGGACCTTGTCGACTTTGGTGTGATGGTGAGTCTGCTTGTCATGCAGACCATTGTTTGCACCTTTGGGTGCTGCGGATGCAGAAATTAGGTTCTTATCTGCTGAGAATCCAGAGATGTCAAAGGTTTCTCCTAGTTTTATTTGCAGCACTGGTCAGAATATAGGACTGCATGCTTCATCCACTGCCAAATGTCAAATTATTTTAGTGTTTTGAAATACTGCCTCTTCAAGTTACAGTTATCATAAAAGGCTTGAGGATCGACAAAATCATGTAATAAACTACAAAACCCAGTGGAAAGATAGCCTGAACAACAAGGCAAAGGCAGCACCAGTACTCAGGGGCTCTTGGTAAACATTGGCATGTATGTGTGTTTCAGAGAAGAACATGTGCGCCGAGAACCCATGCAGGAATGGTGGATACTGCACCAACGGTGACAAGGACTATGCGTGTCAGTGTCGCCCAGGATACGCTGGCAAGAACTGCGAAAGAAGTATGTAAACCATCAGGCACAGGCTCTATAGGTCATTGTCTCAGTGCAATGAACATATTTTGCTGAAATTCTTCCCACTGTCAGACTGTGCATTCTCTCTACTTTAGGGGTGATTCACATGCATTCTTCTCACTACCAGGTGTGTTTCCTGTGCATTGTCCCAACTATAATATGTGATTTACGTGCATTTTTCCCACTACCAGAAATAGTTGCAGTGCATTCTCCCATCTACAAGATGTGATTCACAGGCATTCTCCCCACAACCAGACCTACCTCCTGTGCATCCTCCCCACAACCAGAAAAAAATCCTGTGCATTCTCACTTCTACAAGACATGATTCACAAGCATTCTCCCCACAACCAAACACGTTTCTAGTGCATTCTGTCTACTGTCAGACATTTTTAACATGCCTTTATCCCTGTGAAAGATGTGCTGTCCATGAAGTGTGCTTACTACAAGATATGTCTCCTGTGAATTCTGCCCTTTTAAGAATTGTTGCACATGTCATTTTCCCTCACTATGACTATGAGATGTGTTTCATGTGCAGCTTGTGCGGACCGTGCTGACATCGCCTTCCTGCTGGACATGAGCGGCAGCGTAGGATTTGACAATTTCCGCAGGGTAGGTCATTTCTTCGGTGGGAGCATGTTCAGTTGTATTTTCCCTCATACTTTACTTCTCCATGCTGCGTTTCTGGTTTACTTCTCTGTTTTCCACTCTCTTCTTTATTTTATTTTTATTTTTATATCAGACTGCTTTTTATTTTATTTTATTTTTCTTGTCATTGCTTCTTCTTCCTTCCCTCTGTCTGTCTTTATGTCTGTCTGTCTCTGTCTGTCTGTCTATCTCTCTCTCTCTCTCTCTCTCTGCTCTGCTCTGTGTCTGCTTTATTTTCCTGTTTTTCTCAGATTTTAAAACCAGTTAGCCTGCTTTTCAAGTGTTTTTGTTTCTAGTATTATCTCTTCAGTCATGATACTTTTCTCTTCTTTTGCTTGCTTCATTTCTGGGGCATTCTTGCAAGCCATGTGTTTTTTGTCTGATTTACTATAGTTTTTCTTTTTCATGCTGTCTTTATTGTTTATCCATCCTAGCTGCTCTTTCTGGCATCTTCAGTGTTACAATGGGGTGACCAGGTACTGTGGATGCAGAAGCTGAAAGTTCCCCTCAGATGAGAACCCAGAGCTTGCAAATGTTCAGGTTCTTTAGAATTACAGTGAAAGACTGGAATAGCTTCAGTCAAAACTTCCTGCTCTGGGCAGCACAGCACTTGGAAAGTCAGTTCTTAAAAACTCATAAGTTTGTCACAGGCATCAGGCTTTTTTGTTTGTTTTGTAATCTACACCATCAGCCCAAGGTAATGATGACACTCTTGGCCCTCTTCAGATGAAGGAGTACGTCTACTACATGGTGGAGAACTTCAACATCGGACCTGATGCCACCCAGGTGGGCCTGGCCACCTTCAGCACCAACGCACGGGCCCAGTTCTACCTCAAACAGTACCAGGACAAGCGTGACGTGCAAAACGCCATCTCTGCCCTCTCCTATGAGTACGGCAACACCAACACAGCAGCTGGGCTCAAGCTCATCAGGTCTGGCATGTTTGCCACTCGTCGCGGCAACAGATTGGAAGTTCCAGACTATGGTATGGTGTGTGTGTGTGTGTGTGTGTGTGTGTGTGTGTGTGTGTGTGTGTGTGTGCATGTGTTTCTGTGTGTCATGTGTGTGTGAGTGTGTGATGTGCGTCTGTCTGTGTTTCTGTGTGTGTACGTGTCTGTGAGTGTACGTGAGCAGGTGTGTGTGTGTGTAATGTGTGTGTCCATGTGTGTGCATGCGTGTGGCTGTTGTGTGGGTGTGGGTGTCATGTCTGCATGTGGACGTGCCCGCATGTGTGGGTGTGAGGGATGGTGGGAGGCAGGAAACAGCTGGCCCACTTTTTCTTTTGTGTCGTGTTGGTCCAAGTGAAGCTCTTGCTGCCAACAGATTATTTTTTCTGAGCTGACAGTGTTTTCAACCTGTTTCTTTTTGCAGCCATTATCATCACAGATGGCCTGTCCAATGTGAATGCGGAACAGACGATCCCCGAGGCTGAGCTGGCCAAAAAGCAAGGTATCCACATCTTTGCCATTGGCATCGGGGTGTCAGACGGCTGGGAGCTGCGTGCCATTGCCAGTGAGCCAGCTGACAGCAATGCCTTCATGCTGCAACAGTTCTCTGACCTCTGGAACATCTCTGATAAGCTCATTGATGCTACATGCAAAGGTAAGACTTCAGGACTGACCACAATGCCTTTGTGGTGCAGCAGTTCTCAGATCTATAGAAACATCTCTGATAAGCTCATTGATGCTACATGCAAAGGCAAGACTTCAGGACCAGTTACAAAACTTCAGCAGTTCCCCTGCCTCTGGAGCATCATCTTTGGCAAACATATTGAGGCCACAGGCAGGGGTAAGATGGACAAAGAGTTTTGTTGTTTCTTTGAATGTGTTCAGCAGCCAGTCTAACTGTACCTTCCCAATAGATTGTATTTGTTTTTTCTAGTTTGATGAGTATGGTAACCAAATTTTGTGGTCAGCAATCTTATGGGTGATGGTTTTTGAGAACCAGCAAAATGAAACAGAGAGTGATGCAGCTGAATGATGGCAGAATTTCTTTCTCAGTACGTGGTCCACCATGAGTGAGAAAAGACAGGTTACATAAAAATGTCAGTTTGTTAATATAAACACAGTTAGCAATTGGGTACCCTCTCCTTCTATGGTATGAGAGTCAGTGATGCCTGGGGCTGTACTGGCAAGGGCTTGTCCTTCAAAAGCACCATGCAAGCTGGGGAGAACTACTCAAAGACTTGAAAATTCCAGTGGGGATTTTATGACCACAGAATGCAATGGGAGGGAAGGGGGGCGGTGTCTGCATCAGCCCCCTCAAAGTGGCAGTGTAATTGACAGTTGTTTTTCAAACACCTGATTTGGCCACCAAATGGATGACAATGAAGAACATTAATTTTGTGCAGCTCCTGACCTCTTTCACAGGGGAAGATTCTTCAGGTGTTTGATGAGATACTGGACAAAGAAAGGACACTTCAAAAGTTACACCATCAGACTAATACTTGATCGGCAAAATCAAAACTATAGGGCCTATGTACTCCATCAGACTAAGTTACACCATCAGACTAATACTTCATCGGCAAAATCAAAACTATAGGGCCTATGTACTCAGATCTGTATGAAAACACCATTGTGGTCTCTGTTTACTACTCAAATGTGTATGAAAGCGCCATTCTGGTCTCTGTTTACTACTCAGATGTGCATGAAAGCGCCATTCTGGTCTCTGTTTACTACTCAGATGTGCATGAAAGCACCATTCTGGTCTCTGTTTACTACTCAGATGTGCATGAAAGCGCCATTCTGGTCTCTGTTTACAACTCAGATGTGTATGAAAGCGCCATTCTGGTCTCTGTTTACTACTCAGATGTGTATGAAAGTGCCATTCTGGTCTCTGTTTATGTGTGCAGTAGTCATGCAGCCACTTCCAGTACTGTTTGAATTTGTTGTTGCAGATGCTGGAGTCTGCTCGGACAGCCCATGTCGTAATGGTGGCACATGCATCCCCGGTGTGGGCACCTACACCTGTCAGTGCATGTTTGGCTACCTTGGCGATCACTGTGAACAAGGTCTGTGGCTGTCTTCATCCAACCTCTGTCTCTCTTTGTTTCACTTAATCATGCGTATAATATTTGTTTGTGGTATTGTCATGTTTATTTGTGTTTGTAGTATAGCAAAGACTGGCTGTTAGATAGGTCCAAATGGACCTAACACTACTATCCTTGAGTATTAAAGTTTTCAATTTCAGGTTTGAGTTCACTCTCTGTCTGTCACTGTCTCTCTGTCTCTCAGTTTCTCTCTGTCTCTCTCTGTGTCTCTCTGTCTCTCTGTCTCTGTCTCTCTCTCTCTCTCTCTGTCTCTCTCTCTGTCTCTCTCTCTGTCTCTGTCTCTGTCTCTGTCTCTCTCTCTCTCTCTCTCTCTCTCTCTCTCTCTCTCTCTCTCTCTCTCTCTCTCTCCCTGTCTCTCTCTCTCTCTCTCTCTCAGGGTCAAATCAAATAGGGCAAATGGCTGTTTTTCTTCAACAGTTTGTTAGCTGTACTCTAAAGATACCTGAATCTCAGTTTCGTAGTCATTTTTGACTGCTGTCAAATGACTTTGTCTAATGCTGCATCATATTTTGTGATTTTTTTCCAAGGCTTCACAAGCATACTGGCTCAATGCAAAGGTTTGTTGGTTTATAAATATGAGCGTAGGTGACCATATTTTAAAACTATCCCAAATCCCGCCAGTACATGGCTCAGTGCACACTTGTGAGACAAACTTTGCTGCAGTGTTAACAACACTCCATGCACTTGCTACAAAGTATGACACTATATGGAAGAAGAAGGAGAAGAAGATGCCTTGAACTTGCCCTTGGACATGTTTGCCAGACTGCCAGGAGCACAAGGACATCGTGTTCGTGCTGGACTCGAGCACGAGCGTGGGCCCGGACAACTTTGGGCTGATGCTGGGCTACATCCAGGAGCTGGTGAAGGAGCTGACGGCCGGAGGCCAGGAACACCGCTTCTCCCTCATCACATACAGCACCGAGGTCAAAACCATCTTCTCCTTCTCCCGCTACAACCAGGCACAGCAAGTGTTGGATGCCATCTCCACCACCAGGTGAGTGGGCAGGCTTCCTTGTATCAGTGCTGTGGTCAGCGCTGTGTCGGTGTTTGTTGTGTAGGTGTCCTGCTGCATGCTTTGGGTCACTAGGGGATCCCTAGCTGTGGGGAGGGAGGTGGGGGGGTCATGCTTCACGAGGGTGAAAAAAGTCCTGACGGTCAGATGGGACAGGGGGAAATAACCAGAAACAGAGACAGGAAGACAGAACAGGAACTGGAGATGGGAAGGCAGAATGGGAAATGGAGATGGGTAGACAGAATGGGAAATGGGGACAGGAAGACATAATTGGAAATGGGAAAACAGAATGGGAAATGAAGATGGGAAGACAGAACAGGAAATGGCACAGAAAAACGAGCACACATCAGTGCACATGCATACACACACACACACACACACACACACACACACACACACACACACACACACACACTGAAAAGCAGGACCATTTGCTCACCCATTGTACAGGCTGTAATGGCCTTTAAGGACAGCTGTATAAATGTAAAATCAACTATCTGTCATGAAGATGACCCTCCTCTTACCTGCAATAATGTGCATACCTATTGATCATAAACTGTTTACCAATAGTAGGTACCTGGATGCTGTCCAGAACATGATGAGCCACACTGAAGCTGAAGCAACGTTTTTCTCCACTGACTATTAATTGTAAACATTTCTTACTGTTTGTCCTTAACAACAATGCCAGCCCAGTATCTGAGGACACTGAGCCCTACACAGGCTATATCTGGTCTATATCTTACTGTTTGTCCCTAACAATTATGCCAGCCCAATATCTGAGGACACTGAGCCCTACATCTTACTGTTTGTCCCAAACAATTATGTCAGCCCATAGTCTGAGGATACTGCGCCACAAATCATCACAGGCTGTAACTCACCTCTGGTCCTCACTGCTGGCAGGTACACACCAGGGTCAACGAACACCGCAGGTGGACTGAGGCAGGCACATCAGATGTTCCAGCCAGGCTTCGGTGAGCGACGCACAGCAGAGAACGTCGTCATTCTGCTGACCGACGGTCAGTCCAACATCAACTACTATGACACCATTCCCGCCGCCACGGACCTCAAGTCAGATGGAGTGACGGTCATCGGGATTGGCATTGGTCTGACCAATGCGGACGAGCTGAACGCCATCGCTTCAGGACCGCGTGAAGTCTTCCAGGTTGCTACCTTTGACGCCCTCAATGACATCAAGGCAGAAATTGTGTCGGTGAGTGGATTGGATACAGTTTGTACTGGTGGGTGCCTGTATGCACTTAGAACAGTCTCTCAAAAGAAGATTTTACACTGTATACTTTTATTATTATTATTAGAAGTACATTTATTGTTCAGTAACTGCATGAGTGAGTTTTACAATTTAAGTGCAGGGACATTTACCCAACAAAAGATGGAGCAAACCAGAGTATCTAAGTAACACTCTGGGTGACAAAGTGTAAGTAAGACCACTGAATGAGGTCAGAGCTACTGGCAAAGAAAGGAAAACCCAAATCTTAAGTTATTTGTAGAGTGAAAACATCTTCTGTTTGCGTTTATCATGTGTTACTGTATTAACACAGTGCATTTCTTCTGCATTCCATCTCCAGTCCCCAATAATGCAGTGTGTATATATAGATACTCTTGTGTGCCCCACTCACCCTACCACCACCGTTTTCCTTTTGTTTACTTCCATATTCCATGTGGTTAAAAAAGGTTTTTAAACCTAATTCAGACTGTAACCATTGTGTTGCTGTTTCTTTTATTCTTACTGTTGATCATTGTTGTCATTTTCATTGCAGAGCTCGTGTCGACCGACGGAAGAGGTGCCAAGAGAAGTTGAGGGTTGAGAATAGAATACAAAGTAGGTTATAAGAAAGACAGTTTTTTTCAAACTACATTTTATCATTATGCAAACAGAAAAAAGAAACTGTTACGGCACCATTCTGATGAGGATCGACCACCACTCATTGATTCTTTCAGCAAGGAGAGGGGACTGTTGCTGGGTTTTTACTCACAGTGTAGACGTTGTGACATGGAAGCAATCCTCTTTTTGAAGAATGTGAGTTGGTCTCTTGCAGTAATGAAAAGTGCATGCACTGTCTAATGTAGAAAACATTTACAGGGCTTTTTCATGTTTTGTTTGCAAGCTTGAGCTTTATATCAACCTGTCTGCTACAACAGAGGTCTTTTTAATATCTTTAAAGTTTTTGATACAATGCTTGTGCTTGAAAAAAAAGGTTTCAGGGCATTTCTAGTAGGTGCTCATGCTTTTTATTTTGTGATGAGTAGGTCCAGATTTGCATTTAATCATATTTTAATTAATTTCAATTAATTTTAATTAAGTTAATAACCCTTAGGCATGCACATTACTAAATGCATTGCTGAACAAACTGAGGGTATACGCATAAGAATGGAATGGGGTCTACCTCTTATGTCTACAATAACAGGAAGGCAGATTATTGTTATTTCTACTGGTGCTACACTAACATTTTGTACAATTGTTGCATATACTGTTTATAGCGTTTTAAGTGTCCGTAGAGTCTTTATCGAGTCGTGTTATAGGTTTGTTTTGAGTAAGTCATTTTTTATGGTGCACTTTAATATGAAACATTCTTTACAACATGAGTCATGCTTTATTTAGCGTGTGTCTTGAATATAGTCAGTTTTGAAGTGCATTTCATATGTACAAACTGTGATTTTGTAGACAGCGTACATGTATCTATGTGGTCTAGATACATACAGGTGTTATTTGTACACATGGATGTGAGGAAATGAAGGTTGAATGTTAAACTAGGTATTTAGTATTTTGTGTCGGCATCTGTACTGATGTAATATTTGTTTCCTTCCTTGTAAACCAGCAATTTATAATGAAATAAAATATTTTCAGGTCTGTTCCCTTTAGTGTTTGGTACTGGTCATTGTGTTTGCGTTTGTTTTGGGCATCAGAGCCAAAAGGAACATACTGCTTTTCACACACTGATGTGGGAATAACTGTTCTGTGTACACCATACAACCATGTCACTTCATGCAAAGCCACATACGTAAGGTGTATGCGTGTTTAGCTGAAACCTGCCACCTGCACTTTTGGCAGAATGACCGGCTCTTTTACGTGCTACTGCAGTAAAACGGGGGTGGAACAGACACTGAAATAAGAGTAGCACAGAAAGTCAACCCTGGAAAAGAAAATTCTCCCACCACTCCTGCAGGGATTCAAACTTGCGACCTTTCAATCACGAGTCTGGCGCTCTAACCACAGAGCTATCCCCGCCCCCTCACACGATGCAACATGGCTCACATTTATCTTCACATCTGAAGGAGAAGGGCTTGGAATGGACCATTCCTAGTGAAACTGGTCATGTACCATTACTCTGGAACAGTCTACCCTACTCTCTCTGACACTCTTCTTCGATAGCATCATTTAAGTCTGTCTACTCTCTCTGACACTCTTCTTCGATAGCATCATTTAAGTCTGTCTTCAAGACCCATCTTTTCTCCTCTGGACTCTGAATGCCAAGCCTGCCTGTGTGCATGTCTGTGTGCAGTGGTGCCCCATTGCTTTCACACGTGCACATGTGCACACGGCCGTGTGTGTGTGTGTGTGTGTGTGTGTGTGTGTGTGTGTGTGTGTGTGTGTGTGTGTGTGTGTGTGTGTGTGTGTGTGTGTGCAGGTGTGTGTTATACCCATCTTTTCTCCTTTTGACTCTGAATGCCTTGCCCACATTTGTGCATGTGCATTTGTGTTGGAAGTGAAGAGAAAGATGTTGTGAGGTGTGTTTATGTAATTATTATGGTTTCATTGTGCTTTTGGTTCTGTCTATATTTTGTGGACTTATTGTTTTTGTTTCATGCACTTCAGGCTCACATTAGGTGTAAGTGCTTTATAAATACTCCTTTACATTACATTTCAGTGCCACTGTGTGGGTCACAAACTGGAAGCAAGATTAGGCACAGTATTGACCTGGAGTCATTCTTAATGAGCTCAGTAACAGCACATCATAAGAGTGAACAGGAGGTTGGATTGCCAGTTTTGCACATTCCAACCTTGCTTTCAATCTCATGGTCCAACCAGTTAAGAAGGACCTCCAGGTCAATGCTGTGCCAAATCTTGCTTTTGATTTTGTGATCCAGCATGATCTCCTTCATCAATATTCTTAAGAATGGTCCATGTGGGGTGGTCCAGCCACTGAACATTCTTAGGAATGGTCCATGTGGGGTGGTCCAGCCACTGAACGTTCTTAAGAATGGTCCATGTGGGGTAGTCCAGCCATTGAAGATTCTTAAGAATGGTCCATGTGGGGTGGTCCAGCCACTGAACATTCTTAAGAATGGTCCATGTGGGGTGGTCCAGCTACTGAACATTCTTAAGAAAGGTCATTCTACTGAATATTCTTAGGAATGGTCTATGAGCGGTGCTCAAGTGACATCATGGGCAGGCACTGTCAGCACAAGGTCAGAGATCAGCAAACACTCACAGATATCAGAACAGAGGGAGAGAGAGAGACACTGATTAGCCCAAGATGAACTGGACAGGTGTGACAAAAAATCCACGCAAATAAACTGTGTATTTTTTGCTTGTAAATGCACACATTGGCCCTCAGCAGACAGCCATGGAACTAGTAAGTAAGTAAGTAAATATGATAACAGAAACCACAAGGCTTATTAGGGATGGGAAACAGCCAAGGAACATGAGGGTTGAATGCTTTATAGTCAAGCAGTGTTGGGATGGTCAGTGCCTCTTTAAATGATAGAATGACAGGGATTAACATGGGTTGTGTTGGGACAGTGCTCCTTTAAATTATAGAATGACAGGGATTAACATGGGTAGTGTTGGGACTGTTGGTGCTTGTTTAGATGATAAAATGAAACAGATTAACATGGGTACACAATGTTGGGACAGTCAGTGCTCCTTTAGAGGAATGGTCAGTGCTCCTTTAAATGATAGAAAGACAGAGATTAACATGGGCTAGCCAATGGTGAGTAACTGCTGCCCCCCCTACCCCCCCCCCCCCCCCCCCCAATTCCATCCAAAAAGTTCATATGTGCACATTTATATATATACACATATACATGTATATGTATGTACACACACACACACACACACACACACACACACGTGTGTGTAGACATCCTTCCAAAATCAGTAATTTTTTTCTTGCTTGATCATCAGTCACTCTTGATGCTTCATACATGTGTCTGTGTTTGTGCATGCCCATTCATGCACACATACATGTACATACCTAATAATGTTCACACACAGACACACACACAATGCATATGCCTGCCAGGTTCACACGCACAATACACTTAGGAGTGACAGTCACCATCTGTCTGTGATTTATTTGCTCTTACAGTACAGCATCGGTTACTGCTGATGTCTCATTCAGACCATGAAAACAGTGTTTACACATGAGCTACATCCTACAGAAGCAATACACTTGAACACCAGACACATTTTCATCAACCACAGATGCACAGTCATTAATTAAACAACTGGGAAGAAAGGGAACTGGCAATTATTAAATTATTTAAAAAATAAATAAATCTGAAACAGAATGACAGCTAGCATTCTAAAACAAGATCCCAAAACAAAAAGGTTCAAATGAACGCTTATTTATTTTATCACGGACACAAAGTCTGCACATTTTTGGGGAAATCCCCTTTATCAAGCCACAAAACGACACTGAAACAGCAGATAAACGGTTAAAAATGATGAAAAATTAAAGAAAAAGACTTGTTTTGGTTTAGTTTTTACAGCTTGTTCAATGACGGCACCAAACAAGCTGTAAAAACTAAACCAAAACAAGTTTTTTTGTGTTTTTTTCATTGTTTTTGGTCATTTATCTGTTGTTTAAGTGTTGTTTTGTGGTTGATAAAGGGGATCTCCCTAAAAATTTGCATACTGAGTGTCCATGTTAAATAAATGTTCGTTTGAACCTTTTTGTGTTTGGATCTTAATTATTTAACTTGCAATCAAGAGGTCAGTACACATTTTTTCAGCTCAAGCATTCTTCACTCAAGAGATCCCATCAACATGTCTTTTCTAAAACACTGAAAAATGACAACAACAAAAAGGAAAGAAAAAATATTCCACTAAATGTCCACAAAACTAAGTTCAACCATGTGCATGAAATGCCATCCCACAACTGTTACACACAACCAGGTCAGAAAATGAGAACATTACTCCTGAACTGGTGTCGTTCGTTTTCCAAATACATTTTCCAGTGCTAGTTCTGAAAACCCTGACGAGCAAACTGAAGCACAGCCCAACAATCAAGCAACAGTCATTGGCAAAAGTTGGATGTTACTAAAAGAAATTAAATGGTGAGCAAAATATTCCTGGTCTGCTAGAAAACATTGGTGTGGACACCATAGAACCCTCTTAGGAAGAAGACGCCCTAAAGCCTAACCTGTCCGCTTGAGAGTCTTAACTTCTTAACTGCCCCAGCTTGTAAATTTGCCAGGCTGAAAAGTGCACACATACATACCCACAAACAGCACATTTGATGGGCCTATCACAAATCTACTTTCAATACTGTGCATTTTGGTGGAAGTCCTTTAACGTGCTCATGCATGAGAGACAGTACGGCAAGCGTGGCAGTAAAAGGGTTGACCCTTTCACTGCCATGCTAGCCGCACCGGTCGCTTGGAAAATGACCAGTGAAAGTGCTAAATTTAAAATCATTAAGACCCACCCCTTCACATGAGCACGTGGAATGATTTCTATCAAAATGCACAGTATTGACAGTAGATTTGCTACGGGACCATCAAATATTCTGTTTGCAGGCATGTTGGTGTGCACTTTTTTTTCAGCCCAGAAGTGTTACAGGCTGGGGCAATGAAGGGGTTAGTTGTGTATTTATTTAGAGTCTGAATCTTAATTGTACATTATTGAGAGTCTAATGGTACCCTTATTTGCCATTCTTTTCCTATGCATTCTCCAGTGCAGAATGACTACAAATTCTCAAAATGGGTAACACTGACCCTGCACTTGGACAGTGTGGGCAGTCCGCAGAGCAACAGAAAGAGACTGAATATCATTCTGTGAAGGAACAGAAAACTTCCCACACTCAGATCAGCAATATGAAATGTAAACAGGCTGTTTATCCAATATACTTTTGTGGGTAAAATCCACAGAATCCAAAAGAAGCCAGTCAGCCAGACAAACATGAATAAACAACTGTAATTCCCCAAGAAAATGAACCCACACAATCTGATCCAAAACTCAAGAGAACTTTCATCCGCTGACCTTGCATGTCACGTATAATATTCTGATTCTGATTCTGATAAAAAAATGACATGACCCAAGTGACCAATCAGAAAGCTACTTCACCCAGTCTAATTTCCATGATAATGAAACAGGCACTTTTTTTTTTTTTTTTTTTTTTTTTGCTTTCTGACTTGCAGTGTACATTCTCTACATACGCAGAACTGATCCTGAATGCACAGAGAACGGAATGTGGATATATTCACTAATTAAGATCCTGCACGTGGGTAAAATTCGGCCTTGGGTAAGGAAAGTTACTTTAAATCCATGCTGCATCCTGGTCTTGTGCACTGAAACACCTATCAGACAACCATAAAAATCAAAAAATTGGGGTGCCAGTCCTGTCCATTAATGGGTGTTTTGGACTTTTACATACTCTTGGAATACAGTAGGCATGTCCCATAAGCAGCTCTGTGATCCAAACCCAGACAGATAGAATCTGATTACCAGGTGCCAAACTCTATTTAAATCTTTAAATGAGGCATTATCAGTTATCATTTTCTGGTTGTAAACCATGCAGATCACCAACAAAAAACAAAATCAGTTACTGTAAAGTGAATGCAATTCAATAGACCATTATTGGTATTATCATTGCTATAATCATTTATTATGAATTATTTATGCCATACGCAACACAATTTTAAAAATATGTTCACTATACAGTTATAAGCACAGAAATGCTCGCATACATAAACATCTGCCTGTAATTACATGCCTGGGTTTTCATACACAGCCATTCATCTTTCAGCCTCCCACTGACATTTTACATCAGCCGTAACCTGCCAGTTTCCAACAGCAAAATACGAATACAAAAAATCCCAAGTCCATCTAAAGCAACAGCTATATGTATGTGTGTGTGTGTGTGTGTGTGTGTGTGTGTGTGTGTGTGTGTGTGTGTGTGTGTGGATGTGTCTGTGTGCATGTATTCCAAATCACAGTCACAATTGCACGTCTCCCTCAAACAAAATTCTGCCTGTGACTGGTCCAGGGCACATGCTGGACAATCACTTCCACAGACTAGCAATACAAACACACAGTCCTGTATGCAATCCATTACACAGTCAAGTAACAAAATTATGCACAAAATCAAAAACAAAATTAACAAATCATACACCATCTTACAAAGTGAATGCGAGCATCATTGAAAAGCACATTCGGATTCCTGATTAGTCTCAAAATACAAACTGGAACCAAGAACTGATGAGTACACCAGTAAACAGTTAATTACAGGAAACAACCACTTTTCCACACTAGCTAGTAATTAGATTTTAACATCCTGTCAGGGTTTAGGTGAGGGTCAGGACGATCAACCTCTGTCCTAAGTAAACGCACATTTCAAACTCTGCTGTAAAACCGTTCTCAAGTCTACAAGTTTCCCATGTACAACACAAACGCTAAAGTAAATTTTCTTCACTGTCTGTCTACACTACAGTTAGTAATGTTAGCAAATCCACTTTCCAATTAACAATGTCTAAAACAGATTCAGTATATGCAATGATGTCTGAAAAAGACCAAAAAGACCAAAAAAACTCTCACCACCTATTTCCAAACTAAACAAAAATATATATTTGTTCACAGGCACACACACACAAAAATGCATGCTCATGTACTCAGCCTGTAAGATTTTAATATACGCACATGAATTGAATCCCATTTCTTTTAGCAACTGGCTTTGGCAGGAAAGGAAGGACACAATTTGTTAAATGAGGATACACAAAAAAAGTGGACACAGATACACATTTCACAGGGACACATTGTTCAGCCACCAACTGGATCATAGAATGACCCAATACTATTGGGCGATTTATTGAAGCTGGTTTGCTAGAGTGAATGCGCTTTGTAATCTTTCACACAAGAAGTCACAAGAGGTCGCAGTGCACTTCCAGGCCAATTTCTGAGTAGGCGTTGCTTCACGCTGTGTGTAACAGTGGAAGTTGAACCTAGAATCACGAAGCAGTACAAATGCCAATACTGTTGCAGTTGCAAAAATTACTATGGAAAGGGGATGAAGGGTGGAAAAAAAGTGTCTTTGCATTGTTTTTTGGCTGACCAGAAGATCTCGAGTTTGTAGAAAAATGCGTTTTGGGGGCATCCTATTGGGTGATTCAGGATGGGTTGTTAACTTCCTTGACTTTTGCCTGGCATCGCTTAAGTCCCTTGGCTGCTTTTACTTCCGGCGCATACTTTCTTCACACTGGTAGGCGGTGACAGTGAATTTGCGAATTTTACACTGCCAACTTTAAAGGTGTTTTTTGAGGCCCGTAGTCATAATGTGTCTGGAAATAAGCAATAACTTGTTGCTCGTGCTATAGGATGCCCCAAAACGCATTTTTTCTACGAACTCGCGATCTTCTGGTCAGCCAAAAAACAATGCAAAGACACTTTTTTTCCACCCTCCATCCCCTTTCCACAGTAATTTTTGCAACTGCAACAGTATTGGCATTTGTACTGCTTCGCAATTCTAGGTTCAACTTCCACTGTTATCCACAGCGTGAAGCAACGCCTACTCAGAGATCGGCCCGGAAGTGCACTGCGATCTCTCGTGACTTCTTGCGCGAAAGATTACACAGCGCATTCACTCTAGCAAACCAGCTTCGCTGAATCGCCCAATAGCACGAGCAACAAGTTATTGCTTATTGCCAGACACATTACGACTACAGGCCACCAAAATTATTTACCTTGTATTTACACGCGTGCCAGGTAAGAGTTACTGTAGGCGACTCAGGTCTTTGTTGTACTTGTGTTGCTTATTTTGAGCACTGATTAACCCCCTTGTGTGTTGAAGAAGAAAAAATGGAGAGAAAAAACACCTTAGCAGTCATACGAAAAATATTTCACAGGTTCAGTTAGCGTGCAAGGAGGTATGAGCAGAGGCAATTACAAAACACGGTCTTACAAGTTACAAGAGTGATCTGTTTACAAGGGAGTTATGAATAGGCGACCCACAAAAATGTTGCAGATCTTTACAGAGGGGCGGTCTTGGATGAGGGGTTTGTTCGCACGGACCGTGCACGGAGGAGCCCATGGTCTTACATTAGGAGTGGTCTCTAAAACTCACCAGGGTGGGCTCAAGGGGACTGCACTGTACAAGTGCTCTTGGCTGTCCAGGGCCGCCTGCCCGGGTGGAGCACATCATGCAAGCTGATGAGCCAAGGTTTAACAAATCCACAACTACATCCCTAGACTTTGCGATTTACAAAATTATAACACATCAACGGACACATGGGACTGTACACCTTTACACACAAAAAAGTCACAGAAAGTGGTGTTTACTTCATACTGTGCTGCCAACAAGCACCAGAATAACAAACAGCTCAAGCGTAGGGATTAATGACCAATGGTACACATTCCAAACTAGCTGTTTCCTTGAGTCCATTTGCTTTCAGCTCAAGGGTCATATTCATCATTTCATCCATCCAGCTGAACATTCAAAATGCATTATGCACCTTCTTGTTTGCTATAGATTACTATCTTCCTGCTACATCCACAGAGCATATCTCAGTAAACATACATCCACACTTGCCTACACTCTCTCTCTCACTCACGCGCACACACACACACACACACACACACACACACACACACACACACACACACACACACACACACATGAAACAGAAACCATAGTACATCTCTGCTGGAGGCTAGTAGGTAGTTCTGCCAAATTTACCCGAAAATTTGTGTACACCGCTGTGCTTTGTTTTCTCTGTCAACTTTATTTTTACCCACAAATTCAAGTGTCACTATTCAGAGTGCCTGTCAGCAGCCAATAAGACGACATTTCACAAATGTAAGTCACCATGCTGGAAGAACTCTTTAGTGCAAACGAAAAGTATACTCAAACAACAACTGAACTATGAAGCAGAGTCATGATGATAATGGGAAATCCTTGGTTTCAAGACTCCTAATACTGCTGACAATGGTCAAGCAAAAGACCGCCCGTGAGCCTGGGCTGGCTGCCCACACACGGTGGGTGGGTGAACCTGATGGACCAGTCACTAAAACTTGCGACTACACACATGCGCAACTAGGGGTTCAAGGAGAGTCAGTGGCACAGAGTAAGAGTACTCGCTCTCAAAAGCCAAAATTAAGCATGAATGAGTGCAGTCACCAAATGGATTGGTGACCGTTAGGTGCTAAGCTTTGCGCCTGCCCTGAGATTTCTCCGGAGTCCAATTCTACCAAAGTCCTCCAGATAAGACTATAAACCAAGGTCCCCCATGTGTATACACAGGCAAAAAGATCGCATACCTATGTTAAAGATCCTGTAGTCAATGTCAGAGTTAGACAGATTATGGAAACATCAAAATAACCCAGCATGCACTAAAAAGCCTTCAGAGTGCTGAAATGCTGGACACTGTGGAGGAAGGAGAAGACCTACAATGACCAGAAAAACGGCAATGGGTCCCATCGAAGTATGGTATCACACTGCCTCATCGCCGGGATACTTTCACATGCAGTTCATCACGCACACACAACAGCTAGGTCATCCACAAAAACAATTACTCTTTCATTCTCACACTCATCTCATTTTTTTCTCCCCCCACCCCCACCCAGTCCCCTGCACCCCACTCCCCCACCCTTCTTCTTTTTTTTTTTTTTAACTATAAATTACACTTCATTTTTGTACATGGCTAAATTTTGTCAGCCTCCTCCTCTTTTTTCTCTCTTTTTTTTTCTCTCTCCCAAACAGCAGTAATGATTATGACCTGTGTATAGTAGCATATCAAAAATGTGTTTCTAAACTGCATGATTCATTGTCAGCCCACCTCTTCTTATGTTTTTCCAACAGCCCTTCAACCCCAAACTCCCCCTCCCACCGAAACAGGAAGGCTGAAGAAAACACAAGCCACATTTACACAGACTTTGTGCCAAAACAAGGTGTAGAGAGATGCTCGTTTCTTGCATACATTTTTTACACCCACTGTGCGCGTTATTAAAAGGTTGATCAGAATGTGTCCCTGATTTATCAAAGACATGGGCAAAAAAAATGTCATTCATTTGCGTAACTCAACCATTCCTTAAATTTCACACGTATACAAACGCCAAGGTTTACCAGTGATTTCCAGGATTCAAAAATGGATATCATGGTCTGTATGTTCAATATTTTGCATATGAAAAGCGCAAGATGCAAACACAATCGACATTACGGTAGTACGTATAATTATGACTGGGACATTACCTGCCTGTCACTGATTACCACAAGCTTACTCTTTCAAGCATATTATTCCAAAAAACAACTGCTTAATTAACTAGTTACCACGAGTTCATTCTTTCATGCATATTCCAAAAAAACAAAAAGAAACAGCTTACCCAATCCAAACATTCTCATCAAAGCACCCTTTGATGACTGAAAGCAGACAAGAAAGTCCTGAACTTCAGTCCTCACAAGATACCAGAATAATCAAAAATCATTTGGCAAAACAAAAAATAACACCACTAACATTTTCACCGTATCTTTGTCAACACATCACTCCGCCTTGCCACCATGGGTACATCTTGAAGACCAGCATTCACAATCACAGCCGGAAAAGAAAAAAGCCAACTGGTTTCAATCAGCAACCTGATAGTTCTGTCTTGCTGTTTTGCAACTGAAAACAAATCAGAGAAAGCAACCTAGTCTATCTGCTTCAAAGGAAACAAACAAAACAACAACAAAAAAGGGGGGGAAAAAAGAAGAAAAAGGGGAGAGAAAAAAAGAAAAAAGGCTGTTAAAACTGTATCTCAACATATCTGACTATTGCGCCAGTCTTGTCTCAAGAGATTTTGTCACTCCTACCACCACAAGCCTCTTGAAGCTCAAGTCAAAGTTGTATAGGGTTTAATACAGGCAAATCAAGGCCTGCCGCAGGGTACGGGACTGTGCTGACGTTCCACACAACCACAATACCACTTCAAATTTTCAAAGAAACCACCCAGAATGAAAGAGATACTGTTACTCCTCCCAGCACACAATCATGTACTGATGCCCAAATCATGCCATCACAACAGCCCTCAGCACACACAGACAATACTTCTCTCAAGAGAACGCATTGCCATCAGGATGAAAACTCCTTGATCATTTCAAGTCTGGAAAAGAGCCATGCTGCTGTCAGCAGTCACCCAACACTCCTCTCAATGAAAGCGTCCCACACAGGTGTTCAATACGAAACAAACACACGTCAGCTAAACAGCTCTCTGCACAGACAGGCTCCAAATCCTGTCACAGGATCCAGTGTCTTCAGTTACACACAATTTCTTCTCAGTGGGAGGTCTCCAAATCCTGTCACAGGATCCAGTGCCTGCAGTTACACACAATTTCTCCTGAGTGGGAGGTCTCCAAATCCTGTCACAGGATCCAGTGCCTTCAGTTACACACAATTTCTCCTCAGTGGGAGGTCTCCAAATCCTGTCACAGGATCCAGTGCCTTCAGTTACACACAATTTCTTCTCAGTGGGAGGTCTCCAAATCCTGTCACAGAATCCAGTGCCAAATCCTGTCACAGGATCCAGTGCCTTCAGTTACACACAATTTCTCCTCAGTGGGAGGTCTCCTAAACGCCCTTGTTGCAGTAGCTGTGAAGCAGGGTGGAGCCTGTAGGGTCTTTCCTGGGCACAGAGTTACCATCTTGAACTGAACTGTGAAGCATTAAACACTGCAGCAGACTGCCCACTTCTCTAGGCCATGTCGGCATTGATCAGGCTTGCTGTCTGTTCCCGGTCTAGCTCTCGTATCCTGAAACAGGCAAGTCCAGGTAGCACAGCATCAGCCAGTGTAGGCAATATATGGAACACAAACATATAGAGATGAGTGACAAAATCAGCTTTTGTCAGGTTTCAGCTGCACAAAAATAGGTGTTGACACACATTTACATACATCCGCCCACACCCACAGTCAGTCATGTGCTCATGAAAACACACACACACACACACACACACACACACACATGTACACATGCACACCACACACACACATAAATCACACACACACATGCCACACACACAACACAGAGCACACACACACACACTGTGTATACCAACCTTTGTACAATTCTACGTCTACATATAAGGTGCAGCAACTTCTTCAGGCCCACTAGCACAGGATCCCAGTTGCCCCAGTGGGTCAAAAATGTCACCACAAAAAATGAAATGAAGATGGGCACAGAGCCCAAGTAAAACAGCAGTGAGTAATCCACCTGCAAGTAAAACACACACACACACACACACACACACACACACACACACACACACACACACACACACACACACACGCATCCACACACACACACATACGCATACATGCACACAAACACACACATGCACCACACACACACAAAGTAAAACACCACATAAAAGTTCACATGAGAAATCAATATGCAAACCTCCCAGTGACTAAAACAGCATACATTTGTCATTTGTTACACCCCAACTAAAACAGATAACTCTTAAACCACTTTGAAAGTAGTACTAAAAACAAAAATGTTGGTTTGCCTATTAAGCATGGGTATGTTCTAATTCTTCCAAAATGATGAGAGAAAAAAACACATTATGTTTATGACAATAATACAAGCCAGTAATATCCCACAAACTGCATCAATTCATATTTCACAAACCAAATCGCACAAAGCTACTGCAGAAACCAAGCGACATACATCCCTAATACAGCTGCAACTTTTCTCTTCTGTGAACAAGATGTGTGTATATGTCTGTCCAGTTTGCTGACATGGTACCTTTTTGATGGCCACATCAGCTATCATGGTGAGGGGGATGGTGAGACTGAGTGCCAGAGTGGCCACCAGAGAGGATGTCAGGAAAGATGCCCTGCAATAAACCAGATTAGCGCAATATAAACAGTATTAAAAAAGGGAGGTAAGTGAGCACTGGGTGTGTGTGTGTGTGTGTGTGTGTGTGTGTGTGTGTGTGTGTGTGGGTGTGTGTGTGCATGTGTGCATGCGTGTGTGTGTATGAAGTCTGAAACCTTATTGATCAGGCCATAAGCCTGTGTGTGTGTGTGTGTGTGTGTGTGTGTGTGTGTGTGTGTGTGTGTGCGTGTGTGCTAAACTCATCATGTTTCTTACAGTGTGTGTGTGTGTGTGTGTGTGTGTGTGTGTGTGCGTGTGTGTAAAAATGCATGTCCCCCTCCCCACTGCTACCCTGCACTGTCAACAAGCATATTCTTATGTAAAAGCTTTCTATGCACATTAAGAATTACTGATTCATTCACACAATAAAACTAAAACCAGAGCCCTAAAAAAAAAAAAAAAAAAGGATAATGATTCATTCAAAACAGATGACTTCACAATAATAAAATTTAAAAAAAGCAATGACACCTTCAAGAAACCAGTGTGAAGTGGTTGAGATTACCCAGAGTGCCAATTAGCAGAGCTAAATGGTATTACTGGTATGTGTGTACTGGTAAACCCCTGAGTCCAAATTTTTCTTGGTGGTGTAGGGGGGAGGGAGAGAGCAGGAGAGATGGAAAGGGTATGGATTATTTATTAATTTTTGTATCTGAGTGGACGAGCAGAGATGGGTGTGAGCATGTGTGTGTGTGTGTGTGTGTGTGTGTGTGTGTGTGTGTGTGTGTGTGTGTAACATGGTTACTGTTTGATAGGCAATAATGGTAGACTACAATATTTAAGATTCTGTTTGTTTGAAATGTATATTAATGTGGCTTTTGTCATATGATCTTTAACTTCATAAGAATTATTTTTTATTATTATTAAAATATTACACATGATCATATCCACCAGCAGTGGTGGAGAGAGCCAAAAGCAATGAAAGTACACTGCACTTCATTTCATGTGGAGTAGTCTTGGACAAATCATTTGAAGTGCTGACAATCCAAAGGAGGAAAAGCTAACCTTTGGCAGTATTTTCACTTCCAATAAAAGGTGTTTGTGCGTGCATGTGTTGTGAGTGAATGAGCATGTGTGTATGCATGTCTGAACTGACTAGCTCAATCTTCAAAAAAATGTTTTTAATAATCTGACACAAGAATGACTGCTAGCATTCTCGAACAAGATCCAAACACATCAAAGGTTAAAAAGAACGCTATTTATTAGGACAAAACACAACATGGGAATTTTCTGGGTAATCCCTTTTTCAATTACATAACAACAGTTAAACAATGAAAACTGAGATACAGAGCTAGGATGCTTATAACAGTTAAACAGAGAAAAATGAGATGTAGAACTATGATATATTTAGAAGTACCCTTGTTCTACATCTCATTTTTCACTGTTTAAATGTTGTGTTCTTTTGTGGCTTGTAAAAGGGAATTAGCCCCAAAATTCCCATGTTGTGTTTTGTCCTAATAAATGGTTGTTGTTGTTTTTTACCTTTTATGAGTTTGGATCTAACTCAGTCTTGATTCTGTGCCTAGCCTCCTGTTTCTGGTAAACTTGTAAAATATACTGGTACAACCACACAATACCAGGATTGTGTATTTTTCTGGTATTTTCCTGGTATCCAGCTACGCCAATAAAACCACCAGCAACAAAACAACTTGATAATAAAACAGCACCATTTCAAAGACAGAGACAAACGTGTTTTGAGCGAGACTACTAACCATAGCCACAGTATTTCTGACAGAACCGTGCCAATGAGGCCATTGATGATAATGAAGAGCCACTGGTGTTTGTCCGGCCACTCAAATGCCTCATGCTTGGAGTAGTGTAAAATGAAGAACCCAGGCCACAGCAACAATGCACACACCAGGCCCACAAAACCTGCCCACCAAACATACACAAACTGATTACTGCATTTTGTGAACAAAGGCACTTCCAAAATAAAATGTCTTTACAAAAACTGAAAAAGGCAGATAAGGTGCCACCCCCAGCACAAAGATGGCAGTGTGGCAGCGTAGCAAACAATCAAACAGTGACACGGATGGCAAGAAGCAAACAAGCCCATTTTTTTGACTTGCTCTGAACTCATGGTTGACTAGGCATTAAAAATATTCTTCCTTCCTTCCTCTGTACTCGTTACATTACCACAGCACTTTACTCCGTATGGATTGTCTCCCTTACCCTGTGGGCAGAGACACACTTAAATTCCAGTGTTCTCAAAATGAAGCTGCAATGCTGCTTTTTATATTGACTGATGTGATTTCATATGGGTTCTGTCAATATTTTATGATGGCAACAGTATCCCCCTGAACACAGACCCCTCTCCACCCAACACAAAATGAGTAAAGTGCTACAGACCAACAAGTCCCTGAAAAACACACCAGAAAAGCACTAATCACACTCACTCACCGAAAGTGAAACTCATAAAATGGTTTGGTGGGGGGGGGGGAGGGGGGGGGGAGGTAGCCTGTGTATCACTCACCAAAAAACATGGGGATGTCCATGCGCTCTTCATGACCAACTCGGCGGCGCACCATGACCAGGTAAAAAGCGTACAACATGGCACTGGCCAGGCTCCACAAAGCCCCCGTTGGTATAGAGTCCTCCAGGGTCAAGTCCGACAAACTGACCATCGCTACACCACCAAGGCTGCAACAAGAATACATCACACTTAAAAACTTCAAAAAGCAGCAACAACTCTGCCCACAAGGTTTCTGGCCTTTTGTTTTTTCTTTTTAACTAAAATCTCACCAAGACTGAACAGAACATGTCACATGTGAAAACCTCAAACTTCAAAAAGAAGAGAAGATTTTACCCTCATGGTTTTCAGCCACTTTGTACTAAAAACTCACTTTTGCTGTGTCACACAATGACACTGACAAGAACACATGGCTGCACTAAAAAAAAAGCCAAAAGGTGTTGTGCACAACACCGTTATGTGGGAACTACTCACAGCTATGCTAACTTCTTGCATAACAGCGTCCACCCTTCAGAAATGAAAATAAAAATCCCCCCAAAGATGGCATGTGGCTGCTCACGTGGTGGAGTAATAAAGAGGAATACAACTTTTTAAGATGGTCACACACACAATACTTTCACCCTGTGGAATGCATTTGTCAAAGTGCAACTGCAAATATACTGGGTGAGCCCCAGACTGTACAGCTGGGGAATGCTACAGCTAAAAACAAACGTCAAATAATTTACACTTTTTCAAGTAAACAAATGTGTGAAACACACTGTTAAACCGTCAACAATGAAAACAGAATGAAAATCAGCGGGAATTTGGTCAATAGTACCGTTCCATCCAATAACTACGTTGCATACTGGAAAGCTGCCAGCCTCCTGCCACACAGGCAGCTGTGGAAACTGAAGAGCTCGGTTTCCATGCATATGTATGCCATGAACGAGCTAAAGGCTAAGAAGACCACCGTCCACTCTGGCGCTTTATTTTCTCTCCTCTGTTCCCCTTTCTAAAGTGGTGACAAAAAGAAGTGGCACCTACAGCTCACCTGATTAAAACCGCAGTGGCACCTACAGCTCACCTGATTAAAACCGCAGTGAGCTTGGAGAGTGTGAACCTATCACCCTGTGAGCTGGGGTAGATGGCAGCACATATCAAGGTAAAGAGGCTGGAGGTGGAAGACAGGACGTTGACAATGCCGGCCTCCGTGTCTCGTAGGGCCTCCTGGTAAGTGTAGCTCCCAAAGAACCACTGAAACAAGGTGACAGAAAATGACACACATAAAGCTGGGAGTCTTGTTTAATGTCAACCGAAACATTCTGGTAAGCACTCTTTTTACGGAGGTTGTAAACAACACATTCCGTGTTTGTGAGGTCGGTCATTCAGTCAGTAGAATCATGCTTACGCTTACTGTTCCTCACCACTTTTTTTGTGGGCAGAAAGTATATGCCACATATGACAGGAAACCCAAAGTGACAAACAACCAGACCCACCCATCCAAGGAACCCATCATTCATTGCAAAGAAACATACCCACACCCTTTCAACCCTGCTCATCTGTCAGACCAGTACTTACATATAAACAACACAGATCACAGTGCCCACATAATGAACAACTTCTCTGATAGTTACATAAACGTGTCACTTTGTAGGGTTCACTGGCACAGACTGGTGCATGAACTGACCAGGAAACAGAAGAAGATGGCCAGCTTGACCACTTGTTTTATCGACAGCTTGTTGTTGAGGCGCTGTCTCTCCTCTTCCGCCCTCAGGTAGGCCTGGTAGGACAGACGGGACAGCAAGGCTTCTTCCGCATGCTCGTCTGGAATAAACACATGCAGAGTTCCACAAAACAAGTCAGGGGGTGCAACTAAAGCAATTCCAAAATTCCTCCCACCCCCACCCCACCAAAAACAACTTTTGCCCCCCCCCCCCCCCCCCCCCACCAACAACTTTTGCAAGGGAAGGAGAGGAAGCAAGGGGGTGACTGCAGCTCAGTAAATTTTATCACTCTTTCCATTTTTTTCCCCCTCAGTATTTAGCCAGCCGAAGAAAATTAATAACTGTCAACTTTATGTTAACAGTCTTGTTTTGGTTACTGCAACAACCCCGTAAAGGCTTACTTACCTTTATCTAACACTTCGTTAACATTCGTTTTTTTAAGGGCCTGACTACTTGTCAGCTGCCAATATAATTATGTCATGTGATGAAGGATCATAAAATTAAAAAAAGACTGATGTATCAGTATGCAGCAAAAGTCCAAAGTATAGGAAAGCATGAGAAGGAGCAAACAGAAACACCTCTGCCCTTTGTCACATAATACATGACTCAGATATATGTTTTCACTTCTAGGTGATAAGGTCAAAATAAAAACAGCATTACCTGACATTTGTCGGACTTCAGACAAATTGCTAAAACGCACCGACTTTACGCTCCCTCCACCTGGAAAATATGGTTTCTTGTCAACACAGTATGGTTTTCTCTGAAATTTTAAGTAATACTCACTTATTTTAACAAGGACACACGCACTCACACACACATACAATACATATATATAATTCACTTCTAGTTATACTATAGTTTTGCACATTTTTGACAGTCTTAGTACTCTTACTTAATCAGTCCTGAAGTTTCAGAAGGTGAATCCATACACAAGAAAAATAATTATTCAGACACATATCCTGGTTCCCTTCTGTGATATGATTAAAAGTACCCCAAAATGCTAACCACTTTACTTTCACAATTACAACTGCTCATGTTCAAAACCAGCCCAGAATAATTTAAAACATATATTGTGTATTATATATATATATGTATATATGACCCCAGTTCTGGCAAAAGTTTATACACAACAAGCCTGTCCTGATCAACTCCCTCCTGTCAATGTACTCCTGTAAACTGTTCTAATGCCAATGGACTGGATGTAAAAACTTACTTCCTGCATCATCAGAATCTGTCCCACTTGTGTTATGCTTTTCATACTTCAGGGGCACATAGATAGGATCTCCCTGAAACAATAATCATCAAATCAATAGCTGTCAGATGCGTTCTGTACTAAGAACATTGGGCTGGGAGTAACTCAGAGAAAAGAAACACTACAACTGTGAGCAACGAAGAATAAATGCATTAACCATTCCTAAAACTAGTCAAACCTACACAAATAACAACAAATCCGATTTGCCATGCCCTCACATTATGCCATCAGTCTCATTTTAAACTATGACCTGTCAGAAATGTTAGCCCTGTATAACGATACTGGTTGACTGGGCATAAAGCGTAAAGTTACTTACTTCCTGTCAGAAAAGTACTTGCCCGATTTAAGAGCTGTATACATGACAATGTTGTGCAACTTCGAACCTACATTTATGTCAGCCTGATATAACCATCCTGGTTGAATGAGTGTTGAAAAACATGTTACTCTACATCTGTGACAATGTCTGGCTGCCCCCCCCCCCCCCTCCCCCCACCCAGCCAGACATATATGTAAAGTAACAAGTTTGAAAATCTGATTGACTGATTGAAAATCTTGTCCAGTTTCACCTGATCTTTGCTGATTGAATTTGGGACAGCCTGACTCATGGATGGGTTGTCGGTTTACGTAGCATATATATATTCTATGAAGTCTTCATTCGACACGTAGGCAGAGAATGCAGTTGCTAACTTACTTACCAAGTGAGTGTCTGGCTCTTCTGGCGGAGACCCCGACCAGGCATCATCCATAATCTTCTATCAAAAAAATATTTAAAAAAGACACCACAGACTATTATTAGGATTAACAAATATGTGTACATAAACTCTATAAATGGACCCAAAAATGGCCAAAGATACAAATCATAATAACAATATCACAGCAAAATCTTTCCCCCCTAAAACTGTCAGAAGCAGAGTGATGCACAGCTAAGCACCCCAAAGACTGTAACTAGTAATTAAGAGTCATTCACACACACACACACACACACACACACACACACACACACACACACACACACATTTTAGCATTTTTTTAATACAATCCCAGTCATTATGATTATGAATTTGATTAAGTCAAGTACATATATTATGTGTCACTGATTTATACAAAAGGAATCAGTGTTTCTTCAGTGCAGATTTGATGATCATTTGATCAAATTTTCTCAACCTGTTTCCTTTCATAGTATGCACCCATACAAGTAAGTATATAACTGTGTCTGCTTGTGTGTGTGTGTGTGTGTGTGTGTGTGTGTGTGTGTGTGTGTGTGTGTGTGTGTGTGTGCATGTGTGTGCATGTGTGTATGTGTGTGCATGTGTGTGTGTGTGTGTGTGTGTGTGTGTGTGTGTGTGTGTGTGTGTGTGTGCATGGACACCAGTGTATGTTGTGTTGTCTTTCTGTGATGCCTCCATACATTTGTTTCCATCCGAGTTACTCTATATCAATCATTCAATGTTCAGTTTACCCAATCTTTTTTCCTGCAACACTGATCCCTCCAAGGCTTCCAAATGATAAATCCAAGTAGATACATGGAGAACATGACAGTCTTGACATATGTAGTGAAGAAAGGCTTGTCATATTTGGCATTTTTGAAGATATACTGGAACACACACACACACACACACAAAAAGTAACTGACTGGAGCTAAATTCATGCCAGATACATCGGCCATAGAACGAGAAGAAGGTGCCCTATGAAGTGACTGACATTTATATTATTATGGTTTAAGCAAATTTTATATTCATGAACATTATATTAATTTACATTATATTCATAATGCATAATTTACTAAAAATTTACAAAATACTGACTTCATGAAATGCTAATTTCAAGAATCAAAGTCAAACAAAAGCAGTTTCCTCCTGTCCTGGGAAAAGCTGTCTCATTTCAACTTAGAGTCTAAGAGTGAGACAGTACATAAGATAACAAAATTGAGACAGTACATAAGATAATAAAACTCTCAGATTGAGAAATGATAGATATTATTCTTATTGTTTGGGTCATGAATCCTACCTGACACTGTAGATGAAAGGACTTCCTTTAACTGTTTGACTTTCATCCAGATAAAGCTCTGGTGATCATGATCATATTCATCATTTCACATTTTTCACTTTGCACAAAAACATAGTTCATCCTCACACCCTCAACTCACCTCAGTCAACTCAGAGGATGCCACCCAGATGATGTCCACAATGAGCAGAACAAGCACTCCAAGTGCCAATCTCTGGGCATGTGTAAGTCCACTAACACCAATCATACTACTGGCAGTGTTGAGGCATCAGTATTCAGTGTCAGACTGACTGATGTGTCACTATGCACTACAACTATGTACAAGCCAAGTATGGGGCTGCTGGAGTAAAGTCAAACATACTGCTGATCCTCACAATGCTGATATCTCACAATCATCAGCACGAACTTGACAATGTTTTTGTCATGTAATAAGTACAGCATTATGCTAATTTTATTTTTATTGCAAAATACTAACGGCAAACATATTAAATTTTCACGGATGTTAACATGATGTTAATCAACTCATGTTATAAAAGTTGCCACAAAACAAATTTTCAAATGTATAAGATTAAGAAATAAAGAAGATATGGTGCTGTGTCCTCTTCAAATTAGTCTCAACATGCTTGAAGACTGACACTTGGTCATGAATGCCTTGGTGACCATTCTTTTCCTGAAAAAAGAAAAGGAAACAAGAGCTATAAGTATCAAATTATCAAAAAGTATATTAATCTGTAAACACAATTTTGTATGTCATTATCATTATCAACTCATGGAAACATTACTTATTTAGTTATTAATGATCATTACACTGTCAATTAGGTTTATTGCTTCCACAATTCCTCTCATATTTTTCCTAGGATATGAGCATCTAAATATCTGGATGCTGTAGCATACGTACCTAAGTGAGTGATCAATACGTTACAACCATTCCCCCGCAATAATCTAATCGTGACGTTGCAGTCTATCAATATCATTGATCAGTATCGCTGAACAAGAACTCACGAAGTCTTAGAGATGTGCAACCTTAGAGATGCGTCAATTCAAAAGCCACCATAAATAACTAAACAACATATTTCTGAAATATCTGTCCAAAAGTTAAAGTCTAAAACTGTCTGCAGTGTACTGAGTATACCACTCTAAATGTTCGCTCTCTGATTCAATCTGCCTGTCGGTGGGTGCGCTATTGGCTGTAAGTGTAAATAGCAGACGATTTCTGTCGGAAACTAAAGGCTTATGTGGTATATACATGGAAATATAAATACCCGTCAATACCTTTAAACAAAATACGAACTAGCGTGTTGTCCAAAACAGTTTACTTGCACGCTATCACCGACAATAACTTAAAATTACACCTTACAAGACTGCCAAATTCGATTCGAGAGCAACTAACCGGAAGTCGTCTAATCCTACTTTTACATTTTTCCTGCACGAAACAAATTAATGCACCAACACCTTTTTCTTTTTTAATTCACAGCAGTTAGTTTTTTCTCTTTTGTCTGTGTTTTTGTTATACATTTTAGTGTGAACAGAACTGGTAATTTGTTGACAAAAGTCACTGATGACTGTATGACAGATCTGGCTGCAGAAAGATAACTACACAAATATCGACTTTTTGAGCTGGACTCACGTTGTCTCCCTTTATACGGGATCCCTACAATCTCTGCTGAGCCAGAATTTAAAAGTAACCCTCAAAGAACAGAACGAGTTGCCACCAGAGGCAACATAACACTGCGCAGTCATGCTCTTGACACCTTCAAGGGCCTGCTAAAGAGAGTTTAAGATGTTGTTGCTGTTGTTTTTGCTTTGTTGTTTGTTTTATATGCATGCTGTAATGCAGACCCCTCCCAGTTCTCCTTCTCCCTGGGTGCCAATGTGAGTTTTTGAATCCCTCTACGGATTTTGTCGGAACGGGTGACACTAGTTTGGTATGGCAGAATGATTTCCAGGAATCTACACCGA
>OY757541.1:32158299-32160799 GCA_963584105.1 Alviniconcha strummeri | reverse complement strand
CGTGCTCTGCCTACTAGGCAGTAGGTTTATATAAAAATATATTCTGATATATTCTGTAGGCACAGGTCGAAATTCTGCCTGTTTAATAATTTTTGCCTTCTCTGTTCATTCCGTTTCGTATTTTCCAGTCTTTTTCACGCACAGTACGATGCGTATCAGACATTTGCTTCAGTGCAATTTGATTTATTTTGTGAGTTTTGGTCCAGATTAATTTTGATCCAATTTCCTATTTCCAGTCTTTCAAGCACAGTATGATATGAATGAGACAAGTTTGTAATTTGATTAATTTTGCCTGACCTAAGTTTTTGGCGGACAGTCGAGGGTATATCTGTTTGTACTGTTTTCATTTTTAATAACTGTAGCGTAATGGAATTTTCACTGAATGTGAATTTTTACAGTTGTATGCAGATTCGATAAATTTTTGTCTTGTTTACTACACTTTTGTTGTTTTATTTACGAACGTGAATTAATTTTTGTTTTTGTTGTAGCGTTAATGTTTTTTGTTTTGTTGTAGCGTTCCCCAGGTAAAGCACTCTGGTTTTAATAAATGATAATGGAGTTTTGATCGTGTGAGAATTTTTAGGCTCGCATGGGGGGGAAAAAGAAGGAAGTTTACTTGTCACTTTCTACATTTGTGGCCCAGCAATCTATACAAATGACGTCGTGAACAAATCCGGAATGTTTGGCAAAAGCTTCAAATACGTCACGAGCCAAACTTTTTCTGCTCTTCAGCGATGAAGAGAGAACTCAATGTCAAAGCAATATTGTAGATTTTTTGTTTTTGGTGTGTGTGTGTGTGTGTGTGTGTGTGTGTGTGTGTGTGTGTGTGCGTGCGTGCGTGCGTGCGTGCGTGCGTGCGTGAGTGTGTGTGTGTGTGTGTGTGTGTGTGTGTGTGTGTGTGTGTGTGTGTGTGTGTGTGTGTGTGTGACGTGTGTGTGTGTGTGTGTGTGTGTGTGTGTGTGTGTGTGTGTGTGTGTGTGTGTGTGTGTGTGTGTGTGTGTGTGTGTGTGTGTGTTATAAATACAGACAGATAATCAAGCGGTTATAAATACAGACAGATAATCAAGCGGAGCACGCAAATGAAAATGTTGGCACATTTTCCGGCTACGTTTTTATGCAAGATAACTGCGTCCTCGGTTCAATTCCCCATTAACTGTGTGTTACAAATGGAAAGAACTCAAAGCGCTCTGCTTTGAAGACATTCTCAGTCTTCTCCTTTCACCTACTGACAGGACGGCGTTTCTACTGAGGTCAAGGCCACACGGGGGTTGACGCGTGCAGTTTCGACAACAGCCTAAATTTGACGGCTAGGCTCGATTACTTTGGGCAGAGCGTAGGTAGAAGAATAGGAATTCACCACTGAATTTACTGAACAGACAGACCCGGGCGGAATTCTACACATGGTGTCAGGTTCCGGCCTTGCTGGTCCAGATACTGCTTTATGTGCCTGCTTGACACAAGATCAGTGTCAACTGATTTATTGCCGTCCCTGTTACCTTGAACAGGCAAAAGAATATAGCACGTAAGCACACACACACACACACACACACACACACACACACACACACACACACACACACACACACACACACACACACACACACACACACACACACACACACACACACACACACACACACACACACACAAGACACTCACACACACACACACACACACACAAAAGAAAGAAAAAATAACAACAATAAACAAACACACCAACAATAACAACAAAACAAAAATCGCATAGTGTAAAATAGCACACTTCTGTTCAGTTTCTTGAACAACACGCTTCACGAGACACTTTTATGATCGTGGATGTTGTCAAATTAATCCGTTTGGTATTTGTTAGCGTTCCTCATCTAAAACCCTGAGGTTACCCACTGTTAGATGATAAGGTAACGTAGTGTGCAACCGTTTCCCCAAACCTGTGCATACTGTCTTACACACAATTGCAGTGTTAACCGCAACTCAGTCCGGCAGCTGCATTCCGACTTTGGGGATTTAAATAATGGCATTTATCAAGTCCTGACGAATAATTACTATGGCTGAGAGCGATCCTGACTTGGAATACAATCACACACGCGCGCACACACACACACACACACACACACACACACACACACACACACACACACACACACACACACACACACACACACACACACACACACACACACACACACACACACACACACACACACGCGCGCGCGCGCGCGCGCGCGCGCGCGAGTTTGCTTCATCCCCTAACTTGTGGCTAGAGCCGGAGAATAAATGTAATAACAAGCTAATCAACAACAGTGTCAACAGCCACTAATCTTGGCCTCATCGTATCAGTCTAAGCTATGTCCATGTGTCTTTCAGTGTACGTGCCTTGAATAGTAGGCATACACGCCTTCACACTGAAGAAATTGCATCATTGATTTGAAAGGCTTGTGTTTGTAGTTCTGCCTCGATGGCGCGCCATTAGTGTGCATGCACATGCTAATTAATCTCTATGCAG
>OY757541.1:32108728-32156899 GCA_963584105.1 Alviniconcha strummeri | reverse complement strand
GTGTGCGCCAGCTGACAACCAATCACCCATAACAAAATTAAAAAAAAAAAAAAAAAAAATACTCAGAGCTGACTGTCACAGGCTGAAAAACCCGAAACTGATGATCTCAGTGCTAGTTTAGGTTCCGGCTCCCCTTAAATCAGAATATGTTTTTGTTTTTGTTTATTTGTTTGTTTTTGTTGTTGTTTGTTTGTTTGTTGTTGTTGTTGTTTGTTTGTTTGTTTTATAAACTTTCAGTCTCAATTACAATGTTGCATCGACTGACTCCATAATTGTCAAGATTGTGATTATCTGCCCAAACCAAGTCCCGGCCGCCACTGACATAGTTCAGGAGCTGTGTGAGTCGAGGTGGCCGTCCTGGGCTGTCCGTCCTTGCGAGCCTTCTGGTTTCCGTGGACGTAAAGAATTATTGAACCATGCTTCGGCATTGGTCAGTCACAACTTGTCCCTAATATGTCAACTGACATTAACTTAGAGCATCACTTCATCATCATCACCGGCCGCCACTGTCACAGTCTAATAGTGTCAGTAACCGTGTGTTACGTGATCAGTACAGTCCGAGGATAAAAACAACTTTGTGTGACACAAGCTACATCATCATCATCACATCAGATCGCAGCATCACATCGACTTCCACCTCGCTCATCGCACAGAGCACAGCTCAGAGCACAGCGCCAGCAGCACAGCGCCATGATCGGATGAGCACGGGGTAGCAGCGTCATTCCCATATCCTCAGCCAAAGCTGCACGTCCAGCACGCAGCGACAGAGACATCTGGCGGCCACCAACTCCAAGGAGCAAATCAAGAGCTACACAGACAACTCCAAGGAGCAGAAAAGCGGCAGACAGCACGAACGACTCAGAGAGCTGCCCGAGAGCCACTGCAACCGGTCCAAAAGAGCAGCGACGGTGTAGTGAGTATAGTTTGGTAGAGTAGTTTTTTGGCTCTAAACGCAACCAAGCGACAATTCCAAATTGATAGGTGGCAAAATAGCAGTGTAGACTTTATGATACCCGTTCCAAATTATAGACTAGGGATAAAGAAGTCTGGGTATAGAGCACTTTTGGCCTGCCGTTCCAAATTTTAAAACCAGGAAGTAGGGAGTGAGTAGAGATTAAAGTGATAGGGACAAAACAAAAAATTTAAAATTGTAGTTAAAGTAGGTGTAGCTTAGTAAAAGTAGGGGTAGGGCCACAACTAAAGTCGGTACCATGTGGTCCGACGGAGACTTAGGTAATGACTCTGGCGTTCTCCCAGTGAACGAGGACAACTCCGTAGGTAACTGGACAAATACAACCATGAATATTACGAAAACACCAAAAAGAATCAGAAACGGTACGGAAGATGAAGAAGTAAACATCGAAAGCGAAACCTCCGAAGGCAGTGACTTTGTTCAGCGCCGATGGAGACTAAACAAAAAGGCCCGTCGGGCTAAAGCTAAACTTTTCCCCAAAACACCGATAGAAAAGCCAAAAGAAACGGAAACAGAAATAGCCAAGGAAAAAAACACTGAAAAAGCAAAACTCACCCGTGCCGGTCGACCTTTTCGCCGGCAAGGCAACCAACCGCCACCAACGTTTCTGCAGCATCCCGTAGTGCTAGAAGACCTGGGACATTAAGCATCACTTCATCATCATCATCAGGAGCTGTGTGAGTGTGTTTCTGATTCCAACAAGACAAAATCGGGCATGTTTCAGGCACCCGAGCTTGCACACACACACACACACACACACACACACTCTCTCTCTCTCTCTCTCTCTCTCTCTCTCTCTCTCTCTCTCTCTCTCTCTCTCTCACAGACAAGAGTAGGCCCTTCTTTATTGACAAGATTTTGTTCGTATCTGGAATAAATTACTCAGCGATGGGTTGTCGTGTTAGTATAAACATTTTATGTATCAGGTGAGGGTCACGACCAGGCTTTGAGCGGCCGTGTGCGTTGGTGGTCAGTGGGCGGGTTGGGGCAGAGCGGGAACAAGTGGCCGTGTCTGCCGGTTAGGTCAGGGGATTGACCCACATGGGGCTGAGGCCGAGCGGAGGGAAGGAAGCGCTGTTTGAGAAAGGTTAAGTGGTCTGCTTCGCCGAGGCTTCAGTGCCTCCGTGCCTAGCTGTGTCAACTGGTCCAACAGGTTTGCAGAACCTGGGAAGTTCCGCTTTTGCTTGCCTCCAGGCAACAGCAGATGGGGGGAAATACATATTGTTACATGGGTTCTGTCTGTCTGCCTCCTCTCCCGTCGCCCCCTTCCCCCTCCTCCCCCCTCCCCTTTCCAAGACCTTCACCTCGCCCGTCTTTTAGTGCGGTACGTGTTATTACTACTATGAATGCATTGATGTTCGGTGCCTTTCCCCACTCCCCTATAGCTATTGTTCAAGTGGTTTTGTCTGTCTGCCGTGCCCAAGCCGTGCCCAAACCCCTCCTCTACAGTTACATACCGTTGCATGTTCCCGGTTGCCCCCTCCTCTCCAAGATATTTCGAATATATCCCCCCCCACAACACACAGCTTATAGCTGTACCGCCCCCCCCCCCCCCCCCCACCGCACCCTGTTGATATCCCCCCCCCCCCTTTTTTTTTTTCCTTTTTTTTCTCTTTATCTTCAGTTTTTTTCACAATAGGTTTTCTGTATCGGAATACGTACTGCCGATTCTAGCCCCCACCCCACCCCCTTTAAAATAAATAAATAAATAAAAAGTCAGAGAGAGAATCTTGGCAAACCAGAGACATTAGTGTTATGACACCCGTTCCGTGTGGAGATACACAAGACGTTGGAAAGTCAAGCAGGATACCATACGTCACATAAGTAAGCGGGAGAGGCTGTCAGTGACGTCATACAAGGTCCTCAAGGCTGGGGAAAGGGTTAATGACGCGGCTTTCATACATCATTGGAGCGAATAAATTAAGAAGCTTGTTGGTGAACGTGAAAGATGACAGAGAATTTTACAGTTCATGCATCAGCATCGGAGTGGACGAGTTCAGCAAGCCAGTAACTTGGTGTTTACGCTCAGTCAACCATTGCGGTTATGTCAGGGCGAACAGTACTTTAGTCATGATAGATAATGATAATAATGAATAAGTCTTATAAAGCGGTATTCTCTAACCAGAGTTAAACTCACTACGTTGTTGTACAAACATACTCATAACAAAATCCACATTAACATACATTTCAACAAACAGAGCCTTAAATATGACATTAAAACACGACGGTGAATTTCAACAAACAGAACCATAAATATGACATTATTAAAACAGACGACGGTGAATTTCAACAAACAGAACCATAAATATGACATTATTAAAACAGACGACGGTGAATTTCAACAAACAGAACCATAAATATGACATTATTAAAACAGACGACGGTGAATTTCGACAAACAGAACCATAAATATGACATTATTAAAACAGACGACGGTGAATCCGTTTTGAGTCGTTCCTCAAGTGCAGGAGCACTTAGCGTTTTGCATAACCATGATTGACGTGTACGAGTTACACTAGCCTTGCCCAAGCCTTTCACCTATATAGTATGAGCCATAGGGTCGATTTTGTTAACAGTTCGCTGAGCGCACGAACGCGTTCACCAAAACACCGATGAAACCCATCGGTGGTTCTTGTCTAATCTGCTCCTGTATTGTTCGGTCAGGGGTAGGTGCGCGTATTTATGTGGGGAAGTAGACGGCGAAATCAGCTTCACCGTAGAGCCAATATTTATCCCCTCGGACTGCGATCCACAAAAAGACCGCACACTGACAACTGAGAACCGGTTTTTCACCGCGTGCAGAACTCCTGTAAAGACATTCCTCGAGCTGTTTCAGTCTCAATAGGCGCTGGTAGTAGTAGTAGTAGTAGTAGGGACACCTGTAACCAAGAACGGGTTCGCTCCAATGGCCAAAATCGAAGTAATAGCAGCAGACGTTATCCAGCAGCGCCGAGACGGCAAAGGGCCCAGTTCAAACACGATTTGCTCCAAGTGGCACGGTTTCCTCACACTGCAGCGGGTATCAAACGACAGTGACGCTGTAGCGCTGCCGTTTCGCGGTCATTGTTGTGGTCAACAGCGTTGGGTTACAGGCCACAGGGGCCTGGATGTAATCCTTCCTCAAAACAGGAACCGCAGTGGGGAATGGTGGTGGTGGTGGTGGTGGTGGGGTGGGGGGGGGGGTGATTTGGTAGCCAGGGACCTCGGGGTATATAGCGCCAGAAGTGGAAGGAGCAGCAGAAGCTCGTCGACCCATCGTGACAAAGATTATGGGGATTAGCCCTGTAAGCCCTTGATGGCTTTTCAGCCGCGGCAGTGGAGTATTGTGGAGCGAGCCAGGGTTTTCTTTTGAGTGCGGGTAGTTGCGTGTCGTGACTGCTCGGCGGTTGTTGACGTTGAGTCCCTGACACGTGATGAACGCGGCTTGACTGTTGCGGGATTCTCACCCCAGTGCAGCTTTGCACGAGACTTTTAGTGTAGGAATAGTCACGGTTTTTGAAGCTGCATTGATGCGATTATTATTATTATTATGATTTTTTTTTTTTTTTGGGGGGGGGGGGGGGGGGGGGGGGGGACTGCTTGACGTATATTCATGTCTATAATCCCATAGCTATGTGTTCCCACAAACTGGGGAAATATTAATCATTGAATGTAAAGGGTCTGAACATAGAGCTTCAGGAACAAGACGCACCTGTCAGTAATTATTTCTAAAACTTCTTCTTCACAGCCACTCCCGCCCCCCAGACTCTGTGTGTGTGTGTGTGTGTGTGTGTGTGTGTGTGTGCGCGCGCGCGCGCGTGTGTGTGTGTGTGTGTGTGTGTGTGTGTGTGTGTGTGGTTAGTTATTCAAAAAGTGCCCTGTGCTCCCACTTTGTGTAGTAGATGTATGCTATAGAAATTTGTTATTAAAATAATGCTGAAAAGTTATATGTTCCAACACTCCTGAGTGGTCATTGACTGGGTCACAAAACTCTTGTTTTGTGTATATATATATATATTATGTAAAACTAAAAATTCAGTGATTGTCATTAAGACATTGTTCATGAAATCATGTCAGATTTTATGACAACAGGCTTCCCACAAAGTTTGAAATAATTCCTTTTTGATGTGTTACAGTAGGCAACACTGACAAAACTGATGAAACTTCCATTGATGATTCGATGATGATGATGGTTGTGGTATGGCTGTTATTACTGTCGCAAAATATTCAGTGCAATTGTTTCAAAATAATCAGTGCATGGCATTGAATGTGAGTGAAGATGGAAACATAATGATCCCCCCCCCACCCCCCCCACCCCACCCCCCTCCACACACACACAACTCAAATGATCAAATTACAGCTCACATAGAGCACCTCATATTCCGTGTTAAATTAGTTGTAAAAACATTTGGCAAGTAAAATCTGCATAAAGGGGCATACCCCACCCGCATCCCACCTTCCTTATAGCTCAAACTATCAAATTACAGCTCATATGGAGCACCTCAAATTCTATATCAGATTAGTTGTAAAAATGTTTGGCACGTAAATAATCTACACAAAGGGACATACTGTCGGTGGTCTGCAAGAACGGCATAGGTTGATGTGAACAACTATCAGGAGAAGTGAAGAATTGTTTGCTCCGTTCTGTAATGACAGTTTACAGCTGAAACGATTTATGCAACTTGTCATTCTGTTAAAATATTTTGGAATATATTTGTTTCATTCAGAAACAATGGCAATTTTTTTAATATATTTTTTAATTGTTAAAAATAAATTACTGACGTCATTTTTATCCAGTAAGAAATGGTCCAGAATGCTGAGTGACACCACTTGATGTGGAGTTAAGCCACTTCTATCCCTTGAAAGCAGTCACACTCACAGTTGCCAGTTTACACCCAACTCACAGAATATACTGGCTTTGAACCAGGCAGTGGACTCCAGGTGTTTAATTGAGGTACACAAATTTTAAACAGGGCTCTTACAGAAGTTAGACCTGTTAAAGGCTATTTCCAGGTTTTCAGTAGAAAATGGATTTTACTGGTGAAACTACAATGTTTATTTCAAGGTACTTCTGGTACTCTAAGAAAAAGAAGAGGAAAAAAAGCTTGCTGATGAAAGCTTTTTGATATTTAAAAAAAAACATGGTGCTTAATGTCCACAGAAACCATAAGGCTTATTAGGGACGGGGGGAAGGGGGGGGGGAGGGGTTATAGAGGTGGTGGGAAGAGGGAGATTATATACCTGTCGGTACACTGTCACCACCAGAATAACTCCTGCAGTAAGGTGGGCAGTGATGAGAGCCATTTTAATGTTTCATAATTGTGAGGGACAAAGACCACAACTTCTGAAGAGAAAGGAGAGCCAAAGCAGATTCAAACCAAGGTCCCTCTGCTTACCAGCCTAACGCCTTACCATAGGGTTAGGCCAGACCGGCTGACACTGTTGAAAGGATCCGTAAAGTGGCCTAAGTACTGGGATGGTCTGAGCCAGTGCTCTGTGTCAAGAGAAGACACAGCTTGCCTGGCGTGATGCCGCGATGGGATGACAGATGAGTGTTGGTTCAAACAAGTACAGGGTTTTTGTCTTTGGCAAGTCCCAAGGTCTCTGACATCTTGTGACAAGGGAACACCTGTGTCACCTGTGCCTCACTCACCAAATCTCTATGGTCTATAAAGTACACTCCGTGGCTGCCAAGACAAGGCCCTGAGTGGACTCACGATAGAGCACATATGGGGCTGTTGTCTTGCTCTTGGCTCGTTAGTAGCAAATGTTTACAGCAGGTGTGCAGTTTTTTTGTTTGTTTGGTTTGGTTTGTTTTTGAAGCAATGATTGGTGTGTGATGAGACAAAGCGGGGTGATTGGGGAGGAGATTTTCTGGGACATAGCAGTTGGGAATCTCAAGCAGAAGGCTACCTGCCTGTTGAGCTGTTTGTGTGTTGGCTGTGCCTTGCACTCTGGCAATATTGCTGTCAAACAACTTTCCTCTTGGGACTGTGATTATACTTTTATAGTCTAAAACTGCAGTACATTTAAATAAATTGGCACAAGTGACACATGTGTTCTCATGTGTGGTGGGGTAAAAAAGGTTGTTTTTTTGTTTTGTTTTTTACAAAACAGTAACAACAAAAACGGCCACACTGGCAATCCTCTCACTCTATAGACAGAAAAATTAGAATGCATTTGTCAACGTACAGTTGCGTGTGTGTGTGTGTGTGTGTGTGTGTGTGTGTGTGTGTGTGTGTGTGTGTGTGTGTGTGTGTCTGTCTGTCTGTCTCTCTCTCTCTCTCTCTCTCTCTCTCTCTCTCTCTCTCTCTCTCTCTCTCTCTCTCTCTCTCTCTCTCTCTCTCTCTCTCTCTCTTATATATATATACTGGACAACCCCCAGAGTGTTCATTTTTGGGGTATGCTATAACAAGTTGAAGCCAGCAGGTATCCCAGCTGTGGGTTTGAGTCTTTGGCAAAAGTTGTGGTTTAGGGATACGGTCTTGTGACTTTGTTTTTCACTTCAGTTAGTGTTAGTGAAACAGCAGAAATGGATTACAGCACTGCATGTCTTAAGAATCATTCTAGTAGTTAAAACAGTGTGGCATTTATACATAATAACCCCCACCCTCCCCAGTGTGTTTTGGGAGTTTTGTTTAAAAACAACAACAACCAAGAACCGAAAACAAGACTGACTGCTAGCATTCTAAAATAAGATCCAAACACATAAAAGGTTCAAAAGAATGCTATTTATTAACACAAAATGAAGATTTTGTGTCCTAATAAATAGTGTTCTTTTGAACCTTTTAATAAATATGTTTGGGAGTTTTGTTAGTTCTTTCTTTTGCATGTTGTCAGCTTCAGGTGAGATGTCTGTGTGCCGGCTGGCATGTGTTTGTGCCTGCCTGTGTTAGTGCCTGCATGTTCCTGGAGGTTTGGTGCTTGCTAGTGAATACTATGTGACTGAATGATTTTGATGCATTTTAATTTATGTTTCAGGATATTTATGCCTACCGCAATGGTTCAATATCGGACAGCATCTCATCTCTGGACCAGCAGTCTGTAGACAGTAGCTACATCAGTGCCAGTGGACAGTAAGTCGTTTGTCCATTTTGTTTTCAATTTTGGGCAAAAGAGAACTGCATGGTACAAAATAAAGATGAATGGGTTTGGGTGGGGGGGTATTCATTTACCTTTTCTCCTGATTGTGAGGTGGGGTTGGGGGATTGTTATACTTATTCACCTTTTCACCTGGTGTTGTGTTACATTGTTAATTTTAAAGTGCTTCGTGATTCTGAAGAGTCTGAGTAGGGATCTAGAAATCTCCTGTCGTTGTTGTTATTATTATTATTATGCTAATAAAAGTAATATAATACCACACAGCATCATTCTGTACTTCTAGGAATTCTTGTACTGTTGTGATTGGAACTAACCTTGAAAACTCAGACTTAAATTATTGCTTGGAGTGTCTCAATTCACATTTTGTACTTTTCCATGATTAATTGTTGAACATTTTGATCTTTTGAGCATTTTTTTTATTTAAATTTTTAATATAATTTTTAATCTTGAGATTTGATAGCTCTTCTGTTGTCGTACCTTTGCCCTTTGGTTGCATTGATTGATACTTGGTGTCCGTCTTCTTTACCGAATGTGATAGACAAGCGTTTATTTTGAAACTAGACACGGTGAGTTTGATTCAGTGCATTTCTATCTTCAGCAGTGGTGATACGTATCCCTTTAGAAGGCGAGATTCTCGGAGAAGCGTTCTCTCTGACAGCGCCAAGGAAGACTACAACAGAGACAGTAATTGTAAGTTTTTAGCACTGTTTTGTTTTTGCTGGAGATAAGATTACAAGTGTTGGCCAGTGAAAGAATTAGCCTGTTTCCGTTATCAGTTTTAACATGCTTTTCCCTTTGAGCAAAAGAGAAGACTACAAAAGAGACAGTAATTGTAAGTTTCTAGCACCTTTTTGTTTTGCTGTAGATAAGATTACAAGTGTTGGCCAGTGAAAGAGTGAGCCCGCTTCCGTTATCAAATTTGACATGCTTTTCCTGTTCAGTTATCAATCAAAGAACATGTATAAGCATGGGATAATACTAGACTGTGGAAGATTTTTGAAGAATGCTGTAGGAGTAGGAGTGCTATTTATTGTGTATGATATGATCACAGTTTGTTTATTATTTCCAGCCAAAAAGCACTTTGGGACGTTCCCCAGAGGGTTTGAATCCACATCCCATCCACCTACTGTTGATGGACCTGGTAAGTTGGGGAAGATTGTTTTGTGACTCAGTCAGAAATGTTTTTTGTGGCTCAGTGAGTCAAAAACTGTTACTTTGTGGCTCTGTAGGTCAAAAAATATTGTTTTATGGCTCATGAGTCAAAAATTTATTTTGTGGTTCATTGAGTCAGAAACTGTTATTGTGGCTCAGTGACTCAGACAGGGAACAGTTCTTGTGACTCAGTGAGTCAGAAACTGATATTGTGGCTCACTGCCTTGTATGGGGAACAGTTCTTGAGGTCCAGTGAGTCAAAAAAATTATTTGCGTACTGTGCCTCAGTGACTCAGACAAGGAACAGTTCTTGTGGCTCAGTGAGTCAAAAAACTGATGTTGTGGCTCCGTTTGTCAGTTGGCAGGGAACATGTTTTTAACTTGCTCTGGCCCAGCAAGTTAAACTGGGAACAGTAGTTTGCTGTGAATGTGGGATGACCACTAACTGTTGCTTATTGAATAGGAAACTGTGTGCTGTGGCTTATTGTGGCTTCATGCTTATGGTGGCTTTGTGAGTCAGCTGGTCAGAGAGCAGTGTGTTATGACAACCTCGAGAGAAATGCTCTGTTTATGACTTTGGGATATGTTAAACAATGGCTTTGTGGGGAAGGTGATGATGGCTTTGTAAACACAACAAGATGATATCCAGGACAGTCTTAGAAAGAGAACGCAAAAAGTAAAAAGGAATGGTGACTGAAGCAGGTGGTTAAGCCCCAAACTGGAGCCAGACAATGTTTACTTATAGGAACTTCACAAAAACACTGGGAAAAGATGGGAAGACCAACACTGTTTTGTCTACGGGCAGTAACTGTGCTATGATTGCATGCGTAAATTAAGCTTTGTATAGTCAGCATGCTTGCGTGTGCATGTGTGTACATGTGTATGTGCATGTGTGTACATGTGTGTGTGCATGTGCGCACTTAGAATAGTCTCTACAGACAAGTTTTTTAGCTTTATAAATATATATTTTTTATCTATATATTGTTATTATGCCTTTCAACTCTGACAGGCACCTTTCCTCGGTCAACGTGTCGACGGCCAGACACAGAGTATGGCAACAACTTACGCACGCTCATGTCCCGAGGCAGCGAGGGGACGCTAAGCACCTGCAGCAGTAGCAGCAGCGGTCTCCCCACAGACCCGGACATGGACTCTCCTGGCGGGGCCTTCTCACGACCCTCAGCTCTCTTCTCTAAATGTGAGTAGCTACTCTGTGCTTGGACACTTTTCAATGCTAAGGTCTTTGTGGAATAGGAGCTAAGGTATTCTGGAAAGCGTGAGTAGCCTCTCTGTGCTTGGCAATTTTCTCTTCAGTGCTAAGGTTTGTGGAATAGGAGCTATGGTACTATGGAAAGTGTGAATAGCCTCTCTGTGCTTGGTAATTTTCACTTCAATGCTAAGGTCTTTGTTGAATAGGAGCTAAGGTACTATGGAAGGTGTGAGGAACCTCTCTGTACTTGGCAATTTTCACTTCAGTGCTTAGGTCTTTGTGGAATAGGAGCTAGGGTACTATGGAAATTGTCTTTATGGTTGTCATGATGATTTGTTGCTTTTGTTGACTCGTACGAAAGAACATTCCAGTCTTTGGAATGACCAGTATGTTAGACTGACAGGCTGGCTGACTGGCAAACACTTAGGGTTTTTTGCCCCAAAAGGTTGTGGGGGGGGGGGGGGGGCTGCCTTGAAGGCAGCATCTATCAGAGCTTGGTGTAACCTGTTCACACATGCTTTGACAGTTTTGAACCTTATTTCAAGATCATGGTAACACTGGATTGGTCCACCTGACAGTTCTGTTTTCTGAAGTTCCTCTTTTGTTCAGTTCAAACTTTATATGATTGGTGCAGGCATAGACCAGATGACACGCAGAATGTTTTTCATGACGTACAATGTGTGTGTGTTCTAAAGGAAATAAGGGAAGGTGTGTTTCTGATGTGCAGACAGCCATGGCAGTTTTTGTATTTTTATTTTCGGAGATGCTGTTTAAGTGAGGTCCACAAAACTTTGCATGACGATTACCACCACTGAACTTCACATGAAAAAAATTCTTTTCTGTGCGATCTTGACCTATTTTCTAGGCCACAGAATAGTTTGCAAAGACTGGTCACTGTGAGCCATATTTTCAGATTTGGAAAGATTCAGCTAGGTATTTGCTCATTTTGTCTTCAGTGGCAGAGAGTGTTATGCTTACAGACTTTTTATTCTTTCCACCTGCATACAAGTATAGACTGCAGACATGTCTGTTTATTACACCCCCCATTTTCTACTTCCCACTGCCTCCTGTGTTCAGAATTTATTTTTTATGGCTGCCATGACTATTGGTGTCAGTAGCTGTTTTTAAGTAGTTTCACCAGCATGCTGCCAGTGAAGGAGTGGTGTGCATGGCTGCTTCACTCATACAAAAGAGTTCAGCAAAGTATCATTGATAGTAAAGCAGTTTCACTTTAAACTGTCAGAAGAGGTTGTTGTTTCTGTTAATTTTCATGACTCACAGAACAGGTCACAGATACAGATTTGGTAGATAAATATGGAAGTTGTTTTTCACAACTTGTGTTATTATTTTTTTCTCTCCCTTCTCTCTCTGTCTCATCCTCTGTCTGTCTCTGTCTCAGTCTCTGTCTTTCTGTCTGTCTCTCTCTCCTGTCCCTGTCTCTCTCTCTCTCATCTGCCTCACTTTCTCTCACTCCCTCACTCCCCCTCTCTCCTATTCCCCCACCTCTCTCTCTTCCTCTCTCGCTCTCTCTTTAACACTTTCTGACAGTTTCTTGTTTTTGTTGATGGCTTTCGCAGCATCAGGATCAGGTATGCCAAGCTTTGCAAAGAGGGTGGATACATACATGTAGCATTCACAGTGCTTCTTGCTCCTGTCTTTTGTTATTTCCTGCTGTGCTGCACCTTGTTGCCAGACTTATGCCAAACAGGTCTTTGAACTGTTAATTGAAAACACAGTTGGTACACAAGCTGTGAATAATTTACAGTCCACTTTTTCTGTTGTTGTGTGTTGTCTTCCACTCCTTATCCACATTTTCCCTGTATAAACCCACTGCTGCACTGAACGCTTTGAAAGCTGATATTATCTCCAGCGAAACCCTGTGAAACCCATGGAAATTGATAGTACGTACAGTGAAACCCAGTGAAACCCATGAAAGCTGGTAGTATGTACAGTGAAACCCTCACAAGAAGCACTTCTTTAGGCCCACCCTTAACCCCTTCACTGCCCCAGCCTGTGAAATTTCCAGGCTGAAAAGTGCACGCACACACACATGCCTGCAGACAGTATATTAGATAGTCGTATAACAAAAATCTACTTTCATTACTGTGCATTTTAATATCTCATTCCACACGCTCATGCGAAGTGGAGAAAGCCACCTGAAGGATTTCAGATTTGGCACTTTTATAGGGTGTTTTCTGAGGGGCAGCATGGCAAGCATGGCAGTGAAAGGGTTAACCTAGCTTCATCAGCTTTACAAAGGCCCACTTGGTGAATAACGTGTCTTTGGTCATCATGGTTTGGAATATGGAAATAGCAGGTCCATCCATGGCCAGATGCTTTGGTGATTTTTGACTGTGACATTTGCAGAAAGCCATCCCTTCTTTTCTTCACTGATGCACCCACTGTTCAGTGAAACTTTGTTTCATCCTCAGTGGTGGCAGTTTCTTCTTCCATTTTGTCTCTTCAAAAAAAAAAACAGGTTTTCCTTTTGAAGCTGGTGTTGGTTGAAAGTAAAGACCTACATTCAAATTAAATGCATTTGCATTTGCTAGTGATGCATTGTGCATTTTCAAACAGTCTGCAGTTGATCCTTTCAGGGTTATTATATTTAGTGTCTTCGGTACAGTGTGTGTAACTAAATGCAGATGGACCAGAGTACACGTCTTTAGAACAACGTCTGGGGTGAATTTGAGTTTCGTTTATATTTGTGATAATTTGTTTCAGGGAATGTTGGACAAAAAACAAGTGTATCATCAAGTAGAAAGTTGTGATCATTTGCTCATTTTATTGTTTATGGAGGAAAGTATTTAGAGCTGAAAATCCATCTGTGTGTCACTTTCGGATCTTTTCCACAGAATGACCCACTTGTGTGTGCTGCATACACTGATCAGTGACACAGTTCACTTAAAAGATAACCTCACAAAAAGATAACCTGTACAACCTGTGAGACACAGCCCCTATTAAACCACATTGTTGAACACAGCATTTACTTCCTGTCCTTTTTTAACCTTTTTTTTCATGTGCGTGCGTTGGGTGGGTGGGGGGGTGGAAGTTTAATAAAGTTTGCCAGTAAGGTTGGTGAGGATTATGCACCTTGCGTGTGTGTATGCACATACGCACACCATCTTCAGAACTGTAAAATGAATGCTTCTTTAAGTTCATATATATCATATACAGTATTTTTCATCTTCCCATTGAAAACACTGAAAAACATGGAGCCTCTAACTGCTGCTGTTACACTCACTATTTTGATTTTAAGTCAGTCGCACATGTATAATATATATATAATGTTTCATTGAAATAGGTGCAAGTCTGCATCTCATCTAATCTGTTGCCCATCTTCCACAAATTGGGAAGAATGAAGTTGCTAAAAGTAAAAAGGACATCTTTCTGTTTGACAGTGCATGTGCATGTGTGGGGTCACAGAGTGTGTGCGTATCTGGTTTGTTATGGGCTTATGATTTAAAAATGAAAAATGTAATGTTGAATTGAAGGGTTTTTGTGTAATCTAAGGGGTTTTCTTCATGATAGCCGTCCTTATATAGCTGTTAAAAGATCACAGTAAGGGAGTTTGAACAGTTTGCTTTGCATTATATTTATAGCATGGATTACAGGACTTTCTGACTCCGCCTATTTGTTAGGAAATTAAACTGGCAGGAAAGAGCTAGAATGGCCTGGCAGCTCTTCTTTGTAAGCATCTATCTCATCCAGGCTTTTTATGGGCAGTTTGTTTTGTAGCTGTTTGATTTTCTTTTCTTTTTTTGTTTTGTTTGTTGGTTTGTTTTGTTTTTGTTTAAAAAAATAATCTTTTTGTTTGTTTTTTAGTATAAAAAAAAGAAAAAGAGTTTATTAAGAGAATGGCAGTTAGAGTGATCTTATGCTTGTGAAAGAGATTTGTCTTTATGATAAAAAGAGGGATAGAATAGAATTAGATTGTATTACAGAGTTTTATTTCTTCTGGGGATTTGAGGACTGTTCAGTGTTTGTTGTGGAATCTCAGATTTTGTTAGTTCCAGCTGTTTCACTTGTTTGCCTCTGTGTGTGTGTGTGTGGGGGGGGGGGGGGGGGGGGGGCAGCTTGAGGCATACATTTTGCTACTTTAGTTCACATTCATTTGCTGTAGATAAGTTTAGACAGGTTTTCCAGTAGAATTGTTTTATAAATGTGAAGGATCATTTCCAGGGTGGTATTGGTAGCAACAATGACATACACCCAAAAATAATTTCACTCTAGTTATTTGTTTCTTTAGAAAAGTAAACTTTTTAAAGCTGAGTTAGTTGCAGGTATGTTTTCTGGTTATGCCAGGTCCAGAATATAAATATTTGGTTCTTGTATTACTTCTAGAAAATGAAAAATAGAGTGAATTAAGTTTCACGAAAGTATTTTAGTGAGACAGGCGTCATAACACCACTTAAAAAAGATGGCCTTGTTTGGTACACAGTGGAACTGCCTTCATAATCACAAAAGTCTTTGCTTGTGTACTTCTGAGTACGTTTCAGTAAAACAGTGGCATTGTGAAACACACCACTTCAAAAAAAAGGGCCATGTTTAATACACAATGAAACTGGCTTAAGATGAAGTCCTTTGAGATGAAATTCTGCTTTAGACTCAGAGAGAATACCAAGTGGAATGATCGTCAACAGTGACAGCTTGACTTTTTATTTGAAGAATGAAGGATTTAAAGAGCCCTGCTTCTTGCTTTTCATACGAGGAACAAGTGAATTTTTTGTGTTCTCACCTATTTGTGTTATGGGGATTGCAGTCTGTAAGCTGTATGGATTTGGGCAAAATTTTAAATTAATTATGTGTTGCATCTGTTGTGTAAATCACTAAATGAATAACTGTTCCCTTCTTTTTTGTTTGTGTAGGTAGGTTTGCAAGCTGTATCACTAACATGTTTTCCTTGTTTGTATGGGTTGGTTTGCAAGCAGTATCAGTGACATGTTTGTTTTGTGTGTGGGTTGGTTTGCAACTGTACCGTGGACATGTTTGTTTTGTATGGGTTGGTTTGCAAGCAGTATCACTGGCAGGTTTTGTTCATTTTATATGGGTTGGTTTGCAAGCTGTATCACTGACATGTTTTGTATTGGGTGGTTCAGGCTGGGTTGTTAACTCCCGTGACTTTTACCCGGCATCGCTTAAGTCCCTTGGCTGCTTTTACTTCCGGTGTGTACTTTCTTCACAATGGAAGGCAGTGACAGTGAATTTGCGAATTTTACACTGCCAGCTTTAAAGACATTTTTGGAGGCCCGTAGTCAGAATGTGTCTGGCAACAAGCAGTAACTTGTTGCTTGTGCTATAGGATGCCCCAAAACAAAACAAAATCCACGAACTCGCGAACTTCTGGTCAGGCCAAAAAACGACACAAAGACACTTTTTTAACCACCCTCCATCCCCTTTCCCCCGGTAATTTTTTGCAACTTCAACAGTGGTGGCATTTGTACTGCTCTGCAATTATAGGTTCAACTTCCATTGTTATACACAGCATGAAGCAACACCTACTCAGATGTCTGCCCGGAAGTGACACTGCGACTTCTCGCAACTTATTGAGCGAAAGATTACAAAGGGCATTCACTCGTGCAAACCAGCTTCACTGAACCGCCCAATAGGTTGGTTTGCAAGCTGTATCACTGACATGTTTTGTTTGTTTTTCATAGGCTGGTTTGCAAGCTGTATCATTAAGAGGTTTTGTTTCTTTGTTTTGTATGGGTTGGTTTGCAAGCTGTATCGCTGACATATTTTGTTTGTTTTGCATGGGTAGGTCTGCAAGTTGTATCACTGACATGTTTTGTTTGCGTGTATGTTTCAGCACCCCGAGCGCCAACCCACTGGAAGAAAGGTCGTGTTTTGGGCACCGGTGCCTTTGGCATGGTGTTCCAGTGCTATGACCAGGACAGTGGAGTGGAGCTGGCAGTGAAACAAGTGCAACTAGGAGCAATGAATGCCGAGGTCTCCAAGGTGCGCGCTCCCTGCTCACAAGTTTCCTCTGGGTCTCTTGAATGATGAAGAACTGGAAAAACAAGGAGCATTTCTTTCCAGTCTCCATTGATAAACTTTTTTTTTTTTTTTTTACTTCTCTATTTTGTGTGTGTGTGTTGGGGGGGGGGGGGGTGTAAAAAAAAAAAAAAAAAAAGTTTTTATGCATTGTCAGATATGATGTCTACGTTATTACAGTGTTGCTTTGTTTGGTAGGGACTGGAACTTTACAGTTTTTGCCCCCCACCCCCAGCCCTGTTCTTTTGTCTTCTGACATTACAACAGTCCTGTTCTGACATTGCAACAGTCCTGTTCTGACATTGCAACAGTCCTGTTCTGACATTGCAGCAGTCCTGTTCTGACATTGCAGCAGTCCTGTTCTGACATTGCAACAGTCCTGTTCTGACATCGCAACAGTCCTGTTCTGACATTGCAACATTCCTGTGGTTGTGTGCTGTTTCAGGAGGTCCGTGCCTTGGAGAACGAAGTGCAGTTGCTGCGTAACTTCCAGCACGAGCGCATCGTCCAGTATTATGGTTGTCAAGAAGACAACAGTGTTCTGTCTATCTTCATTGAGTTTATGCCAGGGGTGAGAGCACACTTTATGATTCTGGTAACTGATCTCATGACCACTGCTGATTTACATCCAGGACTCCACCGTAAGCCCATTCTTAACTGGATGAATGTTTGTTCGCCGAACATACTTCAGACACTTCGATGAACTATGATTCGTTTCTTAATTGAACTTTTAGTTCACCAAATATGGTTCGGACAGTCCAAACTTAACTTCATTCTCAACTGGCTTGTAATGAGATGCAAGCTTCAGCCCGAACTTGCGGCAGACGCACAGCAGACAGTATGATCGAAAATGTAGGCTAAAGTCAAGTCAGTATACTTTCATCATCCCTCACAGGGTAATTCAACTAACTACTATCTCATTCTGGGTCTCCGAGACAAGGCTGTGCCTCCCACAAGTCAACAAACAAATTCCCTCCGAAGCGAGTGAAGAACCTAGTGACACCGTCATCCTTTTTTTTTTTTTTTTTTTTTTTTTTTCTTCATCCACAGGAGAGCTCTGCTTTCAGCCAATCAGAGGCAATGATCATCAAACAGGGCAAATGTTCCCAGAACATGTTGAGCGAAGCTTTTTGGATCCCGAATATAGCTTTGACGAATACTTCCAACTAGGTTCACGAAGAGAAGTTGGCCCAATTAAGAACCAGCTAGCTTCGCCGAATACTTCCAACTAGGTTCACGAAGAGAAGTTGGCCCAATTAAGAACCAACTAGCTTCGCCGAATACTTCCAACTAGGTTTGCGAAGAAACGTGTGCCCAATTTTTGAATTAAGAACGGGCTTTAGGGACACTTTCTTCAGAGCCCTGCCTGAAGGGGACTGACTGCTTTTGGGTGCTTTCTGAGACTAAGTGCGGCATTTTTTAACTGCCTTGCAAATGATCACACAGTTGAAATAAGTATATTCTTCTGTGGTGAAATGAAAGAGAATTTTGTGCAGTGCAGGTGGAGGAACAGTTTCCTAATGGAACTTGTGATGAAGATGAAGACGTGGAATGATAGGACAAAATTTGGGAAGTGTGTTTAATAGTAATGATACATGTAAGGTGTGGTGGCAGGAAGTTAAGCCTCTAGACCCTGGATGGAGAGGATATGGGTTTTTTCAGTAACCTCCCCTTCATATTGGGGTGGTTTGGGGCCAGTTGCTGAAAACAACAGAGCAGAGCATAGGCTTTCTACAGTACAAATATGAGTAACCACATTTGGCACCTGGGATGTTTTATTGATCAAAGTGAAGTGTAGAAAAAAGAAAGAAAAAAAAAGTGTGTGTGTGTGTGCATGCGTATGTGCACGCAGGTGTACATGCGATGAGTAGGTTGTCTTTGCTTGACTCAGTGCATCTTTGGCGCTTGTGTATTTTGTAACTGTTGTGTATTTTGTAACTGTTGTGTATTTTTGTAACTGTAAACATTGTTAATGATTGTGAACTGCTATGAGCTGTTGTGAGAAAGGATGCTTTATAAATACAAGTTGTTATTATCATCGTCAAAAATCTTATCCTGGCGAGGCCTGTTATAATGTAGGTTGCCTTGTTTCATCTTTGCAACAAAAAGTGTGCGCAGCAGCATCTCATCTCAGGTGATCATTCTTTGTGAACATTTGACAGGGCTCAGTACTGGATCAGCTGAAGCAGTACGGACCACTGACAGAAACAGTGGGGCGCAAGTACACGCGACAGATCTTGGAGGGCCTTGCCTTCCTGCACAAGAACGTCATCGTGCATCGTGATATCAAAGGTGAGCGAGTGGGGTGGCTGGACACTTTGCATGCCTTGTGGCGTCTGGAGAAGATGACTTTTCAAAGAAAAGAAAAAAAAAAAAGGGAAAAATCCCTTCCCTGCTCCTGCCCCTGTTTGTGTTGTGTAGAAAAGTGCTCCCAATCCTGCCTTTGCTCATGATGTGTAGAAAAGTGCCCCAAATCCTGCCCCTGCTCATCTTGTGTAAAAAAAGGGCCCCAAATCCAGTCCCTACTCATCTGGTGTAGGGAAAGTGCCACCAGTCTTGCCCCTGCTCATGATGTGTAGAAAAGTGCCCCAAATCCTGCCCCTGCTCATCTTGTGTAAAAAAAAAAAAAGTGTCCCAAATCCTGCCTCTGCTCATGATGTGTAGAAAAGTGCCCCCAAATCCTGTCCATGTTCATGATCATCTTGTGTAAAAAAAAAAGTGTCCCAAATCCTGCTCATGGTGTGTAGAAGGTGCCCCAAATCCTACCCCTGCTCATGGTGTGTAGAAAGTGCCCCAAATCCTGCCCCTGCTCATGGTGTGTAGAAAGTGCCCCAAATCCTGCCCCTGCTTATGGTGTGTAGAAAGTGCCCCAAATCCTGCCGCTGCCCATGGTGTGTAGAAAGTGCCCCAAATCCTACCCCTGCTCATTTTGTGTCAAAAATTATCTCAAATCCTGCCTCTGCTCATTTTGTATAAAAAGAAAAATCCCAAATCCTGGCAAAACTTTTACAGACTGATATAATTAGATTACAACGTGAGCACCATACACAACAGGTGATATTGTAAAGTACATCTGCATGCGGTACAGTGCAAATTCAGCTTGCCATAGAGCAGCTTTCAGTGATGGACTTGGGTGTTTACATACAGATTGAACCCTCCTATATACATGTAACACAGAAAGAGGAAACCACACACGCATAAATGCCAAGATGATTTTAAATGGGCTTTTAAAATGATCTTAGGATCTGCATGCTCTGTCACACTGTATTCAGCATGATGTAGTAAGTTCCGCACAGGACTGTCTTAGGAACTCCTGTCAGTAAATTACAGGTCTGCAGTTTCATGGTAAGATGCAAGTTTAAATTTTTGCCTGAAAGCTCACCCACTGTATAAATTCAATGCAGCCTGGGTCGACAGCTGTTTAGGGACTGAGCCCAGGATTTTGGGGAACAAGAAGTAAGGCCAAGTGTCATTTTTGTCGTCCCATTTTACAGCTGCGAACGTGCTGCGCGACACGCAAGGCAACGTCAAACTGGGAGACTTTGGGGCATCAAAGCGTCTGCAGGTGATTGCCAGTGCCACAGGCCTCAAGTCTGTTGTGGGTACCCCTCACTGGATGGCGCCAGAAGTCATCAACGGGGACGGCTACGGTCGCAAGGCAGATGTCTGGTATGTAAGATGAATTTGCACATCAGGTTTTAGTTTTGAGTCTTTGTGAACTTGGTTGCTCCTTTAACTGTTAATCAGTTGGTAAATATTAAGGATTTTTTTTTTAATCATCAGAAAGAAGTAGTTTATTTGACCTAGTTTATGAGTTTTATTTGTAGGTGTAGTAGGGGGTAGGGTGCAGGATTTTTGCAAGAGAGAACATGTAGTTTCAGAGTTATAATTATGGCTGGTTGATGCATTTTACTTTATTTCTTTGTGGATTACAACTCTGCCAGTGTGCAGATTAGAGTTAAGAAGAGAGAGAAGAAGAGGAAAAGAAAAAAGGGTTGGGGGGAGATATTCAGAACAAGAATAAGACATTCATGCTTCAAAAGAAGAGAATTTGCTCTGCCCATTTGCTGCCACGTGATCATATTTAAAGGTAAATAAAAATCTGAAACACTGCTGAGTAGAAATGTGTGAAAAATAATTGAGGCAGTGTGTTAACAGGAACATAGACTGCGCCTTAATAAAAATGCAGTGGATTGTAGGTTGACTGGACTGTGGGTTGCACTTTGATGGAACGCCCCATCTGAAAGTGAAACGCCTTTGACTGTGTGTTGACAGGAGCGTGGGCTGCACCCTAGTGGAAATGCTGACGGGCAAACCTCCGTATGGCGACTACGAACCGCTGGCAGCCATGTACCAGATTGTGTCCAACAAGCACCCCAAGTACAAGCTGCCCCCTCAATGCTCAGTGCACGTGGAGAACTTCCTCATGCTGACGTTTAAAGTCTCCGTCGCCGACAGACCGCCTGCCGAGGACTTGCTGAAAGACAAATTTCTGCGAGATTTCACATAGCCTCCGTGGAGCGCGGACGTAGGGGGGAACTATGGACTTGCGGCGGCTGTCTTGTGCCTTTGGTCTCAGAGTAGCGGTACCATCTACTTAACTTATAAGACACGAAATGGGAGCGAAAAGGCAGGCAGATCACATCGCCAGCGTTTGTGAGGAGGCAGGGAAGTTGGCGGCGCAGCGCTGTGGGCAAAAAATTCTGGGGTCCGTTGAGCGTGCAACGTGTGATTGAGTGCTGGGGGCGGAAAGCGATCACCGGTGTGATGGACGGCCTGCCAAGCTGGATGTGATTTGTGTGCAGTTTCTTAGCATGCAAAAAGGAGACGTGTGTGTGTGTGTGTGAGTGTGTGTGTGAGAGAGAGAGAGAGAGAGAAAGGCTGTGTTGTGTTTCATGCAGCCACGGAGAGCATAAACAGAAAAGCATCATATTGCGAGCTTCCTGTATATATATTGGATGACAACTTCAGGCCTGGGTTGTCACTTCTTTTCTTTTTCCCTGAGGGATTTACTGATCATTGCCTAGCATCAGCATGACGCCAGCTATTTTTTTTCTCTTTCTGTCCAGTGGATGGTGCTTTTCTTGGGCAGTTTCCTGAGTTTATCGTGTGCATAATTGTTGCGCTGTGATTGGAGTACTTGCTGTCATGAACTTCTAAGAAGGAGAGGAAGAAGCCAGCAGAAAGGCAAGCGCAGAGCTGAGCAACATTCTATCAAACCATGTCCATGACACAACACAGTTGCCAAAAAGGATGATCATCATAATCTGCAAGGATCTCCCCAGTTTTCTGCCCATCTGCCTGCAACCTGGAAGAACTGAGGATTTGTACCTTCATAACAAAGTAGTTAACCATTAGTAAAATGAGGAAGTTGCATGCGTGCCTGTCACACGAGAGAGTTCATGCAGTCAGTTACATAGCAGGAATTGACGCTGGAATGCCAGATGCACGCTTCACAAAACTTGTTACTGGCCGAAGCGTATTGCTGATGATGCTGTGACTGTGTGATTTTTAAGTAGCTGAAATAGATTAAAAAAATTACCATGTTGTAAGTGCAGGAGAAAAAAAAGAGTTGATCCTGATAATTAGTGTGAAGTTGGTGGAGTGAAGAAATGGGGTTGGGGGGGGGGGGGGGGGGGGGGGGGGCGGTAGCTGTGAATGTAATGCAGTAGTGGATTTGTCTGTCCAGGGTCTGTCACGTCTTGAGCACAGCATTCAGTGGCTGACTGGCAGTATTCTCACATCTCTTAACAGGTCAGGCACTGTATCCAGGATGCATTTGTCCTTGTCAGTGTAGTCTAACAGGATCACAGTGGTTGCCTTTCCTTCGCAAACCTTTCGCCATTCAGGAAACAACAACAACAATACTCCAGGGATGTGAAGTAGCAAAAGCTTTGGAACAAAGCCAGGATCTCAGCACTTGTGTTTGCTTTGGGTTCAGCCCTTTGCGTTGGGTTCAGCCCACCTGCTCTTCAGCTGCATCTCTGTGCCGTTCGCAGTGCTTTTGCCTAAAGGTGTCCGAAACGTAGATCACAGTCTTGAAACTTGTGGCACTGTGAATAGGACCAAGTGCATTTGTCCCTCTCAAGGATCCCAGCATCCATCCTGAGTGTTCATGTTGGGTTCAGCCTGCAAACTCTTCAGCTGCATCGACAGTGCACCTTTTACAGTGCTTTTGCCATCTGCCTTTCAGAATGAAGATCACAGTCTTGAAGTGTGTTGAACTGTGAATATGACCAAGCGCATTCAGCCTTTTCCTTGGAGTGGGCTTGGTAGCAAGCAACTTGCCCAATTCACAGTTAAACGTGCAGCCACCAAAGTCCAGCAACTTCCGTCTTTGAGCAAATGGTTAGATGTCCGTTTTCCTTGAAGCTAAGTGCAGCTACTGCTGTTTCATGCAAAACTCTCTCTCTCCTTCAGACAGAGATTCCCTCTCGCTGAGAGTAACTGTTTGATGACGGGGTATAAACTCTTTGACAAGAGGGGACGACTGTGAAAGGGGGCGACTACGTTGTCTCCAGTGCCAGTGATGTGTATACCTTGTGTTCACAGAACTTTTTGCCTGGTGTGGAAAGTTTGGCGTAATTACTTCATACTTATATTTTGTATCTTCATAGCAATTATTATTCTGAATGAAGTGCATGTTTCAATATTGTTGAAGGAAAACAAAAACAAACAAACCCTGGCTCAAAGACGTAGCCTGACGTGTGTATATAGTACATATAACCTTGATACACCATTACATATTATGCTTGAGTGCTGGAGGATGTCTTCCTTTGTGCATAACCTACAAATGTGTCAGTGAGAGAGAGTGAGTAGATGAGAGAGTATGCACCGGGGAGTGTGTGACATCCTGACAATAAAATTATATGCATATTGTAACTGTATAGCAATATTGTACATCACAACTTGTGTAAAGGTGTGACATCATGACGTGTGTCCATACTGACTGGGATTCTTGAGTGGATGTTCATCAGGTGAAAGATTATAGTTGGCTGAGTAACCCCTTCCTGCCTCTGTGCATGCCTGTACAGCTTTATAATATGCATGCATCTGTGGTTGTCTTTTCTCTCTTTTTGGGGGAGTGGGTGGGGTGGGGGTAGGGGTGGCTGTGAACCTACCCAGACGAAATTTATTTACTATGTAGATTTCTTGAGTTTATACGCATGCACATGCTAGCACACACATGCAACACAGACACACACACACACATTCTGAAGTACAGCTATAAAGGTGAAATGTTGGATAATTCTGCAATAATTGTTGGAGCATTCATCTCTTCATCAGTATGTGTTTTAAACAGTTACAATCAAAATCTAGTGTTCTCTCTGTCAGTCTGTCATGGTGTGACTGACTTCCCATGATTTTTTGTAGTGTGTGAAAATAGGTCGTGCCCTCCCCCCGCCCCATTTTATTTGCAGTTTTAAGTTTTACTCCTTTAAGTAGAATTTTCTTCTACCATTGATTGCCTCTGGGCTGTTAGCATTTTTCTCATGAATTCCTAATCAAAATATTTTCTGCAAACATCTCCAAAGTCAGTAATATTAAATAAATGATTCAGGCTGGTCACCAGATAGATAGACTACAGTTATGTCCAGTATTTTCCTGTACGGATGGACGGTCACCAGATAGACAGACTACAGTTATGTCTGATATTTTCCTGTATGGATGGACGGTCACCAGATAGATAGACTACAGTTATGTCCGATATTTTCCTGTATGGATGGACGGTCACCAGATAGATAGACTGCAGTTATGTTCGATATTTTTCTGTACAGATGGATGGTCCCCACATAGACTACAGTTCTGTCTGACATTTTTCTGGATGGATGGATGGTCACCAGGTAGATACACTATGTCTGATATTTTCCTGTACGGATGGACTGATATTATAATATAAATCAGGCTGTCTTGTTCAGGTTGTAGCTTTTTGCCAATCCATGATTGATATGCTCGGAAATTTCTTATGAGAAGTGTTGCACACAGTACTCGTATTAATTTTACTTGGGCTATTTGTTTTTGTTAAAATTGTTTGATAAACGCTCTGCAGCTAACTTTGCCACGCTGAGAGCTTTTGATTTGGCCTAGGACGTTCTAGGTGTGTTCTGGCACAAACAAAGGAGATGAATTAATTATGCCGCTGTTTCAACAAAGGAGGCGCATGCCACTTCTCTGTGTGCGTTTACCGTTGGTGTTGCTTTACTGTGATTTCTTTTATCATTGTTACAGAAGTCTCCGTGTTTTGTAAAACGTTCAACTCGTAAACTGTGATAGGCAGACTGAAAGAAATAACTCTCTGCAAAAAGAAAAAAGTGTTAAGGCATGTGGAAACCCCTCGAAAAACTGCATAGTTAATTTGGTTTGGCTTTGTCAAGTGTAGAATGTAGAACATGAGAATAGACAAGGCAGTTAAAGGCATAACCACCCATCCCTCCCTCCCTCTGTCAGTCACCGACCAGTGATGCCTAACATCCCCGCAGTCAGGCATTTACACCAGGCTGCCTTCATCTGCTTGGACAGGGATGACAGTTAGTGGTCAGTCCTTGGATGTGATCCAGTCAGTTTTTTTCTCTCCTGCCACCTTCAGTGCCTCTTGTTGTCACGGTTGCTGCATGAAGTCATTTTCGACAGGCTGGTGTGATGGGTGAAGGAGAGGCCCTTGGTGCCTCTTGCCATCATGGCTGCCATGCAGACTCTCTGTGGCTACAAGAGGCTGTTGTGATGGGTGAAGGAGAGGCCCTTGGTGCCTCTTGCCATCATGGCTGCCATGCAGACTCTCTGTGGCTACAAGAGGCTGTTGTGATGGGTGAAGGAGAGGCCCTCAGCGCCTCTTGCCGCCGTGGCTGCCATGCAGGCTTCTCTGTGGCTACAAGAGGCTGTTGTGATGGGTGAAGGAGAGGACCTCAGCGCCTCTTGCCATCATGGCTGCCATGCAGACTTCTCTGTGGCTACAAGAGGCTGTTGTGATGGGTGAAGGAGAGGCCCTCAGCGCCTCTTGCCGCCATGGCTGCCATGCAGACTTCTCTGTGGCTACAAGAGGCTGTTGTGATGGGTGAAGGAGAGGACCTCAGCGCCTCTTGCCATCATGGCTGCCATGCAGACTTGCCTGTGGCTACAAGAGGCTGTTGTGTGGCCTTTCTTTATTTAAGCCTTTCAAGAGGCTTTTCTTTATTTATTATAAATTGGGCTTTTCCTTACTACTTGTATGAGTTAAATCTGTAAAACAATTGTCTGGATTTTCAGATTTAAAAAAAATAAAATCAGACTGAATCAGTAAAGGGGGGAACGAAGAGTTGCATGTTTCAAAAGCTTTTTAACCCCAGAGTCAGTTAATGAAGCTGGATTAAGAAAATGGTGATTTTCACTTTGGGGAGGGGGGGGGGGGGGGGGGGGGATTTATTCCTGGCCATTTTTTCCCCTTTCCTTTCTGTATAGTCCAGCTTTTGATGTCAGTGATGCTTTTCTTTTTTCTTTCTTGACTCTTTCTTCTAAAGTTTTAAGAGGTGCATGGATTGTTCTACTTTCTTTTCATGCCATCATTTTATTTTTTATTTTTAATACTAATTTTAAAATAATATCGCCTTAAATATGCTCTCAAAATTAATCATTATGTTCCACAGGTGCTTCATTCTTTGTCATTCAAAAACAAACATCAGCAATGTGAATTGTACTAGAGTGAAAGTTAATTACAGATTGAAGCAAACAAGGAATGAGAAACAATTATTATGTAGTGAAGCAAATAAAAAATAAGAGAAAAAGAAGATTTTGATGGGATTCAGATGTTAATGCACTGCTGAAGTGATTGTTCACTTCATTTGCTGGAAGGCTTTAAAGGGTAAACACAGAATTTACTCAAGAGAACTTGTGTTAGTGCCTTGAACATTTCACTGCATGCAAATCACCAGAGCTTTGTATGTAACGTGTGTAAATACAATAAATATACAGTTTCATTATGTTGCCTTGTTGACTCCAGCACTGCTGTGAATGATTTTACTGCTGTAATGAATGTTATGCACAATGTGTCCATGAATGTGTATGTGATGTATACTCTGTGATGTGACATGAAGATTATTTTCTGTTGAAGAGTGGTCTTGTTTTGTGTGTTTTTTCTGGTGGAAAGGATAAAACTTGCTGTGAGGAGAATGTGTTATAAATGAATTAATTACCAGTGTGATAACTGAAACTGTTGATATGTCTGCATAATCCTCACTGGTATTTTTACTGGTATTGTAACTGTGCAAGGCTGAAAATAGTTTTTGCAGCTCTTTTCATAATTATGGTAATAATTTCTTCATCAGTTACAGATCCATGTATATGCCAGCAGCATTTAAATTTAGTTTGAAAGAGTATTTTAATAGTTTTAAGCTGCCGCATGCAGAAAGGTAAATCGTCCATGATGTTGCGTGTTACACTGTTAGTTGCAAAGTGTATGCATTTTATTTTGCTTCCCCAGCTGTGTTCCTGGTTTATACTCCCAGAATGATTTTACAAGCCAAAGTGTAGAGGATAGAATGCCAAAGTACCATTTTGCAGACTTTCAGCTCCACAAATGGATGATCTGCAAGTGGTAGGTAATATGATGAGTGTCAACACCTGCAGGATAAAGTCTCTGAAGAATAGACATAGTTTAGTGGAACTGTTCAAGTTACCCTCCAGTGTGCTTCTTAGCCTCTGAAGAATAGACATAGTTTAGTGGAACTGTTCAAGTTACCCTCCAGTGTGCTTCTTAGCCTCTGAAGAATAGACATAGTTTAGTGGAACTGTTCAAGTTACCCTCCAGTGTGCTTCTTAGCCTCTGAAGAATAGACATAGTTTAGTGGAACTGTTCAAGTTACCCTCCAGTGTGCTTCTTAGCCTCTGAAGAATAGACATAGTTTAGTGGAACTGTTCAAGTTACCCTCCAGTGTGCTTCTTAGCCTCTGAAGAATAGACATAGTTTAGTGGAACTGTTCAAGTTACCCTACAGTGTGCTTCTTAGCCTCTGAAGAATAGACATAGTTTATTGGAACTGTTCAAGTTACCCTCCAGTGTGCTTCTTAGCCTCTGAAGAATAGACATAGTTTAGTGGAACTGTTCAAGTTATCCTCCAGTGTGCTTTTCAGATTTAGGTACAGAACAATCAGCTGTAGAGAACTGAAAGGGACTCCAAGTGAAGATGAACAGAACTAAACATGTAGAATGTATGTAAATGTTTCCGTTGCTTTCATATGGTGGGTGGTTCTATCAACACTTACGCAACAGAAGGATATTTTTTATTCCAATTTGAGCCACACTAGGTGCAGCCATGTCAGTTTGCTCTTTACCAGTGATGACCAGAAAAAGGCTGGCTTGTGCCTGGTTCTCACAAATGCCATGCTAGTTAGTTAATTCTTCAAATACCTGTGTGATGGATCTTTATCAGTTTAGGCAAAAAGTTGACTGAGAAATGAGTAAGGGTGTACTTTTTAAAACTCAGTTTCTGTCGTGGATAGTTAAAAACGAGTTATAAATCCCTTTTTGCCTCCCTGTATCAGTGAAGACACCACATACACTAAGAGTTAGTGCAGTCCACACCCAAATACCAGGACAGGCATAGAGAGTTATGGTCCTTTGGAACAGGTTCTGTGCTAGCTGATGGTTCATTGCATGAAGACAGTGTGTGTGGTTTCTGTGTTATGAGTGAAACAATGAAAGCACGAAGGGAATGTTGTATTGCATAATTGTGACATGGCTTCTGACTACACTGTGCAGTCCATATGATGTTTCTGCTGTTTTCAATGAAGATGAAATTGGCAGCTGACCAAATCTGTCTTCACTCTTTTTAGCAGGCTGTAAGAAGGAATAGCATTATCTTTGTACGTAATCTAATGTATGCGGTTTTGCTAAATGTATGATGAACCTTTCATGGTCTGTTTCCACTGCCTAGGCTGATGGTCAGAAGCATGCTGCAAAATGCAGCATGTCCCGGCATTTGTTGATAGTGGGGTCCATTTTCGGATGTGCCTAGACGCATGTTGACGATGAAAGGTATTAGTCAGGTGTGAGGGCTAAAGTGTATTGAAAGGTTTCAATGGCTGTTTTTATTACAAATATTAAACAGAATGAGGCCCAGAGCACTCATGCAGAATTAACACACAGGTGAGTTAATTAGTGCTCAAAATATGTAACAAGTACAACAACAAAGACCCAAGTCACCTACAGTAACCCTCACCTGGCATGCATGTAAATACAAGGTACATAAACTCCACCACAGGTACATAAACTCCACCACAGGTACATTGAGAGTTATCGTAGGCAACTCAGGTCTTTGTTGTTGTACTTGTGTTACATAGTTTGAACGCTGAATAACTCCCTTGTGTGTTGGCTTTTTTTTCTCCCTTCCCCCCCCCCCCCCCCCCCCCCTTTTTTTTTTTATAGTAATTTTATACCAAAATCTGAGTAAGCTATTTTGTGCAGCTGTACTAAGTCTTTCACTTGATTCTGTGAAAATATAAGGTAGGCAGAGTTATACAAATATATATTTTTTAAACACCCAGCCAACCATGATTATTATATTTACCCAAAATAACTTTAATGGAGGGGTATGGATTTACTGCAACAGATGTGTCCAGTATCATCAGTTATGAATCTGAATGGGCTTCCATGAGTCATGCAATTTGATGATAAACAAGCAAACTCATTCAGGAGAGGTTTATTACTCCATTTTTTCTAGACAAGGAAGGCAGGTTTCTGTAGTTTTTGAAGATATGTTTCTTTATAGAGTGAGTTCCTTTTCTACCGGTGTGTGGGTGTTGACTTGTATACTATACTGGATATAAGTGCCTTGTTTTGCTGTATCTTGCATTGTTAATTATTATGTGTGACCAACTGGTAATGACTGATGTGATCTGCATCGTTCATCTTCATAATACATCTTAGTCATAATACATGTGTATATTTTAGTCATTCCATGTGTCACACGTAAGTAATGTTTATGAAAAACAAATGTCTTTTGTACGAGACAAGGACAAAGTAAACAAAACAAAAACATGCTAGAGGCTGTCTTGTGCTGTTTTTCATCACTTGCATGTTTTCGTATTACATCTAACTGTACTGATACTTTGTGTGTGTGTGTGTGTGTGTGTGTGTGTGTGTGTGTGTGTGTGTGTGTGTGTGTGTGTGTGCACGCGCATCTCTCTCTCTCTCTCTCTCTCTCTCGCATAGACACTCTCACTGGAGCACTTGAGAGGCCATCAAATTATCATTCCACAAGCATTTATTCCATTTACAAGCACTCCTTCCTTCCAGAAGATGTCATTCTATTTCACAACTGGATCAAATCCATGCACAGTTCATGGAAAAGACAGCAAAAGTACTTTCAATGGATATTTCAACTACAATCTCAAAAATGTAGGTTAACAAAGAAGTGTAGTGGGGCTGGGGTGGGGGGGATTATGGATACTAAAAGGCTCTTCACTAGAATACATGTCACGGTCAAGGTCTTGCAGGCCTATTTATGCTTCTTGCAGGCCTAATTATAATACCTCAGTAGTCATATGTTTTTTTTTTGCACTTCAAAGTATCACATAAAAAAATGTTGCATTAGTTGCAACAAATGGCTTACAGCAACTTGAAGCTCATCAACTTCCTGTTGTCTGTCCTTGTGCTTTTAGACTGTGGGACAAGCAGCTAACTATTGTCTGTGTATGTACAGTGAAGCTGTCGCCCTGGCAATGATGCCCGTGTGCAGAGCCCTTTAGTACACTAGATGAACATATGCATGCAAGTACACGTTCAAACCACCGCAAATTTCTCCTAACTTGCAAACCTACCTCACAAAAACATTGCTTTTCTCAACAACAACAAATCGAATGCATTCAAACAAGGATTTTTCTGATGGGATACCTTCAACACACAATATGTAATAATACTCTCTTATTCAACATTTTGTGGTTATTATAGAAAGTAAAAATGCACAGGAAAGGAGCAAATGCTCCAACAACAACAACAAAAAGAGAGAAAAACATAGTTTTGATTATTTTTCTCTCTCTCTTGTATCACCTGTAAAGCAAACTAGAAGTAAGTATGCAGAATTTGAAAGTTGCAATAATCTGATGAAAAAAATGTCCAGCAACATTTCTGAAAGAACAAAAACATGTCTAGTTATCTCCCATGAATACATTTATGTGAAGGTTACTTTGAAATGTTGTGTTCATGGCTGCAACTGCATCTGTAACACTTATTCCAAGTTGAACTCAACTTGTTAAAAAAGTCAAACCTTTGGTTTAATTTCCAGTGGCATTCACTCCGAAATTTGATAAATAATTATCATGGAAACTGGTTTGAAAGCACGAAGTTTAATGGAGCCTATATTCACACAATGCCTCAAAAATATCATCTGAATTGCCCCCAGAAATTAAAAAAAAACAAAAACAATTACATGTCAATTATTTTCCAAGCTTAGAAAAGTATCAGTAACTTCCTTCAGCCCCTTTAGCTCCCGGGACATAAAAAGATTAAAAAAATTTTTTAATCACTCCCATGTGGAGCATAATGTTTCTTTTACCGTTTCAAGTTGGCTTAAACAATACTGGAGACTACTCTTAAAAGAAAATTAACATTTCAGATACTTCTAGACCTCCCAAACTGGCCAAAGACTATAATTCTTGGAAGGACATTTCTCCAGTTCTGTGGTCAGGAAAGAGTAAAAACACATTTCGCCTGTAAGAAAAATTTTATGGCTACGAAATGGTGAAACACAAACCAAAGTCATGAAAAGTAATGTATGCATTGCATTCACAAGCACAATAACCACACTGATCAGATGAGAACTTAATGAGAAAATACAGCTTACATTGTTTGCCTTCCTGATGCCTTGACATGAGGTCATGGTCACCAAAACTGGGATGAAAGCGTCAGGTAGAATTAGGATTATGATGTAAATGTATTAAAGACCTCACTTAAACAGTCTCTTGAGAAGAGCCAACATTAAGTTTGTTTGCCACAGACTTCCCGGCAGCTGCATGAATGCCTATCGCATACAGTAACACAACATTCTGTTTATTCTAGTCAAAGCTAAACTGAAGAAACACATCTGATGTAATGAAACACACATGAAATCTGCCAATTCATACACATAAAACTGCTCAAAACGCTGTTTATTAAATAAACATGCCCAAGAGCTATTAGACACTTTCCACAGGGCTGATAAAATGGTTTGATGGTTTTGAGCAAAGTGGCACCTCATAGTGACTACTGCACTTTATTAACATGGGCTATCCATTAAAATGAACACTGTTTCAACGCAACATCCCACAGGCATCTGTCAAGCAAGAAGCTGCAACTACTGTACTTTGAACTGTTACAGTACCAGCAAAAAAAACACCAGTTTTCCTCTGTGTGTGTGTGTGTGTGTGTGTGTGTGTGTGTGTGTGTGTGTGTGTGTGTTTAAATATATACAAAAAACACAACCATCAAAAAGGAAAGGTTCAGAAAATGCCTCTGTATTCCCAGTGTTGATATGTTCATATCACTGTATGCAGTGTTTGTTGCAAGACCCATTGACAGACCTTTTTCTCAGCACCTTGAAAGCACTGTTAACTGGACACCAGGCATGCAGACAGAACAAGGAGCTATTTATTGCACAAAATACCCTTGAAATGTCAACAACAAAAATTGCCTCTAAAAAAAAGTCTAATGCATTCTGGCATGAAAAACATATACAACGTGTTATCCTGAAGAAAGAAGTTGTTTGAGGAAAAATGGTTGGGATACTCTAATTCGTTCTGGCTTTAAAAATAAATGTGATGTGTTACTGAGAAGAAAGCACATTTGCTTCAAGTTCAAGAGAAATAATGGCTGAGACACCACCGGTTGCTACAGACGTCTAAAAGGAAAACTAATTGTCTCCCCTTAGCTGTTCATTTCTTTCATCTGTTTATTCACTCCGATTCCTTCCTTCAAACAAATGCTTATAACAATATTACCAAGACCTCTACCTTGGTTAACAAGAAATACATTTATACAGCTTCTCGCATTCACAGTGAGACCAGGTTTGTGAGGATACTTGAGTGTTTTCTGTCTTCATCTGAACTTACCAAAATAGTATGACCAGAAACACAGCAGCTCAGTTATTTACTTTCAGAGGCATTTTAAACCCCAGTCTTAAGGATGCTTGACAAACCTTGGCTGTTTAGTAAAAGTTTTGAAAGGCGGCAGTGCCGCCTTTCTCGTCCCCTGCCTCAAGTTGTTTACCTCATGCTCACTCCAGCGAATTTAGGCGTAAAACTGTCGGATAAAAACGCATTTTGATGCAAGTGACCTTTGTCCATAATATATCAGCCCAACATCTGAGGACACTAAGTCCCACATCATCAACAAGTGACTTCACAGGGCGGACTAAGATAATCCATTTTAAGTCTAGATTTCACTGACAATGTTTCACTGTCAACTTATGTCATAGTACCTCCAAAAATGAACCCACTACACCATTCTAGGCCAAGGGTAAGGAATGCATTTTTTTATGCTTAAGTTCAGCTGGTCATTATCAATGAAGTCATGTTCTGCAAGTTGACAATCAAAATTTAGCTGCATGACTTTCACCTTTCAAAGTCCTAATCCACAACCCTGTTTTGAATCCATCATTGGGACTCTCTGAGGGATATTCCCTAAACAAAAGAAGAATGCCCGTTTTATAACACAAAGGTAGGAAAATAACATGCTCCTGCTCTAATGCCACACATCAAAAATATTATTTTAAATTGATGTGACTTAACAGCATCACGCCAAGCAGCCAACAACAGACATGTCAATTCTGCACATAAATAACAAGCAACAGTATCCAAAAGCTTCAAGTACTTCACCTCACAAAATACAAAATAGTCTGAGATTGCACACCACACAGATTCTACGCAATATCTGCTGAACAAGGAAGTTTGCTGGTAACGTTTCATGACCCTCACTGTGAACAAAACTAAGTCCTGTACACCCTACCACCAAGGCAATGCCAAAAATGGTCTCAACAAGCAAAACAAGAAGGATGATGATGATGATGACTGCTTTTGTATAGTGCTATTCTCTGCTCTCAAGCAGACTCATCGCACTCGTATGTGATTTTACATGAGTGAACAGCTTTTTATAGCGCATTTTTAAATATCCACCGAGGTAGTGTATTTACAGCACTGGCATGGCTGGTGCCACATGAAACTGCTGCCGTCTCAGCGCGTTCTGTGTACACCATACAGCCATGCACGATGACACTTCATGCAAAGCTACATACATAGGGTGTATGCGTGTTTAGCTGTAACCTGCCGTCTGCACTTCTGGCAGAATGACAGGGATCTTTTACGTGCTACTGTGGTAACATGGGGGTGGAAGGGATACTGAAGGAGACCTGAACTACTTTCAGCTGTTGTGTAACACCGTCGTTGGTCATAATCTTCATAAAGCAGGCTACAGAAATAAAGGAACTGAAACGCACAGCACTGGCTGACAAAGTTATATTGTTAAAGAAAAAATAATTATTTCTGTTTACAAAAATCATTAAATGGAAATCCTACTTCCAACCTTTTGATTTCAGACCAGTGGAGGAGTGGTGTTTGGGGTGGGGTGGGGGGGGGGTGGGGGGTGGAATAAATCAGGCATTCGTGGTGAGTGCCGTCTTCACTGTATCTTTAGGGTGCATGTACAAGAGTCGCATTTATCCTACCCTCTACTTCAAACTGGACAAAATGCATAGTTAAAACAGCCTATAAGAGTTTCCCTGCATCAGCCAGTTCAGTAAGTACTGCAGCTATACCAATAACATCCAAAAAATAGTCACTCACACACAAAAGGAAACTTTCATACTGATTTTTTTTCTGTCTCTGCTATTGGAAACTCATTCTCAACGCTGCTCTAACAGTGCTGGAATTACACTCAAGAAAACCCATTCTTAACATCCTTCTTCCTGAACAATATACTAGTTCCACATCCTTTGATATGCAACTGCAACAAACACATTTTTTGTTGACAAAATCTTATCTTTGCCTCACTGGACGCTCATTTATACCGGGCAGCCCCAAAAATAATATAAAAAAATGTGTAGATCACATGAAAACTGTATTCCATCAGAATAAAACATGCAATGAACTGTATCCCTTTATCTTGCTTGACACAAGTTGGTCAAAACGTTCGCTCAATCTGTTTCAATACTGATCTAAATCCACTACAAGGGTTTCCAAAGCACACAGACGAACCGCCCCCGGTCCAACATTCCAGACACACACATGCTTTTCCATGGAGAGGTTTTAATAGCCAACATTTCTTACACTCACACCTTTAACATCAAATTGATGTCAATGAAAAGTTTCTAAAGCCCACACCGACTTTAACCACACTCCCACTCGTGCCGCAAGAACTGGGTTCTATGTTTTACACCAACTACCATCAGCTGGACCAGAAGCCCAAAGGACTTAACTTCTTTATGATCTTCTCCACCCAAATTTGCAACACTACTCATCCATCTCTGTATGGAACTTCTCCATAATTTTCTTCAACCAACTTTGCAACACCACTCATCCATCTCTGTACGGAACTTTTTCCTGATCTTCTCCACCCAACTTTGCAGCACTGTCATACGTCTCTATGTGGAACTTCTCCAAGATTCTCTCCACCAAACGCTGCAACACCACTCATCCATCTCTGCATGGAACTTCTCCATGATCTTTTCCACCCAACTTTGCAACCCTACTCGTCCATCTCTATATGGAACTTCTCCATGATTTGATCTACCAGCTCAAACTTCTCGATCCCGTCCTGTCGGAGGGCTCGCAGGAGCTGAAAGATCTTCCCCTGCACCTTGCCATTCCCGGCCCTTCCAGCATCCCCACCTCCGTCCTTCTGCAGGTCCACGGGGTTCCCGCTGTGGATGGGCAGGTCGCGCCAGAACCTCAACACCTCCAGGATCTGTTGGTAGACATTTGCCTGCATGGACATCTGAACCTGCTCCAGCTTCTCCTGAGGCACGCCCAGCAGAATGGCCAGGAGGGTCCACTCAAAGCCCAGCCGCGTGGCGATGAAGGCCAGACCTGCGTCTGACAGCAGCCCTGCAGCATAGTCAAGCTCTTCATTGTTAACATGGTTCTCGCATGAGTGACCGCTCCTCTTCAAAGACAGAATTTGTGGGACCTCAACTCTTGACCTTTTGCTTCGGGTTTCTTCTCTTCACGCGTCTTACGCATAATGATACGTTGGAATTGGTGATTGTGTCCATCCTAAGAGTAAGACCCTTGAGAACTGTAATGTGAATTTGAAATCGTTGTGCTAATTGTATGCCACTGAGTGCCACAGGCATGGCATACAGTATACAGAATACATAACCTACCTCACTTTCAGACTGTTGAACATGTGGTTAATCTGCTTGTTTTTGTTTTCTGTCTTGCACATCTGTGTTATCAGATCTGTTTACTTTATTCAAACCCACCATGAAGTTTTTTTTTAGTAATCACAGTAAGCCACTGAAACCCACTGTGAAGCACTAAGTAATCATGGTCAGCCATTAAAACCCATTATTAGAATAGTCTACGAACAAGATTTTGTGCTTTTTAAATACATTATTATTAAACCCACCATGAAGCTCTAGGTAATCATGGAAAGCCACTGAAAGTGAAACCCACTGTCAAGCTCTAGGTAATCATGGAAAGCCAGTGAAAGTGAAGCCCACTGTCAAGCTCTAGGTAATCATGGAAAGCTACTGAAAGTGAAACCCATTGTGAAATTCTAGGTAATCATGGAAAGCCACTAAAAGTGAAACCCACTGTCAAGGTCTAGGCACTCTACACAGTCACAGAGATGAAAGAAGGAAAGCAAGACCCAGGAAAGCTGACAAGGAACAAAGTCAGGCTTACTCACCAGGTGGACCATCCACACTGTCATAGCAAGACTGAAGGAAATCTGTGGCCGCCTGCATGTGTTTCTGGATGTCGTCTTGGTAATCTACATACAAAAAAACCAAGACAAATACTGAAATAATTGGTTTTTAATGCTCTGTCAACTGTGACAGTCGAACATCAGGGCAAACACAAAAAACAAATCCATAATATGTATTATACATTGTGAAGCAGTAAGTAAGTAGGTAAATTGGTGTTTTACACCCAGTCAACCAGTGCAGTTATATCAGGGTGATCATTGTGAAGCAGAAAATCACTCACCTTTAAACATTCTACATTCATTAATATATAAATAACCATAACAATATACTTTAATCATCCCAGCAGGAAATTAAAGCTGTTGTTCAATCGCACAACGAAGAACATCTCTCAATAATTCTAAGTCATGAAACATGCACATACACTCTTACTCTTAGACATAAATATACATAGTCTCATAATGACCCAAAAAAATTAATTCATTTTCCTCTATATCCTCCTCTGCAATATTAAGTCTGTTTCAAATGCATTGGATAAATAACATAATTAGTACACAAAACAAAGTGCCTTGTTCACCACGGAACATCTTGTATCAACTGAATGTATTACATTTTTGCCTAGGTAATAGTACTAACACCAGATTCTTTATAGAGTTTCCAAACACAGAACACAGCAAGACAGCTGAAGTAATGCAAAGGGGGGAAGGAGGGGGTATTTGTGTGTGTTGAGGGGGAGATCATTAAAGGTATTGAACACAGAGGGTAGAGGACAAGTAATGTTAACAAAATGTGTATGCCCACCAATACTTTTATTAAAACATTTTTTTGCTCCCTTTAACATGTCAGCGCAGTAACTGAGTAAGTACACCACTTCAGTGGAGATTCAAAAACATGCAGTTAAAAGCTATTCATTCATGTAGAATCACATGTGAGTGCAGTGAGTCTGCTCAAAAGCAGAGAACAGCACTAATATATAAGAGTGATCAACAACAACACAAGAGGAACAGCACCATAATAACTATAGAAATATATTATTATACGTGCCCACCATTACCATACAATGGCACACAGAGAAGAAAACAAACCAAGAAAAACATTCTGTGTGAAGCGGAAAATCACTCACCTATATCCAGAGGATAAACAAAGCAGACAGGCACATCATCCGTCTCATGCTTGCGACACCAGCGAGCAACGTAGGTGTTGCGGGGCAGGGACAGCTCCATCACCTCCCCTGGGTAGCGGTAGGGGTCAGAATGGCGGTGCAGCAAGCAGTGGCTGCACACCAGGCTGAAAGTGGGCTGGATGAAGGGCCAGTCCTGCAGCAGCTGCAGCATCTCCATCCGTGTCTGCTTCAGCAACCACCACAGCTCCTGTGGAACAGAACAATGTACAGAGGTCTTTTATCGCATCTACAGACCCACTTGATGAGAATAAATAGCTCTCTAGACCAGCTACAGATGATCTATGGCGTATAACAAAAGATGGAAAAACAAATGTTGTGTATAATAATTAATATGTATTTTAGTATCATATGAATAGATCTATAAGTATAACATCCTTTTTTCTCCACCCACCTAGTTCCCCCCCCCCCCCACCCCCCCGCCCCGTACCAACCCAACCCCCTCTTTTCTGGGTTCGCATTCTTCAGTACCAGCAGACAAAATGGGTGAGAATGTCAGTGTACCCACAAGCACTCTCCATAATTTCACCTCTATTTTAAACATCAACGAAGTTAGTTTAAGAATCTAACAACCAAATGGTCTGAAACTTCAACCTCCAAGTCCTAATAATGGCGGCCTTTCATGAAGGTGTGACCGAATGAACAATTATGAATCACATACATGAGGATATATATATATATAATTAATATATATTATATATCAAGAAGAATTCTGAAAGAACTCATCACAACAATTCACCTGCAAATCTGTGGCTCCACGTGCCGCTGCAGTGATGACAGTGACATCGTCCAGGTCATTGCGCTGCCTCCTGACAAGCAGGTGCGAGTGGTTGAGGCGTGCCAGAACTCCATGCTTCCAGTTGTTGCGCTCCGACACATACTGCTGCAGACGCACTGACAGCTTTTCAAAGAAGTAGGGAGGCCCCTTCCGAGGGAACACCACCTCAAAGCGAAGCTCAAACATGTTGCTGGGGAGCTCCTCCGGCCATTCGGCAGCCAGGGCTGCAGGGCTGTCTTCAGGGAAGAACCATGGGAACTGAAGGATGCACGTGGACCCCACCAGGGAGGGGTCGCTGCTCTGTGTCACCTCATAGCACAAGTCAAACTTGAGCATGAGAGAAATGAAGGTGTCGAGGGCGTCGGATGACAGGTGGAAGTGCAGGAGCGTGAAGTGGAGCAGCCTGTAGGTCATGATGCCTCTGCGCACAAAGTCCTCTTTCAGGACCTCAAAGCGGGAGGAACTGAGCCCCACCTTGTGACCCAGCTCTGGGTCAAAGTTCACCACCTGCTCAAAGTCATGACGGAACACCGCCCTCAGCATCTCGATCAGTGTCTCTGGGCGGTGGAACACTATCTTGTTGAGTCGCACATTGTCATGGTACCAGACAATTTCACCGGTGGAGTGCAGGTACTTGAGGACCATGGAGAGACTGCGATCGGCTGAGCCACCCATGCCCATCAGAGACTGGTTGACTGACGCCATCACCTCCACAAAAATGTCCAGGGCCTGCTCCATGCTCAGGATGCGGTCAGGCACAGACTGTATCTCTGACAGGAACCTGTACCAGGAGTGGGGCAGCTTGCGCTCCTCCGCAATCTTCATGGAGTTCACCAGCTCCTCTCTCAGCTCGCCTACACCTGTCAGGCCCTCCGCGCAGCTCACAACATGTACTTTGCTCGGAAGCTGTGAGCGGGTGTTCAGCATCTTCTCCAAGTGGCTCAGCTTCTCCTGTAAGCGCTCAACCCCAATGTCAGCAAATTTCCTTCCGCCACCCTCTCGGCCATCCCAGCTCTCCAGCATTGCTTGGGTGCGTTCAATCTCATCTCTCAAATCTTGCAGCTTGGCAGATTCTTCCTTCTGGATTTTACGGATGACTTCCTCACATCTTTCTACCACTTCATCCTCAGAGCAGAGATCGGCGTGAGTGGCCACCATCACAATGGTAGCCCCGGGCGCACGATCCATGATGGCATCCAGCCAGTTACTTATGAGCTCATCAAACAGCTCAGAGCAATATCGACTGATGTCAAATACCACAATGTGAAGGGCTTCAGGTGTGAGAAACATGTGGTGAGCAGCCTGGTAGATGTGGTGACCTCCAAAGTCCAGGATCTGAACTCGTAACTTGGATTCTGGCTCCCACAGGTGGCGCTCCAACACCCATGTGCGCTCATGCTCTTTCGTGAGCTTAGAATGGCCCAGCATGAGTGCATGTCGCAGGCTTGTCTTGCCAGCCCGTACCGCCCCAATCAAGATCATCTTGCGACGGTGGCGAGCTTCGCTTACCCTCAGCTCTTTCAGAAAATGGAAGAGAGGCACAACACCTTGGTCACAGATCTCTTGTGGGGGTGCACGGAGGTAGTTGCCATGGAGCGACAGCCCTTCTGTTTCCACCAGTCCTTCTAAACGATCCATCAGGAGTGGCAATTCTGTCAACTTGTTGTTTTCTAGCAAGAGTTCTCGCAGGTTCGACAGCAGGTAGATGTTCTCCGGGAGACTGGTCAGCTGGTTTGAACCCAACACCACTGTCACCAGAGAGGTCACCTTGCACAGTTCGTCAGGGATTTCTGTCAAGCGATTTCGGTCCAATCCCAAATAGGTGAGGCGCTTGAGATTGCCCACAGCAGCTGGCAGTCTCTCCAGGTAGTTTTCACTGAACTCCAGGTGGTCCAGGTAGCGAAGCTGGAACAGGTTGTCCGGCACCCTCAGCAGAGCGTTGCGCTGCATTATCAGAGTGGTCAGTCGGCACAGTCCACACACTTCCTCCGGGATTTCCGTGAAGAAGTTGTCACTCAGGTTCAGCGACTGCAAGTCCTCCAGGGTGAAGAGAGCCGCTGGAATCTGTGAACACAGCCTCAGAGCCCCGGCCAGGTTGACACTCTGCAGCTTAACACACTTGGAAATTTCTGGGGAAACGTGCAGCAGGTGGTTCCCTTTTAGGCTGAGCTGCTGCAGTCGCCGCAAACTGCCAAACCCATCGGGGATACGCTCAATCAGCTGCCAGCTCAAGTCCAGCTCAGCCAGCTCAAACAGGCAGCACACCCCCTCGGGAAAGTTCTTCATCTGTCCCCGTGGGTAGAACTTACCAGACAGATCCAGCTTCTGAATCTTCTGGCACTTGGCGATTTCCAGGGGCATGCTGCTCAGGGTGTTGCCGGCCAAATTCAGCTGGCGCAAGTTCACCAGCTGCCCAATTTCACTGGACACCTCCTCGATGTCATTGTGGGCGAAGCTGAGTTCCTCCAGTCTTACCAGGCTGTACACACATGGGGGGATTTTGGTGAAGTGGTTGAAGGACAGGTCGAGGCTGACAATGTTCTCACACTCCACAAAACACGATGGCAAGCGGCACAGGTAGTTGCCTACGGCATGAAACGTCTTCATGGAGGTCAGGGTCCCCAGGGCTGTGCCCCCAACAGGGAAGCTGAGCAGGCGCAGGAAGGGTAAGTGAAGGGTCTCTAAGGTGTAGGTATAGAGGATGCGAGGAAGCCATCCTTTGTAGGCGCCCTCTGGGACCATCAGCGACTGCCCCTGACCGTTGTCTACGCCCTCCAGGTACTGCCCCAGCTCTTCTGCAGCTTGGCTCTGGCTGGCCATGGTGCTGCTGGATGTCTCCCTTGAGTCTCTGGTGATCGCCTGGTGCTCTGTCTGTACCCAGGAGCGCTGGAGTGCTAACTGTGGTATGGGATGAAGGAAGGCCTCTCTGGAACAGAAAGCAATTTACGGTTAACTGTCGGGTCTGAACTGTGCCTGTGCCATGCATGTTGATCCGATCACATCTTTGACAATTTCTTGTCATGATCATGTGCGATACATGTATCAGTCATTTCATGTCATGATCATGTGTGATACATGTATCAGTCGTTTCATGTCATGACAATGTGCGATACACGTATACTGCATCAGTCAGCCTACCATATTTCATAAAATAAACCAGGTCTGGGAACCCAATTAGTCAACCTTTTTAAAAATTATGTTTTGGGAACCCAATTAAACAACCTAAAGACACAATATGTTCACAAAGTGCTCTTCCCATTTAACAACTATTCAATTTTAAAGTAAATTTTCAAAATGATATAATTATGACAAAATATATTTTCTTTTTAATTAGTTTACAAATAAATATATAATTACCTATTATATATCTGTATTTTTCATTTCTTTGAGGAGCAACTATTGTTATTGAGTCTTTTGTAATGGACACATTTACCAAAAATTAAAGATTGCATGACAGCGTGGGACTTGTTTTAGGTACAAGTCACCATCACCCTAACAATGTGACATCAAATTATGAAACCAATTTAAAATCCAAGAATGGTTTCAACTTTTGCAACATTTCAGTGGTAAAACTAAAAGAGAGTATTATATACATGTCAATCATCATGGAGTCAACATTAACTATACAGGTGTATAAATATAGGTCATGAAGAAATCAATTATTCAGTATTAATATAGATCTATATAAGTATCTATAATCCATTAATATAGAGCTGTAGAAGTATCTATAATCCAGTCTGTTTCTCACTATAATCAGTTGTAAAAACAACAACAATGTTTAAAAAATATTAAAATTAAATACCAGTGATTCAAATGTAATCATGAATCTCTATCACTTGTTGCATGTGTGTGTTTTAGACTACACAATGTGGTGGGTTAGTTTTTGTGTGTGCTGTTGTTGGTTTGCTTGTTTTTGTTTTTCACAAGATGTCATTTTGATTTTCCCAGATGCTTTGGGTTTTAATTTTATGGGCTTCTAGTTCTAAATACTAATGATAAATTATATAAATATTTTTATTTGCACAGACATCTAGTGGTGTTTTTTGCTGGCAAGTCCTACCATTATTTTATGCAATGATCTTGACACCTGCCTCAAGCTCACAAAGCAGAGAGTATACATGTACTGCAGTCACGAAATTGAAAACTAGGTGTATTTTTTCTTCAGAACTAGCTAACATAGTAGCTTACAGTTACATTCTTTCTTTTCTACAACACTCAAGCTGAGTACTGTTAGTGCTAGACAAAATATTAAACCTAAAATATAGATTAGATGGTTGGGTGGGGGGTGGGTTAAGGTGCTATGCTATTACTACCTGAAACCATGGGTTCAGTTCATTTTCCTTATGGAAAGCCAGCTGCAAGTCATGCTAGCCAACCTAATGACATAATGTTTCTCAGCAATAATGAGAACACAGGTCTCCTAGCTATATTTTTTTTTTCTTTTTCTTTTTCTTCATTTTTTTCTTCTTTTTTTTCTTCTTCATTTTTGACCATGAACTACAGTATCAGTTTATCTGCTGCAAACCACAGTATCCGTCTATCACAGTATCGCTATCAGTATCAGTCTACCAGACACTGCATACTCTATTAGTGTTTGCTTGGCTCCCACGTGTAAACAAAAGAGTGCTATGAAAAACATGCCTTGTAAATATGTGCATTCTAGCCCTAAAGTCATCTAGTTTACTATGGTAGCAGCCAAGTGCTGATCAAAAGATGGTCACAAGAAAACTGTCTGCAAAAAGAACAACACATATTTGCTCAAACAAAACCTCTGGACCATAGTATGCCCTTCACATCAAACACATTCTTGTTCTTGTGGCTACTGTTGTTGTACAGTATTTTCCTTTCTTTGAGGGGAAAAAATACACAAGACATACTGAGAGAAATAAATTAATAAAATGCCTCATTCAGCCAGTTAAGTCTTTGAAGATAACTGATAGTATATTTTATAAATATAACAGTCGGCTTCTGTCCCCATTTTGTTGTCCCTAATAATTATGTCTGCCTGACATCTGAGGACATTAAACCCTACATCACCATCAGCAACAGTCCCCATTTCACCAGTTGTTGACAACATTAACTTTTGCTCTGCTAGCGTGCTAGATCCGACAGGTCCTCAAACTTTCAAAACTGTTATGAATGCCAGTTGGACAACTGACATCTGCATAAACTATTCAAGTTCTTCTAGCAAAAGTATAATATATATATTAAGATAAAATATTGTATTATGACTGTCATTCCTTTCCATCCATGGCAAAGACAAGCATCACACAACATTTGATTTAGCAAACAACATTTTGATGAATGCTCATCACACAGTATTAGTAGTTATTATTACCTTTAAAAAATCTTCTTTTTTTAAGTTAAAGAACAAAAGCAGACTTGGCATGCTAAAATTATAATAAAAATAACAATAAAATAAAATTTCTCAAAAAAGAGAGATTATTTCACTTTTAGTCACAAATAATTCATTGCAAAGGATTTGTCTTGGGGAAATTGTTGGTCAACATGCTATTGTCTGCCTTTCATGCCTGAGATTGGAAACCACTTAACTAGTAAGGTCAGTAATTTCTTCAGCAGCTTTTGTTTTACTGCTCAAGTCAATTGTAAAATACCAGTCAGAAGCCATAGCTCAATGCTTAGCACAGCAGTTGAGCAATCACTCAGTGGTTAGCGTGCTGCAATGGTAGTCTGGCAAAGTAGCTACAAACGGTTTGACACTCTGTCAAAACACGGTAATGGTGTTTAACATTTTTGGTTCTTTTGAATCAACACCTGTATTAGTACTTTGAATGTTTACCCAGTGTCTATGTTGCTTCCATGTGTTCATCATTTACATACTCGCCATGTGCATTCAAAATTACATTTATACCATTCGATACAGGGCGGTGGCACAGAAACACACAGTTATCACATAATATTAGCTGCATAATCAACATGCGGCGGTACTACAAATGAAAAAAGTACATTGGCAGTGGCAGTGGGCGCTGTGCGACTACATGACGATAAAACGATTGGAGTCAACTAATCCTGTTTATTCTTAGTTATCGAATCCAACGCGTTTACTAGAGCCATACCTTTGTGGTTAACTCTCTGGTGGCATCGAGCGTTTAGCCTGGATCAGACAAACATGAGGTAGATATCAACCAGACGATGTCAAAAAGGAGAAACAAGCATTTTCCATTGTCTAGGTCTAAATAATGTCAACGACATTCATCGTCTGCTACTAATCTGCACATTTAAAATCCAGACGAGTTCGTTTTTGCATTATCATCAAAAGAGTGGACTTAAAATTGAATATTACCCTGCCTACATGCCGTGCATCACATACACCAAGTTGGAAAATACACGGGGCTATTCCAATGTCAGATGGCTTGTCTCACCTCAGCTTCTGCTACTTCCGGAATAGTGTTCCAGTGATCTCCCTTGAAAAACCTTCCTCTCTCTCTCTCTCTCTCTCTCTCTCTCTCTCTCTCTCTCTCTCAGCTGCACTGACGGTGAAATGAAGTAAATCAGCGGCTACTTCAACACTGTAACATATTTCTTCTTCTTTTGAAGCGGCGTTGTGGCAGACTCGACTACCACTGAGGTAGTTTCACTGAGTGATGCCTGACTCGACAGACTGATTTTTAAAACTGTAATTATGACCCTATGGCCCGTCGCTAGCAGTATCAACTTCACGGCTGAGTCATGATATCCGTCATCGAAAGATCTATATTTACATGTAGAAGTGTTCTTAAATTAACTATTACAATTAAATCAGACTGACTGTGACTTGTGGCGCGACATTTTTAGAGTGATTCTGAAGCAGCTCTGCCGTCAGCGGCGGTATCATGTTCCGGCGGTCGCCGGGCACGGCGGTGTCACTAGGCTGTTACTGGCTAGTTAATCCCCCCCCCCCTCCCCCCACCCCTTCCACGCCCCGGCCACCACCACCACCACAACAACAACAAACAAACAAAAATCACTTCACTGAAAAACAAACACAAAAACACCACCACCGCCAACCACCACCACCACCGTGCCACCACCAAAACCAGGACGGGACAGAGTAGTAGCTTCAAGTCAGTTCTGGTTAAGAATCAAATTTTCAAGTGAGTCAAATAAACCAAGATCAAATAAAATTCATTCTTCCAGACGTGACGCCAGCACCAACTGCATTCAACAACTGCTCTGGACCGCCGGAAAAGTCATATTGTTGAAGTGTTGCTTTACGTCCACACGGAAACCGCTCTGAGAAAGTCATATTAAACCGAGTCAGTAAGTAAACATGGTGCTTAGCGTCCACAGAAACCATAAGGCTTATTAGGGACGGGGTCTAAAGTCATATTATTATCACGGCCGTTTATCTGTCGTTCTGTAGCTTTGAAAGAGGGGTTTGCCCCGAAGCCATGATTTGCAATTGTTTCAATGTGTTGTCCTATTAAAATTGTCGTTCTTTTCATGAGCCGGCCGTGTATGTGTTTGGATCTCACTGAACCATGTTTACCGTGCTTACCCATGGCCACCGCTCTGACTGACTGCATCCGGCAGTCAAAACACACACACTTATAAAATCAACGCACAAGGAAGTTAATCAGCGTTCGAAATACGTAACACACTGAAGTACAACCACAAAGACCTGGTTTTCGGACCGCCCCATGGCACCTGCCGTGAACCGGTCAGTTTGGCCTAGCGGAAAGGTGTTAGGCTGTTAAGCAGAAGGACCTCGGTTCGATACTGTTTCGGCTCTCCTTTCTCTTCAAAAAGGTCAAGTTGTGCCCGGTTTGTGGACACTGTCGTGTGACTTTGTCCCTCACAATTAATGAAACATTAAAATGGCTGTCATCGCTGCCTATCTTAATGCAGGAGCCATTCTGGTGGTGACAGTGTGGCGATAATATAGCCTCCCTCTACCCCCACCTCTACACCCCCTCCCCCCACCCACCCCTTGACTGACTGGATCCGACAGTCAAAACACACAAATTTATAAAATCCACAATGACACAAGGGAGTTAATTAGCACTCGAACTACGTAAGCAAGTACAACAACAAAGACTACCTGAGTCGCCCACGGTAACTCTCACCTGGCATGCTCGTAAATACAAGGTACAGAAATTTGCTTGTGGGAAAGCTGTTTTCACTGAAAATTTGCGCATAGTTTGCCGCATTGTCTAATAAAAAATATTTTTTAAAAGCTAAAGACGTTTTTTGTTGTTGGTTTTTAACCTTTTGCGTGTTCTTATCAAGCCAACCAAACAACAACAACAACAACGACAACACACACACACACACACACACACACACACACACACACACACACACACACACACACACACACACACACACACACACACACTGTGCCACACTCACAAACACACGCGCGCACGCGCGCGCACACACACACACACACACACACTGTCACACTGTCACACACACACACACACACACACACACACACACACACACACACACACACACACACACACACACACACACACACAGTGCCACAATCACACACGCGCGCACACACACACTCAGACACTGACTGTGCCACACTCACACACACGCGCGCGCGCGCGCGCGCACACACACACACACACACACACACACACACACACACACACACACACACACACACACTCAAAGTGAGCTCACTCTCTGGACTGAAAGATACCGTCACCCTGCCATTCTCGTGCACATCTCCTTCAATATTGCTTTCCGTCCACTGACGGACACCGTACGGACTGTTGGGACTGTGGAGAGCTCAGGACGTCTTTCCGACAGTCTCGACGTGCACATGATGATGTGGGACTTCATGTCCTCGGATGTCGGGTTGACATACTAGGGACGAAACGTGCACATGGAGTAGCGGCATTTATTTATAGTGATTACTTCACACCCGGGTCGACGAGCTGGTAAGCGGGATGACGTTGCCGGCAGTTCACGATTTTCTCATGCTTACCATGGTCCTTTTCCTTCCGGGAAAGGCTGTAGTGATTTATAGCCACTGGGGCTATTGTCACCGCTCCTCACAATTATTAGACATAATGGCTCGATATTCACGCTGCCCGTCTCAGTTAATACATACTAAATCATTCTGGTGGGAACTTAAGTAAACATGGTGCTTAACGTCCACCGAAACCATAAGGCTTATTGGGGAGAAGGGGGTGGGGGAGGGGGTATGGATGTGGGGGAAGAGGGAGATTATATACCTATCGCTACACCAGAATGACTCCTGCATCAAGATGGACAATGATGAAAGCCATTATAATGTTTCGTTAATTGTGAGGGACAAAGTCACAAGACAGTGTCCACAGACCACAACTTTAAAAGAGAAAGGAGAACCGAAGCGGATTTGAACATAGGTGCCGCTGCTTACCAGCCTTAAAGCCCGTTCTTAATTGGGCGAATGTTTCTTCGCGAACCTAGTTGGAAGTATTCGGCGAAGCTAGTTGGTTCTTAATTCGGGCGAACAAACATTCGTCCAGTTAAGAACGGGCTTAACGCCTTACCGCTTATGGTTACTGTGGACGTTAAGCCGGCACTGACCATGTTTACTTACTTACCTCCATACCCCCTTACCCCCCCCCCCCACCTCCTCCCCGTCCCTAATAAGCCTTATGGTTTCGGTGGACGTTAAGCACCATGTTTACTTACTTACCTCCATACCCCCTTACCCCCCCCCCCTCCACCCTCCTCCCCGTCCCTAATAAGCCTTATGGTTTTGATGGACGTTAAGCACCATGTTTACTTACTTACGAACAAAGCTACGAGCTGACGTCTGAGTGGACGCGGTCAGTGATGCGTGTTGGGCGGTCATTCGGTGATGATGAAATCTGTCATCTCACTCAGTGACTGTGTTTCGTTCACCGGATCATTCACTGCATGGGCAGCAATGATCGAGCTCTCGTCTTCTTCTTCTTCTTCTTCTTCTTCTTCTTCTTCTTTGTGTGTGTGT
>OY757541.1:32106644-32108528 GCA_963584105.1 Alviniconcha strummeri | reverse complement strand
AACCCTTCAAAGGTTTTAACTCTTCAGTTACAATGTATAGCATGTCTGCTAATGGGCAGCCATTACCGAACTAGGAGAGAAGGGAAGGAGGTAGATAGGGTATCAGTAGACCTACAAACTGTGAAGCACACGTCCTTGGTCCAGCCGTGTTTTGGATCTGTGAACGAGGTACGTACTTGTTTGGAGCAACCAGCGATAAGATAACGTTTGTTAGCTCTTTGATTTTAACTTCCTGTCACTGAACCGCATAGAGTAACCTCAGTACGAACAAGCTGGTTAGTTAGTCAGTTTTCTTTGAATTTTAGTGTTCCGTCAACTGCATAGGGTCACGTCTTCAGTACGAACAAGCTGGTTACATGGTCAGTTTTCTTTGAATTTTAGTGTCCTGTCAACCGCATAGGGTCACGTCTTCAGTACGAACAAGCTGGTTACATGGTCAGTTTTCTTCGAATTTTAGTGTCCCGTCATAGAATCACGTCTTCAACACGAACAAGCTGGTTACATGGTCATTTTTCTTGGATTTTAGCGTCCCGTCAATAGCATAGGATCATATAAGGACGAATCATACATTCAAAGTTATCTTACACCGGTTCAAAACAAGTCACCAAGCGCCGATTTGTCTACGACGAGGTACCGGTTGGGACCAAGATCCAGGAGTTGGAGACTATACCAGAATGACTCCTGCATTAAATCGGGCACCGATAAGAGCCATTTTAATGTTTCCTTAATTGTGAAGGGCAATGTCACAAGACGGTGTTCATGCACAGATCACCATTTTTGAAGAGAGATGGGAGCCGAACCGAGGTCCTTCTGCTTACCAGTCTAACGCCTTGCCGCTGGGCCAAGCCGGCTCACGGGCAACGCATTGAGTAACTTAATGTCAATGCATGTATACACCTCAGGCCTTGTCCACTTCAGATTAAAATCGGTGACTATGTTACCTTAAAATATATTGATTGATTGATTGATGATCACTTATATAGCGCTATTCTCCGCTCTCTTGAGCAGACTCACTGCGCTCGCCTGTGGTTCTACATGAGTGACACGCTTTTTATGGGGCGTTTCGTTTTTGTTTTTTTGTTTTTTGTTTTGTTTTTTTAATATCCACCGAAGTGGTGTACTGGCACTGGCATGGCTGGTGCCACATGAAACTGCAGCCATCTCGGCGCAAGTTCTGTGTACACCATACAACCATGCACCATGTCACTTCATGCAAAGCCACATACGTAAGGTGTATGCGTGTTTAGCTGTAACCTGCCACCTGCGCTTTTGGCAGAATGACCGGGATCTTTTACGTGCTACTGTGGTAACACGGGGGTGGAACGGATACCGAAATTAGAGTCAGCACAGAAAGTCGACCCTGGAGAAGAAAATTCTCCCGCCGCTCCTACAGGGATTTGAACTCGGGACCTTTCAGTCACGAGTCCGGCGCTCTAACCACTGAGCTATCCCCGTCCCCGATATATAACTAGATTACATCGTTTGCCATGACTATGGTCGCTTGCTCTGTGGCTACAGACGGCAATGCTTTTGATACTGAAGAGATCTAGTTCTTCAGCTGACAGCAGTATCTTTTATGGCACTTGTGACTTGCTTGTGTAAGCCGAAGTTCGAGAATACGAACACGGAACCTTCATCAATTAATTATGGCCTACGGTAGCCGCGGTTCAAGGATGGAGATGGGGTCGTCAGTTCACTCGAAGATTCAAGGACTAATTTTCGAATATCTTGAGCCAATTTTGGCTGTTTGTGAAACGCTGAGTTGCTTCCGTAGTATTACTGGTGGGGGCTAACCGAAATCCTGGGACACTGGGGAGCTCGGGTGTGTGTGTGTGTGTGGGGGGGGGGGGGGGGGGGGGAGGAAGGGGGTCCGTAGCAAACGGC
>OY757541.1:32081644-32104144 GCA_963584105.1 Alviniconcha strummeri | reverse complement strand
CATGCTAGTGGCTAGTGCTGCCGATGCTTGTTGGAGTTGCCATGACAATGTGTAGTTCAGAGGAAAATAATTCCAAAGTAAAATAACATTCTGTTATTACCTTTTTGTTGCTTTGTGCTTAAAATGAATAAACCATAGGGCAATTTGTAGTTTACTTCAACTTCATGGTATAATAATAAAAGGAATAAAAACCAAACCGGAAGTCTCAGCAGAAATACGGCGGGAATTACGCACAGTTTCCCTCCATTCATAAACACGGGACGCGTTGCTGTTCTCCGAGTTGGTTTATGTACTGAGCAGGTAGTAAGATAACAAAATGGTTAGGACAAAAGCAGACAGTTGCCCCGCTGCAGGGCGCAAAGGTAAGATCACTTAATTTGTCGAGTGCAATTTCTGAATCGGTATTATTGTATTATAATTTATACTGTAGTGATCGACGCGACAGATTCTTATTCAGCACACACGCATATTTAGTCGCAAGCAAGTCAGGTTTGCTCGTCAGGGAAATGTGTAGACTTTCTCTTGGCACAGCTGTCCGATTTTTATTTTATCTTTTCTGATATCCACCCCCACAGCCCACTGCCCCCGACTATGGTTGCCCCCTCCCCCCCTCCGGCAACCCCGCCCCCTCCGGCAACCCCCCCCGCCCCCTCCCCCCCCCCCCTCCCGGCCACCATTCAGGTTCTGGATCTGGATGCGGTTTCATACATTGCAGGGACCATTTTGGCAACGGAACCATTTTTACTGGAGATTAATGACTGAGCAGTCTAGTTCTACTGCTTTGTCAAGTTTATGACACTTATAACAAAGCCAGCTTTTCCAGAATCATGCACTACTAGTACAGTAGTAGTAGTACTAGTAGTACACACTACTGCTGTGTACTACTACTAGTAGTATACTATTATTTTATTTACTGTCCATGATATCAGAATTTATACTATTATACTTTACAGTAAGAGTACCACTACCATTTAGCACACAGCAGCTTATTTATTTAAGCAGAGGAGGACTTAAACTAGTGAAAGACTGCAGTTTTCAACGCACCTGTAGACTAATGCTACTGCTAGTGGCTAGTGCTGCCGATGCTTGTTGGAGTTGCCAGTTGGAACGTGCAGACCCACATGCACATAATTATTTGTGTACAACATTACTTTTTTTAAATTACTTTATTACAATATTAGTAATAATATTTACATAATTTGTTTTTTGTTTTCTTTAATTTTAAAGTGGTAGCAGCACGAGCACCCAGGAAGAATGTTGGGGCCAGCAGTTCAGCAGGCAGCAGCAGCAGTACCAGTCTTGGAGCCTCACCTGCAGGTGAGGCATGGATAATATTATAGTTCAGAAAGTAGTTCAGATGTAAATTTATACATGTTTGGCTAATATTAGTAATAAGTAAAAATTTTTTACTATCATTGTATCAATGTATAAATTATCAATATCATCAGTCAGTTTGTACAAGTATACATAATTAATTTCAACTGTTTGTACAGACCTGTATTAGGTTATTATGAAGGGTTTTGCATACAACATGATGTATATTTTGCAATTTGAATCTGTAAACGTAATTATACCAAAACTATGCTCAAAGGGTGTGTGAATACATACTGAATTAAGGTCAAGGGGCATGACTGTATAATAGAATTGCAGCAAAGGATCCTGTAACATCAAACCTTTTGAGATGGGAGATTCCAGGCCAACATTCCAAAATGTGCAAGAAGCTGTATTATTAGATTTCTTGGTGAGAAATGCTTGCTACACACCAGTGTGGATGCACGTTAACCCTTGCAGTTCTAGAAAAGGTGTGAAAACAAGATGCTCTTAGACTAGATTGAGACACTAGACAGAATCTAGGAGGTTCTCCTTGGTGTTGCTGTACTGTCAGTGCAATGACCATGGAGGTAACTGAAAGTAGTTCAGAATGATGCAATTTAAGCTGCCAACACTGAATTCATGTTTGTTGCAGAATCTTGATTGCCTGTGTTTGTTGCAAAATCTTGATTGCCTCTAAAATTAAACAGCTTGAAATGGAATGAGGTGAAGTGTTAGCAACCTTTCTGCTTACTCTGTATTGTCTAAAAATAATTTATGCTGTATTATATATTTATCAATTGAATGTGTAACTGCATGGCAGTGGTTTAAGTTATTGGATGCTGTACAATGTTGACAAGGATTTTGTACATGGTAATACATATGCAGGCAAGTATGCAGGTGGTAACCCAGTGTGCCCCAGACCTACTCCAGACTGGCAGAAAGGCATCAATTCATTCTTCTCAAAAAAGCCCAGCAACAAGGAGAACCAGGAGCCTGGGGCAAGTGAGGAGGAACCAGGATGTTCCGGGTCATCCTCAGATTCTGCTGCATGTCAGCCCAGCGCCAGTGGCGCAGGCAGTTCTTCATCCCAGGCCGGCGCTGGCAATACAGAAAGGTGAGCTGGCTTATTATTGCGTGGGTAGACAGTACCGCTCAAGTGACCCATGGCATTAAACCAGATGAGCAAGCATTGCATGGGTCAAGTCCAGTCATTTGGGCTCAGACCCCAGGGAAAGGTGAATATTGTTGGGGATTACATAACAATTAACATAGACTGTGCATTGGTAAAAGTGGTTTTAGCGCACATTACTGAAATGTGTATAGGGGTGGTTTTGAACAAAATTTCAGACCAATTTTTTTTTTTTTAAGATTGAAGAAGAAAAGCAGAGATTGGACCAGTAACTGATCAGATTTACAATTTTTCATACATCATCACACAGACAACAGATTTTATATTTAAATTAGGTTAATCTCTGTGCCGATGGACTGCTTATTCAGCGTACAATTTTGGCCTAAAGCACACAGTCCCACACTAAGCAATTGGGGATCAGTGCTCAGATTTCTGTTTTGGACTGTAGTGCACCCCTTTTTTGTAACTTTTTTCTTTGTGTGTGCAGCCCTTCAAAAACCCAAGCTGCAAACGAAGATGAGGATGAAAGCTGATGAATGGATTATTATCATCAACCCTTGTGTGAATGTTGCACATTAACCATTGATGTATATAACATCACAATATCAATCATGCATATATCTGATCATTTTAACATTTTTAAGGACATGTTTACCACAGTTTTGTTCATTTTGATGTCTCAGATGTAAATAAACTTCTTTTTTAACTGGAGAAAATACATGTTGGCTTTGCTCATTGAAGGAAATTAATTTGTTTTTGTTTTTATGCAATAAATTTTGAGTTGAGTTTCACATTTTTCAAACTGCTGGGTTATCACAGTGTTAGCTGCTGCCAGGGCTACACTAAGTGTTGCTTTGAAACAAGGTCCAGATCATGAAACATGGTTTAGCCAAGAAAGGCTATTATTACACAAAGTTTGAAAGACCTCACATGAAGCTGAACACTGACCAAAAGAAGCCAACGTCAAAGTTCTTGAAAAATCACAAAGCTTGTCAATTATCTCCCTTGAATACCTGCAAAACCCAAGTGGTACATTCATGATCTAGTTGACATAATAAACAATCTACAAACTGAAGGTTCGACTTAATCAGTAAAGACCAGGTAATGTTCAATTACAACTTTACATTTCTTTGGTAATGTTCATTTACAACTTTACATTTCTTTGACATTGAAACATGCTTGTGGTCCCTGAAAGTGGTATGTAGGTACAGTGGAGTCCATTAATAACGACAGCTGTAATAACGAGAACACTGTAGTAACAAGACATTTTTCAGTCCCCGTTTTTTATCCTTCTTAATCTTTAAGAATAAACCATTGGGTTTAACGAGAGTTAGTGGATAATCATCTCGGTAATAACGAGAGATTTTCTGTCCTCCCTGGTCATAAAAGTTCTCGCCCCCACCTCATTGTCAAGTTCCTGGTAGGGCACATCTCGTGGTGGCCGGTAACAAAGAAAAACAACGAAAGGCGCGTCCTTGTGCGGCGTGTAATCCTCTCCCTCCTCTCATCTTTGGCTCGAGTGTGCACGGTGCCGTTGGTGTTCTCACCCTGCACGTAGGCCTAGTGTGATGCAACCCCCATCACATTGCAAGCCGCGCAGATCGACGGCGCTGGTGCCAAGATTATTTCCCTTTGTTTCCCTTGGTAAATTCGTCATTTGGGAATAACAAGAACTCGGCAATAGCGAGAAAATGTGCCTTGGGCCGACCGCTCTCGCTATAACAGAGTTTCACTGTACATTGTAAAGCTTTACCAGTCCTGTACTTTTGACATTTATCACATTCATGGTTGCTGAGGTGATTGCAGCATTAAGTTTTGGCCCTACCCAGATGGATAACCAGCCAGCCAAACACTGATCATTGGATATATATAGATTGCATTATTTGTGCAAGTGTTAAAAAAGAAAAAAATACTTCTTCTTTTAAAAAATTTTATTTACAAATTACATGTATTGTTCAGACGGCACTGAACACCATAATGTACACGTGAATGGAACTTCAAAGCTGTCCAGCAGAGAGCTGATGCAAAACAGTAAACATGTTCTCTTCATGAAGAGAACATGTCGACGCATTCTGTCAGCCAGTAGAGCTGTGCAGTACAGCCAACGTTTTCACGGAGGAGGTGAATTTCTCCTCACATGCGAGGATTAGAAGGTTTGACAAACTGGTCCAGTCTGCTTTTTTTGTTGTTGTTGGGAAAATTGGCTTGAGTGTTTCAGGTGAAGAATTAGTTCACAGTGGTTCAGCAAGCGGGGATGACTGTGGAGGAACACTCACCAACAAATTGTGCATGTGCTCATTTCTCTGAGGTGTTCCCACACTGTGCCTCGACAGCATAGTCAGTCCAGTCCAGCTGCATTGAGTTAGGGGTGTATGCACGTCCAGCTGTAATCTTATCTGCCACCTACACTTTCAGCAGAATAACTGGAGTCTCGGTCTTACATCTACCACAGTAACACAGGGGTGAAACAAATTTTGAAGAGTTAGTACTGAAGTTGATTCTTGATGAGAAAATTCTGCTACTGGGGATCGAAACTGTCCTTTGAAACACGTTTGGTACTCTACCAATGAGCAAAATCACTGCAAGACAGTCTACTGGTATGGCTGCAGCGCACCAGGACACAGTTGCTTTCATGAAGTGTGGCAAAAAGTCTGGGCCTCTTTGTGTTAAATGAAGCAATCCCGCTAGACTTGTTTGATGCGTGCAACCATGATTTTGTAAGCTGCATGTAGCTTCTGGTATCCAAGTACAGAATTACCAGTATAGTAATGACATACCAGTATTGCATAGGTGGGTTTTTTTATGCTGGCATGTACAAAGCTTTACCAGAAAGTGTCGCAGTATGCATTTGCATCCAAAGATAGATGGACCCACTGTCAAGGAAAACGGGCAGAAAAATGTGACCCTCTCCAGTAAAACCATCTTTAAGTGGCAGGTGGCAGTCAGCTCTAGGCATAAAAATTGCCACTGGGGGTTGATCTAGGTGGATCTAGTTGATTTTCTTGGCAGAATGAGATTCTTTAGACCTTAAATTATCAAGTAGCTGTATTTTCTTTCAGAAACGGCATTAAACTTTAAATATAGGTTTAAATGCTCTTACTGCGGAGTAAAGGATGCTACTATGTGAAATGACCACTGTTTGGCTGAACAAAACATATTTTTACCCTACAGAATCCCAGTATGTTGTACACCATTGTCCAGTTTATTACCATGAAAAAAGTCTGGATGTTTGCCTAACTCTAAACCCCTGTTGCTAAGAAAAACATGCAAGAGAAGGACAAAATCTTCCAGGGCCATTTTCTTGAAATGGCCACCATAAGAAACAGTTCAAACTTTAATAATTAATGTATGATGGTCTTCAACTCAATACCAAAATAATCAGCAATGGCTGCAGTTTTATATATATATATCCCAAAATGCAACTATGAATGGTTTCATGGGAGAGAGTCACATATCAGCATGAACACTGACATTAAACATTTGAGGTCCAGTTTCATCTTGGGAGCAAGTATTTGTGTGTATGAATAATAAATCACACCCATCCAGCACTTAACATCAACATAAAGAGGTTGTTGTTTTTCCACAATATTTATTCCATCAAAGACTGATAGCAGTCAAAATGTACACACAGCGCTGGTACCATGTGGAAACTTTTGTTGCAGATGGAGAAAATTTAAGAAATTGAAAACACCAAAACCATTTGTTTTTGCAAGTGTGATGCCTTAAAATACTGAACAGCTTCCTAATATTTTGATTAAATCATTTAACATGAATGTACAGGATGTTGTCAGTAAAGAATTTATTTTTCAAAACTCAAAAGAATTCCCAAGCACTGCAAATCTTTTAAATATTTATCGCCTAAAAAAAGTCTTTAATCTGCAATGTTGGCTTGAGCCAAACATGAAAAAGGGCTTTTTCCACACAGGCAAAGACAATGAAGCTTCGGAATAAGACAGAATTTACAAGCTGATACCATAATACAAGGTTACTGAAAGCAAAAAAAAAAAAAAAGCTGTTATAAAAAATATTTTAGGAATCTTGTGTGAATGTATTTTGCACCTGTTCATGTAACAAGTGCTGTTCTGCAGTACATGCGTGTATATTGTGGCATACCTTGAACAAGTGAAGATACACAAACCAGCAAAAGGTGGAAAGTATTCCAAGAAATAACCTTCGAAAACATACACCACCTGAACTTAACAAGTACTTTCTGGATTATGAAAAAGTGTAAACTTCGGAGATGAAACTAAAGAATCGACTGCATTTCACTGTCTGGAATATTGAAGAATGAGCAAGTGTTGAAATGTCTCTGTGAATAATTTAAAAAAAAAAAAAAAATCACCACCACACATGCACAAAAAGTCACCAGTTTCATTCTTTGGCAACACACCAGCACAAATCGTCTGTTTCTCACTCAGAACTGTAAAGTAATAGAGTGGTTCTGTTTACAAAGTTTCAAATTTGAGCCGACATAATCAAACTTTATTTTCATGTCGATCAAAAGTAACGTTTTGCAAGAATAACAAACCATACCAGGGACAAAAGCACATACAACAGTAATGATACAAATGGCAGTTATGCAGCCAGCAAAAAGATAAGACGAACAGAAAAATTTAATCAGATTTCAGATGACAGAAAGAAAAGAAAAAAGGGGGGGGGGGCGGTGGGAGGCGGGCATAGAGGGAAACCAAATAGACCACTAAAGAAGAAGAAAATCTGGCACAAGAAAGAAAATGACTTGAAAAACAAACCTGAAAGGGATAGAACAACATTTAAATAAGGCCCCAAAAGGAAAGATGAACGCTCCATTTAGGGCTTGGCTAAAAGCCAGTTCTCAGGCACTGCTTTAGTTCTTCCTCTTCTTGTCATTCTCCTGTTGCAAAAAAAGAAAGAACTCCGTCATTGTCAGTCTTACAGAACATGAAGGGATGAGCTGCAGGCAGAGAGAGAAAGAGCACACAGAAGCCAGAACCTTACCCAACACAGACCAGCCCGGTTACCACATTTCATTCAACAAAGTTTGTGTAAAAGAATGATGGACAAGATGATTCCCATGGATCCTTCCCCTGCACAACTTCCAACGCATCCCCTTTTTCCCTCATTATGCACTTATCCCCCCCTCCCCTCCCCCCCGCTTTCCTGTTATGAACTTATTCCCCTTCCCCCTCCCTTGTTATGAACTGATTTCCACCCAGTCTGCAATTATACTTCTGGACATAAAAAGTTCATTTATTTTGTGTACTATCAGTGAAGGCTTTTAAACATGGCATCATGATAACGTACAGGGACAGTTTCTCAGTCAAAGGGGTCCCAGAACTAAAACTGCCAGTGGTGGACGTTGGGAAGGCCGTGTCCAATCAAAGTTATGGTCTGTATGATTACTCACAGACCAGATCATGCACACAAATTAAATGCATACATGCGGCTTTGCTGTACTATTATTAAGAACAATGTCTGATATGGTTGCAGACTCCTGAACACATCTGATTCCCCTTGCCTATCTCCTCTCTTATTTTTTCTGTCTAGTCCTCTTGCTCTTTCTGTCTTGTCATTTTTCCGCTAATGGTCCATTCTCCTGACTTTTTTCCAGAAAACTCTCAAATATTTTTCATTAAGGGTTAGGCTTTTTTGTATGGCTCTTGTTGAGCAGCTAGGAGATGGTAGGTGGTATGTGCAGCTTGCTGCCATATGGCACTGGTATTTGCCATTATGCATTTATATATTTTATATTGCGTCTGTCCATTCCTTTTTTATATTTTTCTTTAACCTGGTATCGATAAATTAGATGGAATGGTCAACGATACCAGCATGTCCTAGCCTTATGTGCTCTTTTAACGGGTAATATTGAAGGGACTATTTGAAAATTTGCGTCTGATGTTTGTGTATATGTATGTTTTATATTTGTGAAGTGATTGGTTTTGTAGATTGACTTGACAGAGGGTTGATATATATGTGAGAAGAGTTTAGAAATGTGTATTTGCTTATGATCTGAGTTTGACTGTCCTGAGGTGACCCTGTGTGGTTGACAGGACATTAAAATCCAATTACTACTACTACTGAACACCTGGAAATGACTGACTGCAGAAATGGTTGCAGTTTCATAAACAACGGTTTAGATGGCAGATGCAGCAGTCAATCATCGAATTAGCAGCAACTGTCTTAGCAACCTTTAGTCAGCATTAACAAGTCACTGTCACATGGAAACTGTTGCCTGGCAACAAAAGACAAGCGGTTGTCTGCATTCCCAGGAAAACTACAACTACTACTGGATCCCTTCAAATGGTCTACAGCAATGGGTTTCAGGGATTTTTCACATGCATATGGAACAGTAATAATTTTTTGCTTCCCTTGCTCAAAGCACAGACAAAATTACCTCTGCAAATTGCATAATTGCAGCATACTAGCATGCTAGCCTAATCCCTGTGTCAGCTGATGCTCTCTGTCAGCAACTGTGTACTGGAGTGAGGCGGAAAGCTCCAAATGAGTGTAAAGAACCATATACCTAGGAATCTGGCCAACATATATATATATCTCAATCCATACATATAATACAAAAGGAATACTGTTACCACTCATCATACCCTGACAAACTGAACCCTGGCTAAAAAATTAAATGCATTTCAATGATGCACAAAATAAAATAAAAATAACTTTAATTCAGTAAATAAAATGAACAGAGAAGCACAATTAAACTTTGACACTATTTGTTTCTGCAGTGCTACTCTCAAATACACACAACATCACTGGAAATCACGTGGCTGTTCTCACAAACATCTGTATACTCTTTACCTTCTTGGAGAGAATGATTATCAGCTTGCGGAAGATGTTGATGAAATCCAGGAACAGATCAACTGAGTGCCTGCAACACAAAGAATTTTACGGTTAGCTACTCAAGCGTTTAGTCAGTTTAGAATAATTATTATTGTTTACACATCAGTCTTCATGGGAAAGTGACAAATACACCAAAAGGAGTGCAAAATCTGTCACAAGGCGTGTGTGTGTGTGACTGTGCCACAGTGTGTGTGTGGTATTTTTTTAATTGCTGTGTGTGGTACTTTAACTGTTTTAATCATACTGTCAAAGTAAGACTCTTTTGTTGGAGGTGTTGTGTTTGTTGTATTGTTCTCTTATGTATTGTTATTTTATGAGCCCGCCATGACCACAACAAAATTGCCCCTTGTGGGATGATAAGTTTTTTTGAATTGAATTGCACTGAAGGCCCACTGAAACAAAAAGGTTTGAATCAAGACTGGATCAAGATTTAATTCTCTTTCTTAGCACGTGAAGCGACAACACATTCTTTGCCTTGTAGATGGCAGAAGAAAAAGGGGAGAAAAAAAAACACGAAGCAACAAATGTGCACTCAATGATTTCATTCTCTCTTCACAAGTTCATCCTTTCCTGCCCAAATAACTTGGTCTGTGATGCTCTCGCTGGCTCATGTAACGTTCAGCCTGAGAGATGAACAGCTTCCCTCTCAGAAGACCATCAGTACAATGCTTATTTGTGCATGTATCATGACAAAATTTACTAATAAGACATTATGAGATTTGTCTGTACAACAGCAATGAAATGAAGATATTTAGAAGTTTTATGTGAAAGAATGTTAACAAAATCCCATAAACAGAAAGTGTTTTGTTTGTTTTTGTCGCACTGAGCGGTGATTAAACATCTAATTAAGAACACACATACTTAATGCAAAGATTCATGATTTGACATGCAAAGCCTACCTCTGATTCAAATTACACTACAACATGGGTTCAGTTACCTTCCACCTGAACACAAGACTCAATGTTACTTCCTCTTTAATCGCTGAGATGCACGTTCCATGGAAACAGAAGAGTTCTCTCTGAATAACTAAGGGGCAGAATTTTCTTAGTACTTCACCCAAACCAGTTATCACATTACACTACAACATGGGTTCAGTTACCTTCCACCTGAACACACGACTCGATGTTGCTTCCTCTTTAATCGCTGAGATGCATGTTCCATGGAAACAGAAGAGTTCTCTCTGAATAACTAAAGGTTGGAATTTTTAGTGTTTCACTCAAACCAGCAATCACAGTTACTAAGATCCTGGAGTGGTGGGTATCAGGAATGACCTACTGAATGATAATAAATGGGGTTTTATCACCCAGCATAAGTTACACTGGGGTAAGCCCTGTGAGACCCACAACAGCATCTGAAGGCTGCAGGCAGAAAAAAATGTGACCCACCAGATGTAATCATTGTCACCCCGGCGATTCTTCTCCACGATGAGCTGGGTGTCATAGAGCACAAAGGCACAGAAGACAAAGAGGCCAAGGTACAGGTTCACCTGCAAGCAGCAACAGACGCACTCACTCACACACCAAAGTCTTTCCAAATGTTTCTCCTGGCACTTCTTACCAAAGGGGAGTAGAACTGGCTGCCATGGCGTTTACCTGCCAGAACACTGAATCATCAAATTAACCCTTTCTCTGCCCTTATGACATTACAGCCTTGACAAAATGTTTCATCTCGGCCTGTGCCCGTAAGGCATGGCACGTCCTGCTTATAACGACAGCCTGGAGCACTTACAAAGATATAAGGATACACTCATTTTATCACACACGCGCTACAAATACATGCATTACTGATGACGCATTTGTAGAATGAGAAGAAAGGAAACAACAGATCAGTACACAAAAGAGAAGAAATAGGTTTTCAGTTTTGACTTAAGAGAGTGAAGATGAATGCCTGACAGAAAGAGGAAAAGCATTCCAGACTACAGGTCCAATGTATTGAAAGGATCTCTCCCCAATGGTCCCAACCATCCCAGGAACACAATATCTGAGGCTGAGCAAAGAGTGAGAAGGAACTCTGACTTCTCGTGCATGCTCATGCGAAGCAAAGATGAAGAAGATAAGACATTTCTGGTTGGCTGAATCCTTCTGCAAGACCCTTCTCTGATGGAACTGCATCAGCAGCACACATTCTGTGGCAGGGAAAGGGATAAATAAGGGAAACAGGTCTGGTAGGCAACCATCCTCTTTCACAACAGCTAACATTTTGTTTTTAAAAATAGATTTGGGCAAAACCCAATAGACCGCACCTTTCCTCATGGACTTACTGTTTGTTTCTCTAGAACTGTGTGCTGTTTGTGTAGCTGTGTAATGTTCCCTTCAGAAGATGTGTTGTGCATGTTACATCTCTGTGTAGGACTATATGTGTGTGTCTGTATAGATCTTCATTCGTATAAGCTGAAGCTATACCTATTACTTCTCCCCCTTGCTATGTGTCGACACAACATGAGCACGACACCGCTGTCACTGTCCATTTTTACAAGCCAAGTCAATGCAAGAATGAAGACATCAGTGTTTGCATTACAAACCGTGTCAACTGAGAAAATGTCATATTACAGAGTACACATTCAGGACTTTGATACATCTGTAATTAAGAGTAATGTCATATTACAGAACACACATTCAGGACTTTGATACATCTGTAATAAAGAGTAATGTCATATTACAGAATACACATTCAGGACTTTGATACATCTGTAAGTAAGAGTGACGCTTATGGTGTTCCTCCTTCATATTCCAAGCAAAAAGAGTCCTGGTAACTACTATAAAAACACGTTAAACTTACATCAAAGAGCATTCTGGATCCAAGGAATATGTTAGCCAGAGACAGAATCAACATCCAAGACAAGGCTGACATCAGGAAGCCTGAAAAGACACAAAGAGGTTTAAATCATTCTCCACTCCATTAGATACGTTATTTTCAAGCATTTGTTTCCCCCCATCCAGTTATGGCCATTACAGCCAGTGTGAAAAAAATCAGGCCGGATCATATATGTCAGGTCCAACTTTGCACATCCAATTTGGTTCTGTTCTTCCAAAGAAGACCTGGATCACATTGTGCAAAACCAGCCTGGATGTGATCTGGATGGTATGGTCAGGTTTTGGCCAAACATAGGATCCGGAAGCAAGCCAGTGTGCAAGAATAATCAAGCCTGGTTCTGGCAGAATGCAAGCAGCCCACTGCAGTTTCTCACTTTCAAATTCAATTCTGCTCTTCCACAGACAGCCCAGATCATACTGTGCAAAACCAACCTGGGTCTGATTTTGTTCTGGCTGTCAGGTTTTGGCCAAATTGATCTGGTCCGGAAGCAAGCCAGTGTGCCAGAATCATCGGGCCCACATCGGGCTAATAATGCTTCCAAGCCGAGCCAGATCAGATGTGAATTGGATCTGGCATGTTTACTAGGGTATATTGTTCATAGCAGCAATGATGTTGGTGGTTGGTTGTTGTTGGTGGTGGTGGTGGTGCAGATTTGTTGATCCATTCTACCTTCAATCAAAACAATGCTCCACGTCAGTAGATCCAAGAGCTGTTCATCCATGCCTCCATGCTTTGCTTTCTTGTTCTTGTGTCATCTTTCTTGCAGTTTTTAATCTTGTACTAAGCCATACTCAGCATAAAATACTGAACCACTGAGAATAATTTACCTTCCAAATCCTTGTTGCACAGAACCTCTACAACATGACCACATTCCACTAACCATTCACTCATTCAGATGCGTGCAAACATGTTCACATTCAACTACCATTCACTCATACATTCAGTCATTACCACAGTCACATGTGATGTAATAAAATTACAACACAAATTTTGTTTGATTTTTTAGGGTGGTCTTAAAGTGGGGTTTCCACAGTGTTCAGCATTTGAAAATACATATTTCTGCATAAAATACTGAAGTTTTCCTAATGCACGCAGAACGCCTATCTAGCAAACTTTACAAAATTCATGTTTACATCATGGAGAAAAAACAGATTCTTCACATGTCTTGCACCAAGAGCTTGCAACAAGTCACGTTCTCCTCCTTACCGCCCATGTAGAGGAAGGTACGGTTGTTGTTGTAGAGAGCGGCCACAGTGAAGCTGATGAAGATCACCGTCGTGCCCAGCAAAGCTGTGGGAATGATGCTGAAACACAGAGTAAGTAGTGAAAGGATAGATTATTTACCATTATTTAGATAGCTGTTGCTATTACTGAAAAGCTATAAGTATAACATTTTAAAATAATGAACATTATTACTGTTATTATAAGACACCTTGAGACAGAGGCAAAGGGCAACAAAAATGCCCAAATCAATCAATAATAAAGATGATTTCTAGAGCGCCCATCTACTGCACAAGGTGGAAGCACATGGTGCTTTACAATAACAATCAAAGGAACAAAGATGAAAGCAACCAGTGACAGTGGTGGAGATCAATGACATGCCAATCAAGCAACAGGTAAGATGTTAAACCACAGGCACACAACTTCAGTGATGAAGGAATAAAGAGTCACGACAAGGAAGCTAATGAAGATCATCAAAGTGCCAGAACTGTAGAAATAATGTCAAAATGCAGACGCAGTCCCAAAAAAGTTAACGGAAAACCATAAGTAAATGAACACCCTAAGATCCACCACAAGGCAACAAGCCACTATTTCAGTACCTGAGTTCTGACCCTTTAATAATATCAAACACAATTCTTTGTTTACATACTATTTTTATTATATTTATCTGAACACTTGTCAAGCACCTCATCTCTAGATGAGCCCTAAATGCTTCATAATGGCAACTATCGTGCTGTTCTCTGCTTTTGGGCAGACCCACTGCACTCTAGTTGTAAGTGTCCTGTGACTCTGAATGAGTGACCATGGATTTATGCAGTGCATTCTAAATATTCACTGAAGTCATTACAGAGCTGTTTAGTTGTAAATGGCTGGTGCATGTGAAACTACCACTGTTTAGGCGCAAATTCTGTGTACACAATACAACAATTTACAGTGTAATCTTATTTGAAGCCACATATGCAGGGTGCAGAGCCATGTGTGTTTTAGCTAAATTTCCCACCTGCACTTCTGACAGCGTGACTGGGACCTTTTACAAGCAACTGCTGCAACTTTGGGGGGTGGAACAGATACCAAAATAACAGTACAGAAAGTTAGAGAAGAAAATTCTCCTGCTGCTCCTGCCAGGACTCAAACCTGAGACCCTTTGATAATGAGTCCTTCACTCTATCACTGAGCTATCCCCACTCCTGCTACACACACGCACACCAGCTGTTTCCCTTTGTTTGTCTTACCTGGGTTCAATCGCGATGGCCATATTCAGAAGAGGGCCCAGAGACACACCTACAAAATCAAAACGACATACATCAAAGTACTTGTGTGAAAATTTATGAATCAGGCACAAAATACACATCACAATTTTTTTAAACATATTTGATTCTGCCTTTCAAAAATCAAATGAACAGTCATGGCAATGACCTTGTAATCAAACCAACCACCAAAAACAGTTACAACTGGAGTAAATATAAAACAATAACAATAAAAGAATATAATTATCCTCATGCTATCAAAAACAGTCTGACACACACACAAAAGCATGACTCAAAGAGTCAAACTGTCATAAAATAAAATAAAAAAACTAAAGAAACAAGATCAAGGTCACCCAAACTCATATCAACAGGCAGAGCTCAATGGAGGCTATAAATCTGTGAAGACTTTAAGACCTTGTTTAAACTACTAATTTAACAATGTCTGGAAAAAGAGTGGGTGTTTTTGCAGTCAGGGAACATTTTGATTATCTCCCTTGAATGTAGGCCAAATAATGAAAATCAGTGATCGGCATGATTTCGTCAAGACACTTGATAATTACACTCAAAATGTACACACATGACGGAATAAGAACATACTGAGTAAATATTATGAGCAGTCTTACCTTTCTGGCACCTCTGTCACAGTCACTATACCACACAACAGCTATTCTACCAGCGTAAACTTGATCCCAGAAAAACTTACAAAACACAACTTTCACTTCCCAACTAAATTACTAATGTTTGATATTGATCTGGCCTTGAAATGTAGTCAAAGTCAGTAAAAGTGGTATGAACATGTAAATCTCAGGACATACTAAAAAGCTGTGCAAAGTTTGTATTTTGATTTGTACTGTCCAAAACATCTGCAGTATAAACGAAATGGGTTAAAACAAAAACAAAAAAACATTCAGTTATTTACTTAACTGTAAAGGTCATATTATTGGGGGCTAAACATTTTTGATAAAACACTAGTAAAGTCTAATATCACTTTTCCATGACCCAATACATGGCACATCACTATGTCTGAAGTGACCGAGGAAAGTCTCCAAAATTAGACAGAAAAGGCAGAAATTTGAATGGCAGTAGGAAAATGATTCCAAATCAATATTCTAACCTTTTCCAGATTTGGAAGAAAGAAACAATGTGATGCTATGACAGCTCTGGGTTTTTACTCTTACTGTTAGCCGAGGGGGCCTTTAACTTGTGGTACCCTACCACAGGGATTAAAAATAAAAGACAAAAACGGCAGTCAGAGAATAATGAAAAAAAAGAAGAGAAAAAAGCTGTGCGCATACACACCTGAGCAGAACGTGAAGCCAGTGAAGATAGCCAGGCGCTTGCTGAGATTTTCTTTGCAGTGACGAGTAGTACTCAACCACAGCATCAGCCCCAGTGCACCAATGGTTGTCAGAAAACCGGCCTGAAGTCCAAATGGACAAGTCTAGTTTAGTAGTTAATCATATCATGATTCACACGCATCATCAACATTTGCTCACAATGATAAAGGAAGAAATGTGTTAATGGGGGTCGGAAAATTGACACAGATGTAACAACTAACATACACATAACATGATGAACACATAACTTAGTCTAAATGTGGTATCAAACCAGCCTGAAGTCCAGACAGTCAAGTCTAGTTTAGTAATAGTAGTTAATCATATCATGATTCACATGCACCATCAACATTTGCTCACAATGATAGAGGAAGAAATGTGTTGATGGGGGTCAGAGAATTCACACAGATGTAACAACTAACATACACATAACATGATGAACACGTAACTTGTTTACAAATTTCATTCTTTAGTTAAACAGTTACAATCTTCCCCAGCCATGATGGTTGGTTGTAAACTTGTATCAATGATCATAATTCCTTAATTAGTTAATATGAATAAAATCAGTACATGCTAACACGACCCACATTCAAATTGGGTGTGAGAGAGGATGAGATTCACATTTAACAAAGATCAAATTAATGGCAATCACTGAATCAATCAATCACTATTTAGACTTAGAGTGTTGTTTTTAATTTTCCATGCTAGTACTAGTAGTAGTACACTCCAGAGATAGCATTTGGATCACAACTTATGGAAAGTATGTGTAACCAAGTACATTGACAGATTGTGTGTGTCCAGGGCCATAACCCTTTAACCTTTCTTTCCTGTCCTTTCTCTTTTTTGAATGGGTGGGAATTTTATGGCCCCGATTATCTAAAGTGTTAAAAACTTGTGTGCTGGGCCTGCAGCGTCCCTTTCCCCCCAGTGTCCCTGCAGCGGCAGGTTGTTTATTTGCTGTTGCGGCCTGTGTTCATGTGTTCATCTCTGGGGAGAGCCTGTACTGCTTCCTGGTTGGTGTAAATAAAAGTTATGATAATGTTACAGCAGCCTCTGACTTGTGACTCTTTATTCATGCTTCCAACCTGCTTCCTTCACTCCCCACCCCACTCCCCTACATATGGAACACCAAAAAATGCATTTTCAGCTATGTACACATCTACAGGACAGTGAAGGAATCCAAAACCCAGCCTCCTTCCATTCTGGGCATATCACTGCGTTGCAGGACCTACCTGCATGAGGCTGGTGAAGAGATGGACATAGGCTCCAGCAGCTGCTGCAAGCATGCCCACACCAAGACACGCATACACATTCTTCAAGTGCAGTTGCACTGAGCGCTCCCTGGAAGGAAACAGTTGCATTACTATAATACTAACAACAGTGAAGAGCTAAAAGTTCACTATCAGCCAACTCACACTCAGAAAAATATATCTCTTGTTTTTCCTGTTCCTCTCCTGTACCTGTAACTATGAAAATAAGCCTAGACTGCAAAAGTGGTCTGAACATGTAAAGCTCAACAGAGCTTATTATGATAATGGTTACATACAGTCACATAACTGAGGGGAAAAAATGTGATAGATCTGCTCATCTAGCTGTCATCAATGACTGAGTTACAACTTACATTAAAAACACAGCATCCAATTACAAAGAAATGACAATATCATGGTTTTTATTCGGGTATAACTGTGTGAATGATCTCCAATAATTTTTACTATGCAAAAGTAAACAAAAGGCTATTTGAAAAGTATTTCATGCAGGAAATTGTCCATGGACACAACTCATGTAAGTTATGATTATAATATTATATGAATGTGGCACGAACAAGTAAATTTCAATGCTGGCTACTAATGTACTATCAAATATTCATACAAAGTTTGACACTGATGATTCAGTAACATTACAAGAATACAACTGAATTACACTTATGCTGTCACACTTACAATGTCAACAACAGTAACAACACACACGCATACAGTGGCACCAGATGGATACTTCTGAATGACTGATGATTACCATTTTTACAGAATCCCATTATTTCATATGACTGCCAATGCCATTACGAGTATTCAGTAAACAAAATATTTCCGTGGTCAAACATGTGCACAGCCATACTAAGTACTATTAGTATTACTGGTCCATTATTTCCAATGTCAAGAACTGAAGAAATACTAATGATGACGAAGCTGCACACATCGTCTGTTCTATGACAAGTTCTCCACTCTCTGCTGTAATAACTCATCATTTATTCACCCCATTTCACACTTTGCCATTACAAAACAATACAATGTTAGTTACTGAATCAGTTAATGTCACTACATGCAGTCTTTGGGTATCTTTGGTATTAGTGTCTGTCAGTATCACTGTGCTGACAACTCATATATATATATATAAGTAGTAAAAATAATAGTTTGTACCACTACCAGTACCTGACCAGTGCAGTGGTTCAGGATTAAATTTGGTGTAGTTCAGCTTATGACTATCTTCCACATCATTCAAAACCAACTCAATTGTATGACCAGAACATATATATGGCTTAATGGATGTTGTTACTTGTTAAGCTGTTTTTCAACAAAATCCCCACCAATGATTATGATATAGCCTTGACGGCCAACTCTACATTACCATGACTGTAGCATACTGGTAGTTTGCTCAGTGTGACAGCCGGAGCCCTTTGCCAGTCTGATCATGTCACACAAAACGTGTACACTCTACAATATATATAACTGTAAATGTAAACGGCGTTATAAATGATTTGTCTAGCATGATACTTGATAGCAGAAAGATAGTAACTGTTAATCATAATGTTATGTCCAGGCTATTAATAGTTATTTACCTAGTTGTTGCCAAAATACTATCAAGTGATGGAAGTTTGAACCGATCCGCCTCACCAGTTTACAGGAAGTATGTTTGAGATTATCAAGTATAACACGGTATGCTTGGGTAATAACGGCTATGAAATACAAGTGTGTGTGTCGTGACTGATTTTTTTATTTTTTTTATTTTGGACCCGACATCCGTCTGTTGTGAGCTACCTCGCCCTTGGCCTTGCTCTCAATCTGTCACAGGTCTCCTCATTTGTCATAAGCTACAGACCAGATACAACAAGCTTGATTGAACAATTTGATGCAGAAAGAACTTAACACAAACACAGTTCTATGTGACGTTGCTTCCCGATGTCTGTATACTTACAAGTTGTCAAATTTGAAGACCGACGCCGGGATAAATTCGTTTCTTGTCGCCATCTTGAATCGGATCTTGACGTAAACAGCGAGTTGTTGCCCTTCGACTAGACTCTATTTGTATCAGTAGCCTGTGCAACTAGGCTATTACTATAGTACAGCTCATTCTAACCTGTTTTTGTCAGGTGCTTCCAACGGCGAATCCACAACGGCCACGACGTGGCACTAGTGCGACGCGCAGATAGACTAAAATAGAATGTCGTCACTGTTTTCTAGAAAATGTACAGACAGTTTTTAAAGGAACTAGCCTTCTCAAGTTGAAAACTCGTTTTCAGTCGAGATCCAAACGGCACAAAAGGGTCATCAAACAACGCTTATTTATTTTAACACGGACACACAGTACGCAAATTTTCGCGGAAAACCCCTTTATCAAGCCAGAAAAAGGACACTTAAACAACAGATAAACGATTAAAAACGATGAAAAATGAAAGAAAAATACATCTCGTTTTGGTTTAGTTCAGTTACAGCCGGCTCAGTTGTTCGGTTAAAATAAATAAGTGTTCGTTTTCAGGCCGGATCATAGTTGGGTAAAAGAGATTGGTGAAAATGAAAACTGATAATCCTGCGAGGGTTTAATCGCCTTTTTAAAGCGGTGCTTCTGCGACAGTCGTTTGACTGAGTCCTCATAATGTGCGGGCTTTCACTGAGGTAGTTGTCACTATCAGGTCAGTTCTAGTCGGTGGTGGCCCGCAGACGAAGAATCAGCTGGTTGTTAGTTAGTTAGTTAGTTGGTGCTCCTTTGAGCCCAGTCAACGTGACCCGCGCAAAGGATTACATCAGGGCTAAAAAAAAAGAAAAAAAAAGGTTTATCTCCTAGTTATTCATAAAGCAAAGTGTAAAACGTTCTACGTAAAATTCTTGGACAGCTCTTTAAACTGAGTACTGCTCGGACTTGAATTAAAGATCCCCTCTAAACGATCTTTTGTTTGAATGAGGCACTTGCAAAGGCGTCTGGAGTTCAGGGCTGCTTGTCTGCCTATCGCTGCCGATTCTATGACATGACTGTTCTGTACTGTAAAGTCAGTCTTTAAATTTCGTTGGCCTAATTAATTCATGTTGTCTTCTATTTGCTGGGAAGGGTTTTAAGAATGATAAATGACTGGTCGTCGGTCGGCGTGGCTGGTACTGACCAGCCCCTCAACCACCCGCCATGACTAGGCTTTGCTGCGTTAGAGGTCCCGGGACTGTTAGCCGGAACTGACTCGACTGATACTCAGTAGTGGCAGATTGAACTGTCTGAAATGACACTAATCAAGTGTCACAGCTGGCCCAGCCCGCTCACAGTAATGCCGCGGTACCGCTATATAGGCGGCGGCTTTCCGGCCCGGGCCAGAGGCCACTTTCATCTTACTTCCTCGGTAGGTAGGTAGTGTTGCTTAATGTCTTCAGACTGATGTCAGTTGACATATTAGGGACAAGCTGAGACCAGTGCCGAAGCATGGTTCATTATAGCTTTACGTCCACGGAAACCAGAAGGCTCGTTAGGACGGACAGCCCAGGACGGCCACCTCGACTCTCACACAGCTCCTGAACTATGAACTTCTTCCGCCTCGCACGCCGCACGCACTAGTGAAGTGACTTTCGGCGTGCCCGATGCCGCGGCTGCTCGATCAGCCTGTGAGGCCGCCGTGGCCGGCGTGCGTGCAACATGACGTCCGAGGACGTGAGACTTGAAAAGTTCATCAGTTAGGGTGTCACTGACGCGCAGCCAGTCCCGTCAATTTGTTAACATGGTCTTAACCTGAAAGACAGAGGAACAAAAATCAAGTTAAAAATTAATAACTAGAAAAATCTAAACAATCGTGATTAATAACTAGAAAAATCTAAAAAAAATGCCTGACTTATTGAAGAGAGCACCACTGACTTCATCAAAACGTGACAGTCTGCGGCCTTGACTGATTCAAGTTTCTCGGCGATCTTGCTTTCTGTTACTGATATGACTGAGTCAGGTTAGGAGAACTTGAAGAAAAAAATCCATTGCCAAAAAACGTAGTCGCTAAGTTCCTTTAAGTGCTTCGCCAGATTGGACTGTGATTACTCAGAATTCATCACGTTTCGTCATGGCTATATATTACTTCTAACAACTCATTGTCAGTAGTGTCACTGGCGGAAATGGGCAGTACACTGCGCATTGCGGCCATGGCCGCGGTTTTGTTGCTGCATATCATGACGTACTATGGTTTTCATTTCCGCCGAGAATCAGCATTTGGTTAACCGGCCGACCCGCACCCCCGTCCGGCATAATTCTCACAACTCATTGCGGTAGTGTCACAGGCGGAACTAAGTGGTTCATTGCGCATTAGCCGCGGTTTTTGTCCCTGCATATGACGGGCTATGGTTTTCATTTCGAATCAGCATTATAGCCTATGAGGTTAGAAGGCCGACCCGCACCGTCCGAAGACTATATCGGCACCATCGATGTGTCAGAGCTCAGGAGCTGTGTGAAGGTCGAGGTGGACGTCCTGGGCTCCCGTCCCTAATAAGCCTACGGTTTCTGTGGACGTAAAGCAACACTTCAACCATCGATGTGAGCGGGCAACTGATTTTTTTAAAATAAAAATCAGTGGAGGAGAGCTCAGGAGCTGTGTGAACTGACTTCGAGCTGGACGTCTTGGGCTCCGGCGTCCCTAATAAGAGAGAGAGAGAGAGAGAGAGAGAGAGAGAGAGAGAGAGAGAGAGAGAGAGAGAGAGAGAGAGAGAGAGAGAGAGAGAGAGAGAGAGAGAGAGAGAGAGAGAGAGAGAGAGAGAGGTCCATGATCAGCTCGGCAGACCTTCTTGGTGTATAGCTAGTAGTACATGTTTTCAGCTAGCCGGGTTGGGGAAGGGAAGGACTGAGGAAGGGAGGGAGGTACAGTAGCCTACTCTAGTTACTCTGCCTCCACGCCGGCTGAGCCAAGCTCAGCCGAGACACTACATTCTGCTGAAGTATCTCTGCCGCGCATGGGCCGCCTGATGATACTGTCGGGGTCGGCTGGATCTGTCTACTGTTTTAAATGAGGCCCTCTATTAGATAGAGTTCACTGACTGAGTAGCTGTGTGAAAGTCGAGGTGGACGTTCTGGGCTCCCGTCCCTAACTCAGTGATAAACCCGGCTACGCAAATCAGAGCCGCTCAGGAGCTGTGCGAAAGTCGACTGAGGGTGACGTTCTGGGCTCCCCGTCCCTAATGGTCCGTACGGTCTCTGTGGACGTAAAGCAACACTGAACCCTGAACGTAAAGCAACACTTCCACATGTATTAGAGCTGGTACCTGGAGTCAGCGCAAAGACACTAGTGCGCTGCACCCTTCGTCCGGCATCCGGCAGTGCAAGTACCGTGTAGTCACAGAGCCTGGACGGGTCTCCATCTCAGTGCCGTGTCAGTGGGGGTCGG
>OY757541.1:32003651-32068651 GCA_963584105.1 Alviniconcha strummeri | reverse complement strand
TGGTGAATATGAAATGATCGAAGCATACCGCGCCCAACACAGTCAGCACAGAACTCCCTGCAAAGGAGGTGAGTATTGCGACCTCCCAATGACCGACTCGAATGAACAGCTGCGGAATGGTGCATTATTGATTATCTGAAAAAAATTCCGTTATTCAACAATCGTTGGAATATTCAGATATGGGCAGTCGTGAAGGAGGCATACATTGCAGTCCTGAAGGACTGATTACCCATGACAACATGCAACTGAATAAGCTAATTAAATCTAAAGCAGTTTTATGTTTAATTTACTTAGTTATTTCTGATGTGCGTGTGTGCTCTTGCCATTTTCTATCAGCGGTCATACTGGAACTTGGTGTGCAGATTTCCTTGATAGTCAAGATTAAACTGGCGATTCCATTCATATCAGATGTGGATATGTTAAAAACTGAGAAAGTAGTTCTAAATGTGGACAGATATATATCCATAACACAGGATCAGTATGTGTAAGATTAAGAATACAATTGGACTCTTGCCTAAAGTCACAGCATAATTACCTTAAAGGAATTTTAGTCTTCTCAGACTCATAGCATGTTTTGTCCAACAGGTAGAACTAGAAGGGATGAAAATAAAACTTCAAATAGTTCAAGTTCAAATCATGTTTGTTTTAAGACTAGATGCTCCCTAATTTATTTTATGCCATATATTTATCTTGTAAGTAATCATCTGCATAGTATAATATACCCAGGGTGACATGCAGTGTCACTCAGCAGTCAGCGTAATTGCTGTTGAGTGTCACCCTGATTATACTTTATTTTATCATTGATGTTGATCATGTTTTTGGTTAGAGGCCAAAAGGTCATAAAAAAATTAAATGAAAAAAATCTGCTGTAGCTGTAGACCAGGGTTCATTTTTGGGGCCTTAATTGAAATGATGGTGAATCTCAGCACCCGTATACATTGCAGTGTTGTATTTCATTGAGCAACAGATTCAAAAGACATTGATTCCTGGCTCTTTTAATGCCATATTCAACTGAGCAAAACGCACTGAATCATGGCAGTTTTAATACACTAAGCAGCAGAAAAAAAGAAAAAAAAAGAAAAAAAAAGACCAGCTGGTCAGTGAGATGCTAGATTGGTGAAGCCTTAACTTCTAAAGACCGGCTGGTCAGCATGATGCAAAATTGGTGGTCATAAGTTGTCAAAATCAACTAGGAATATCATCAATATGAATGCTGTTTGTAAAATTGATGATACATGTATTTTTCACGACTTGCACATGGACCATACACCTGCCACCTTTTTGGTTTCTAAAAGGCTGGAAAGCACTTCAAAGTGTTTGTTTTTAGTTTCCTGAACAAAGCAATTTCCTGAAGTGAGCAGTTACTAGTTAGTGACCTGGACTGACTAGACGGGCCACACCCAGGCAGGCATGCAGTCCAGCATACTGTATGTAAAGTGCTGAAACCCCCTGGGGTCAGGGAGGCCAGGGTCAGTGTTCCCTTCTTTGACCTGTGCTCCTCACTTGGCTAGCTGGCTGAGCTCCTGTGGTTCCCTCCTCCCCCCCCCACCCACCCCCACTCCCCTTCCCAGCTTGGGTGCCCCAGTTTCACTGCTTTGTGAAATTTGGAACTATGCCCTGGGGGTCCGGGAGGAGTTGGTTTGGTTTGTTCTTGGACTTTAGTCATGTCAGCCATGCAGGGTCTTCTCAGGATGAGCTCCTTATTCACAGCTTTACTTCACATCAAATCGAAAGGCAAAATCACCTGAGTGTAAGTAAAATGTTCAGGCTCACAGTCACAGTTCTACATACCACACAAGCAATAGCAAACATAAACCAGGCCAGATAAGTCAGTTGTTACGTTTGAGGACTGATTTGCCTACTGTATGATTATGGTAATAGTATGGTCACAGTAATTGTACCACATTAATTATACCATTTTCATTTTGTTTGTGAGCAGGTTTTAGCCTTGTGGTAAAATGTCATTTAAGAGCATAGCAATAAGACCAGATCTGGTGACTGTTCATTAGGATTTTCTCCAGGGAGAGACTGGCTGTTTCATTGAAGATGACTTCTTCAGTGGGAGACCATGCTTATGAATATCATGTAGCACCAGGTCTTCAGAGAGAGACCATGTGGTCAGTGACACTCGGAGACCACTTAGCATCAAGCATGGTCCAGGAGATGGTGACCTACATAAGAATTAATGAGTAATGTGTGTGTGTGTGTGCATGCGCACCTGTGTGTGTGTGCAGGTATACGTTACAGTGAGGATGTGAACGTCGATGAAGTGACCGCCCTTGCTGCCTTGATGACCTACAAGTGCGCTATTGTCGATGTTCCTTTCGGTGGTGCCAAGGCCGGTGTCAAAATCAACCCACACAAATACTCTGAGCATGAACTGGAGAAAATCACACGCCGTTTCACTGTTGAGCTAGCCAAGAAAGGCTTTATAGGTAAGAAACTGTTTGTGTATACATACACACTACATGTTAAGATCCCCGCACAGCCACTGAGTCAGTACATAAAACACTTAATTATAGGTAAGATGCTGCTTGTGTATGAATGCATAAATCAATTACAGGTAAGATGCTGCCTGTGTATGAATGCATAAATCAATTATAGGTAAGATGCTGCTCGTGTATGATGAAGATCCCTGCACAGTTTCACAGTTAGTACATACTGAACAGAATAAATTGAAAACAAAAATAAAATTGGCTTATCATTTTCTGGGTTGCCATATATGTACAGTATTTTGAACTATCAAGTGGTAACACTGGTATGTTTGTATGGTACTGCGCATGATTAGATGGGTTGGTCCCTCATAGTCTTACAGGGTTAATATAGTCATTTTTTTTAGCTTCACTTTTAACGCGTGAACACGGGATAGAATTTACTGTGGAAAGTGATACATGACTAACATGTATACTGCATAGTATTTCTTGGCTTGTTTTTTTGTGGGATGTTGTGACATCAGGTGATTTCACACAGCTATTGTATTGCCTGCTAAAAAAATCATGTGACACTCACAGTAGTGGTCCCACTGCTATGGTTGGGGTGGAGGGGTGTGTGTGGTGGTGGTGGTGGTCGGGGAGATGGGGCTAGTCTGCTACTGTACTAAGAGTAAGAGAGGCCTCATTGAATGTTTTTATTAGTTTGTGAGTGCATCCTAATTTGTAGATAATGGGCAAACATGACATGTACAAGTAGATCTCTCTCTCTCTATGTGTATGTGCACATTAGCATGTTTTTTGATTTGCCAGCTGTACAGCTAAAATCAGGCTTGGAAGCATTTGCCTTGGCTAAACATTTTTGAGAACACAATTGGTTTGAATATATATATTATGTATGAATTACTTATTGCAATTATTAGTCAGTTATTAGTCATTGGATTTAGAAGCCTAAATTATGTGCAGATTGTAGTAGTGGTATTAGCAGTAGTGTTGGTGGTGGTAGTAGTACAAGTAGTAATACTAACAGTGGTAGTAGTTGTTGTTGTTGTTGTTGTTTTTGGGGGGGGGGAGGGGGAGATTACACAGAGATAGTAGTAGGATTTTTTTGAAGATAAAAAAGATAAAATAAAGAGAGTGGGAGGACAGTTATTTTTAACATGTCTGCGTGTAGACGTGGAGGATCTAGTCGAGACTCCGGTCCCTCACCTCCCTTTTGTTTTTTCCCTTTAAGGGAAATGATGTGACAGGTACACACTTGGTGTTGCATGCAAGTCTTAAGAAGCAGCTGCATTGCTCTTTTTGCACTAGTGGTATGTATTCCTGAGTCAGTGAGTGCCAAGATCAGATGAAGATTGAGAATGTACACAGGGACACACACACACACACACACACACACACACACACACACACACACACACACACACATGCATGCACACACATTTACGCACACAATGTGTTAAGTAGATGCAAGACTACATTTAAAAAAAAAAAAAGCCTTATGATTGGTTTGCAGATGAAAAACCCTATGATATCTAAAAAGGAGAAAAGAAAAAGAAGAAAAAAAGAATGAAACAAATGGAGCAGAAACGCGTCTTTCCTATTATTCATGCATACTACTGTCAATTTAGATAAGCAAGTTACCATTTGTGACTACAGTAATCCCCATAAACACACACGGTAATCCCCATAAAACCCACAGGGGTGAGCCATACAGAAACCCACAGGTGTGAGCCATACACTAAAATGCTGATGGCATGGTCAGAGTACTAATAGATGGTCACTTGTGATGGTCACGCCACATCACAGACATATGCCGAAAGCATGTTGTGTCCAAAGTTTGTGCACACTATGTATGCTGAAATGCAGGTGTGTGTGAGTGCCAGTTTCATGCTTGCCTGAGGGGGCAGGACAGGGCATTACATTAATCCTGGTGGTAAACTGGAAAGTTGTGGCTGGGCTGCGCTGGTACCACCTTGGCTTGTAGTAAGCAGTATAGTTATAACATATGCCAGTTTTGCAATGTCAGCTTGAATGTCATTCCAAAGCTCAACAGGACATGGCCCACTCAGCCCCTTCAAACAAAAGTCAATCATGGCCCACTCGGCCCCTTCAAATGAAGTCACTGCTCCAGTTTCCATCTGGCCCTGTCAAGTGTACATAAGATAAGGCCCTTTTTATTAAAGCTTTATAGTTTTAATGTTTTAGAGCTGGGGGGAACTGATAGGAACACACACTGACACATATACTTGAGGATCTAGGCACACCCTCTGACACAGATACTTGACGGTCGCTGACTTTCTTTCCATTGTTCTTTTCGCTGCAGTGTGCATGCTTCTTGTAAAGGGCATTGCTCAGATGTCTTTTTCCTGGACAGTGACGCTCCCAGGTGTTGTCACCCATAGGCAGGCACTTGACACCAAGACAGAAAGGGGGGGGGGGGGAGGGGGGAGAAAGAGGGAGAGAGGATGTGTGTGAGTGTATGCACATGTGCATGTGTGTGTAGAAGCTGGCAACTTGGATACAGCCACTCCGCTTAATAATAAAAGTGATAATATTTTCATTTGAGATTATATATTTATGGTTGTGTTTTTGTTTCTAAAGGCCTTCTTCTTCTTTTCTTTTTTTGTGGGGGGTGGGGGGGGGGGGGGGGTGGAATGGAAATGATAGGGGTTGTGTATTTTCAGGGTTAGTGAATGAATTTCTAAGACTAATGCCCTGTGAACTGTGCAGAGATGAATGAATGAAGTCAGCACTCTTTCTGTGCCTAATACTATACTCAGTACAAAGTTAAAACAAATTTGTTTGTCACAGCACAAGTAAAATGTTCTTTGATCTTCATTAAGATCTAATAAGATTCATCTGATGATAAATACAGACACAAATGCCCACACGAACACATGCACACACGTTTGCACACACATGCACATACACACACATTTTTTTAGAGCCTGCTTATATTCCCTGGGCTCTGCAGCAATGGCTTTTGATTAGCAGGGTGAACTATTTACTGCACAGGTCCACATCAAAACTCTAATGCAAGGAAAAATGGGAGGGGGGTAATATATAATTATAGCCTCATAGGTGAAGCAGGCACATATGAAGACCGGATAAGATATATATATATAGCTATACTCTGATCTACTTCAGGCTCTAAAGAGAGAACTTTGGTAGCTAGGGGTTTTGTGCAGAGGGGACCTTAATTTACGCAGTACCCCACTTTGGATGAAAAGCTGGAGAGGGGATATGAAACTGAATGGGCGGGAAGGTAGAAGTTAATAAGGCAGAATTCTTGGCAGCAGGGAAAACATGCAAGGCTATATTCTGACCCACTCCAGGCTTAAAATAAGAGCCTTTGATAGCTGTGGGCTCTCAGTAGGTACTTTAATTCTTGCATCCACGATGACCCACTTCAGGGTGTGTACTTTCTATGAGAGATGATCACGTTTCCAAGACTAGGGTACCCAGACTGGATGATGCATGGTGACATACTGTATGTATTCATTATGATGATCTTGTGTTCCTAGGGCCAGGCATTGATGTACCAGCCCCGGACATGGGAACAGGTGAACGTGAGATGAGCTGGATTGCTGACACTTACGCCAACTCTCTCGGTGAGCATTCCAGCCACTTCACTTGCTACTGCTTTGATGACAGAGAGCATAATAATAACACATCTGTTTGTTGAATCATGTTGTTGTTTTTTAATACTTTTTACGCTTTAGTAATTGACAGTATGGTAAGGAAACTCTTGACTGTTGCAGTGATGACTATACAGAGGAACCTATTCTGATGACCGTTTTTTCTGAAACCTTTCTTTTTATGTTTCTGTGTAAACTAAGCATCATAGTAAAGATTGACTTCATTCTCAGCAGATTGGGGATCATTCTCGAGTCAGCACCAATTGCGATATTTTGCCTTGTTACTGAAACTAAAGGACAGATGTTCCGCGGAATTCCTGGCTTTTATTCAACCAGTGGTGTAGTGGATTACACGGTTGTGATCTTTTTTGCCCCTCTTGTCACCGAGAAATGCGAGGTTTTTACTACTACCAGTACTAGGGAAATACAGCTATGCGCTCAGCCAGCAACCCAGCTGACACGTTCCCCCCTGCTTCTGGCAATTGCGTATGCCAGTCCATTGCATATGTGCGAAGATTTAAGTGAAAGGGGTCTATTTAGTGTGGACTCTTGACTGCTCGTTATGTATGTGTTATATATATCATTATTATTAATTGCATAATTGTTGCATGCAGCATGTTGTGACAGCATAAGGACTTGTAGACCATCAGGGTTGGATTTTTTCAGGTCACTTTGACATCAACGCCAGGGCGTGTGTCACCGGAAAACCCATCCCCCAGGGTGGCATCCATGGCAGGACGTCAGCCACTGGCCGAGTAGGTTTTTGGCTTTGACTTCTCTCTGTGTTCCTGCACTGTAACCAGCAGGATCAGTTCATTTTGTCTGGGCTATTTCACTTAAATATGTCCTCTTGTCCCGCTTTTCTTTGAGTGAAGGTGTGTTTGATGTACCCATGGTGTGTGTGTGTGTGTGTGGGGGGGGGGGGGTATGTACCAATAATGTGTGTTGCAAGTGTGTGTGTGTGTGTGTGTGTGTGTGTGTGTGTGTGTACAAGAGAGAGAGACAGAGACACACAGAGAGACAGAGACACACAGAGAGACAAAGAGAGAGAGAGAGAGAGAGAGAGAGAGAGAGAGAGAGAGAGAGAATGAATTCTGACAGCAGATCTAAAAGCAGGAGCAGATTTGAGAGTGTCAGACATGATAAGGTAATGAATTTCACTGAGATGGGCCTGCAGTGAATGGTGGAATATTTTGTTGTGCAGGGTGTGTACCATGGCATACAGAACTTCATCACCGAGGCCAGCTACATGAGCATGGTGGGTCTCACACCTGGCTTCGGTGACAAGACTTTCATCGTGCAGGTGAGTCCCTAGCCTGTTGCAGGCTGAACCTTGGACTTCAGTTGGGCAGCATACAGACAAGCTGGCAGACACTCACACAAACACACACCTGCTGAAAGACACAACACACAACCATGCGCACCCACACTGACATGCACACACGCACGCACGAACACACACACACACACACACACACACACACACACACACACACACACACATTCACAGTCACACACTGACACACACACATGCTACACACACACACACACACACACACACACACACACACACACACACACACACACACACACACACACACACACACACACACATTCACAGTCACACACTGACACACACACATGCTACACACACACACACACACACACACACACACACACACACACACACACACACACACACACACTCACGACATAAACAAACTTGCACAGGTGGTAAGCTAGCAGAAGTTAATTAAACTGTCATGCCTGACAATTTGTTCAGCATGTAGTGTCTGCAGCAGTCAACCTGTCAGCTTGTTAATGATACATCTGCATTTATTTAGATAAATATCTTTTTGTTTTGGTGTGGTGTGTGTGTGAACATTAATACAGTAGAGGGTAGAGGTATTAAGGGGATATATCTGTCATGCCATTGGATTACACAGAGAGAGAGGGAGAGAACAAGTTTATTAGTCTGCAGTTAGAATTAGTGTACAGTATTATTTCTTGTTTCTTCACTGGGTGTGTGAGTCATTACATTTTGGTCTAATCAAAAGAAAAGAACTTTTACCAATCAGATTGGTGAAAACTGTGGATATGGACATATAGAATAATTCTTTGTATATGTGGATATGGACATATAGAATAATTCTTTATATATAATATAAAAAATCTCTATAATTTGTATCCCTCCTGTCTGTTCCACACATGCTTTCTCTCCCACATGCTGCCTGTGTTACATATGCCTTAGCTTATGATTATATCCCAAACAGTCCAGTGTTATTTGGTTTGTGTGTGTGTGTGTACAGGGCTTTGGTAATGTGGGCATGCACAGTATGCGGTACCTGCACCGTGCCGGTGCCAAGTGCATCGCTGTGATGGAGAAGGATGGCAGCATCTACAACCAGGATGGCATCAACCCTCGCGAGCTGGAGGACTACAAAATTGTACGTCACACCCTTGTGTCTGCCGAGCCCTTGTTGTTGATGTTTATTACTGTCTGGTGCTGTGCCCTATTGAGATGTTTTCTGTCTTCAGAAAGGAATTCCACAGGCAATACTTTCCCCCCAATGAGATGTTTTCTGTCTTCAGAAAGGAATTCCACAGGCAATACTTTCCCCCCAATGAGATGTTTTCTGTCTTCAGAAAGGAATTCCACAGGCAATACTTTCCCCCGAATGAGATGTTTTCTGTCTTCAGAAAGGAATTCCACAGGCGGGGGCGGGGATAGCTCAGTGGTTAGAGCACCGGACTCGTGATTGAAAGGTCGCGGGTTCGAATCCCTGCTGGAACGGCAGGAGAATTTTCTTCTCCAGGGTCGACTTTCTGTGCTGACTCTTATTTCAGTATCCGTTCCACCCCCGTGTTACCACAGTAGCACGTAAAAAATCCCGGTCATTCTGCCAAAAAGTGCAGGTGGCAGGTTACAGCTAAACACGCATACACCTTACGTATGTGGATTTTATTGAACCGTGCTTCGGCATTGGTCACAACTTGTCCCTAATATGTCAAATGACATCTGAGGACATTAAGCATCAACTCATCATCATCATTCCACAGGCAATACTTTCCCCCCAGTGAGATGTTTTCTGTCTTTAAAAAGGAATTCCACAGGCAATACTTTCCCCCCAGTGAGATGTTTTCTGTCTTTAAAAAGGAATTCCACAGGCAATACTTTCCCCCCAGTGAGATGTTTTCTGTCTTTAAAAAGGAATTCCACAGGCGGGGGCGGGGATAGTTCAGTGGTTAGAGCACCGGACTCGTGATTGAAAGGTCGCGGGTTCGAATCCCTGCTGGAACGGCAGGAGAATTTTCTTCTCCAGGGTCGACTTTCTGTGCTGACTCTTATTTCAGTATCCGTTCCACCCCCGTGTTACCACAGTAGCACGTAAAAAATCCCGGTCATTCTGCCAAAAAGTGCAGGTGGCAGGTTACAGCTAAACACGCATACACCTTACGTATGTGGATTTTATTGAACCGTGCTTCGGCATTGGTCACAACTTGTCCCTAATATGTCAAATGACATCTGAGGACATTAAGCATCAACTCATCATCATTCCACAGGCAATACTTTCCCCCCAATGAGATGTTTTCTGTCTTTAAAAAGGAATTCCACAGGCAATACTTTCCCCCCAATGAGATGTTTTCTGTCTTTAAAAAGGAATTCCACAGGCAATACTTTCCCCCCAATGAGATGTTTTCTGTCTTTAAAAAGGAATTCCACAGGCAATACTTTCCCCCATGAGACATTTTCTGTCTTTAAAAAAGTAATTGCACTGGCAGTACTTTCCCAAGTAATTACAGGCAGTACTTTTCCCCTACCCCCAAACCCCATAACAAGTCTCATATTAAGACATGAGAAGTTTATCGGTTGATCTCACTGATACAGAAACCTTTTTTCTTTTACTGTATAGAACAAAAATCTGAAGTAGTTGGCTATGAATCTCTGATAAATGTGTGTGTTTATCTGATGTACATGTGTTTGGATAGTGTGTGTTTGTCTGATGTATAGGTGTATATGTGTGTGTTTGGATAGGATAGTGGTTGGCTATGGATCTCTGATGCATGTATATATATGTTTGTTTGATGATGCATATGTTTTGACAGGAAAATGGAACTATAGTGGGGTTCCCCGGTGCCAAGCCGTATGAGGGCAACCTACTGTTTGAAAAGTGTGACATTCTGGTGCCTGCCGCAGGAGAGAAACAGCTTACCAGTGAAAATGCTGACAGAGTGCAAGCAAAGGTTGACCATTTTGATTTATGAAAGATTATTTGTGTTTTTTGTTGGTTTATTTTTTATTATTTTTTATCATCGTGCATAAACTTCAGAAAAGCAAACAGACCCCCATGAAATTGCATTATGCTTCTTAGTGATGTAACTGAATCTGCTTCCACTGGAAGCTGGAAAGAAACATTACAATAGAGCAAAAACACACCAGGATGAGTCTAAATTACACTGTGAAAAAGAAAAGTCAGTTTATATAAATATCCATGGCAACTTTGGGGGCTAAGTAAAATGTTCACCAGTAAAATAACAAATATGACCTTGTGTTCGGAGCTGTGTCTTTGAAGTACCACAGTGAAATCGTCAGTAAAAGACCACCTTCAGGGCTAGACATTTTCTGAAACTTTTTTGCTGGTACTGGGGACCAGTGAAACACAAGCTTTACCGGTCCCTCGTGATTTTCACTGGTCCTCAAAAAAGAGTAACCGCCAATGAAAGAGAGAAAGATTGGAGACAAATGAGGACTGTTTTTAGAGAACTCTTGTGGGGGGGGGGGGGGGGTTCTGTGTTGTCATTGCTTGTGTGGTGTGTTCAGTTTTGTCACTTTTGACCAGTCATTGCCCTTCTCTCAGTAAAATACCCATGCATATGGGCCACAGAGATACAGATGATTTTGGTTCTGAGGTATGGACTGAGAAAAGGACTAACATTTCTCATAAAATGTTGTTGACTGCTTTTGTGTAGCGCTATTTTCTGCTCTCGAACAGACTCACTGTAACCTTTAATATGTCCATGTAAACGAACCCCTGTCCATTGACAATCCTTCTTTGTGAAAGCACTTTTGCATGATTTTTAGGGTGGTCTGAAAAGGTGGGTACCACTGTGATACATTTTTCTGCTTTCAGATCATCGCGGAGGGTGCCAACGGGCCAACAACTGCTGGCGCTGATGAAATCTTCCTCAAGAAAAACGTCCTTGTCATCCCTGTAAGTTGGAGCTGTTTTTTTTTTTGGGGGGGGGGGGGGGGGGGGGGCATTTTGTGTTGTTTTTCTTTTGTATCTTAGAGTGAGAGATGAGTGAATGGGTCAGTGAATGAGTCAATCAGTCGGAAAGAAAGAGCGTCAGTCAGTGAGAGAGAGAGAGAGAACTTGAACTTGAACACTTTATTTTACAAGGTTTGTAGTTCAGGTTCATTCAAAACCTGTCTAATGACTAGTCCTTGCTAAGCTACTGATTGAGTGGAAAGAGAGAGAGAGAGAGAGAGAGAGAGAGAGAGAGAGAGAGAGCACATTATGCATGTGTGCATGTGCACACGTGTACATGTTTTGTGCTAAAAAAAAAAAGTTCTTTACATCATTTCAAATTCTCATGCTGTTTAAATAGGAAACCATATTCTATATGGGCTCTGCCCTGATTCTTTTTTCTTTTTTTTAAATTTACGTTTTCACTTTTGTTTTTTTCTTTGCGTGAACCCAGTATGATTGGATCTGAATTTTTCTGACTTTTTGTCTTTATTTTTTCTCCCCAGGACTTGTATCTCAACGCTGGAGGTGTGACTGTCTCGTATTTCGAGTGGCTGAAGAACCTGAACCATGTAAGCTACGGGCGTCTGACTTTCAAGTACGAGAGAGATTCCAACTACCATCTTCTGCGTAAGTTGTTGTTTGTTTGTTTGAGGACATCACAGAAAGTGTTAGGGGTAATTTCCCCCTGCCCCTGCCCCTGCTTATTCCCACCTCCCCCTCAGTGGAAAACTGCATGCAGTAATCTTGAAATACTATTTGGGGGACTAGGTGCTCATTACTCAATTTCATTTTACTTCCAAGAAACAGCCATTGTTTATTGCTTCTGTATGGTGATATTAATTGCCTCTCCCATGTGTATTTTCATGCTTTGGATTCTTCCAACCCCAGCATTCTGCAGGCAAGGGTCATACCCATTTTTTCACAGTGCAGAGTCTCGTTGATCTAGAAAAGAATGCAAGGGCGACAAAAAAGCAAAACAAAACCAAAAAAAAGAAGAAGAAAAAAGAGGAAAGTGTAGCTCATTGGTTAGGATGGGGTGTTGGAGGTAGCTCACTGTTTTGTACAGTTGATCCCTGTGTAACTAACTGCGCCTGTAGAATCTCTCTCCCTAAAAAGGTTTGCTGTACACAGACGCCAGAGGTTTGACACGGGTCCATAGTAATGAGGGCATGGGGTGACTCACGAAGATCTTGCCTCCATCTTGTTTTGACCAGCGCAGTAGAACCCAGCTGCTCATGACACAGGTGGCTAGGACTGTTAGATTACTTCTTCCTAATGGCAACTTGTCTCACAAGAACACACAAGCAAAGGGAGGGAGTTGGTGCTCGAAAGATGTCATGTAAACACTGCGACAAAGACTAGCCTGAACACAACAACAAAGACCTAAATTGCCAGCAGTAACTTGTCCTGCAAGAACAAACAAACAAAGGGAGGGAGTTGGCCCTCAAAAGATGTCATGTGAATGCTACAGCTGCACTAACTTGTCCTGCAAGAACAAACAAAGGGAGGGAGGGAGTTGGCCCTCAAAAGATGTCATGTGAATGCTACAGCTGCACTAACTTGTCCTGCAAGAACAAACAAAGGGAGGGAGGGAGTTGGCCCTCAAAAGATGTCATGTGAATGCTACAGCTGCACTAACTTGTCCTGCAAGAACAAACAAAGGGAGGGAGGGAGTTGGCCCTCAAAAGATGTCATGTGAATGCTACAGCTGCACTAACTTGTCCTGCAAGAACAAACAAAGGGAGGGAGGGAGTTGGCCCTCAAAAGATGTCATGTGAATGCTACAGCTGCACTAACTTGTCCTGCAAGAACAAACAAAGGGAGGGAGGGAGTTGGCCCTCACAAGATGTCATGTGAATGCTACAGCTGCACTAACTTGTCCTGCAAGAACAAACAAAGGGAGGGAGGGAGTTGGCCCGCAAAAGATGTCATGTGAACACTACAACAACCTGCAAGAACCAAAATACAAGGAGGCAGCAACAGGGGTATTTTAAGTTTGCCTTCTGCAGAATTTAAAGGAGGACATCTCCCAGAGGGTTCTGCACAATGTTGCTTCCTGGTAGTGCTGCGCTGAAACTGATTTGTTGCCTGCTCTTTTTGCAGAGAGCGTGCAGAGCTCCTTGGAACGCAAGTTTGGCAAGAATGGAGGTGCTATTCCCATTTTGCCCAGCGATGAATTTGAGCGGAGGATTAGTGTAAGTGTTGTTTACCAATTTCAGCGCTTTTGCTTTTTAAGTGGGCTTACGCATGATCAGTCTCCTTTTGAGAATTAAGTTGAATTAAGGAAAGATGCAATGTAGTGTCAGTACTGTGCCTTGTGTCGGGTTAAATGTGGTTACCGTTATAAAGGATGATTGCACAGTGTGTGCTGTAAAGGATGGTAACACAGAGCATGTTATTGTTAATTTATAACTCACTCATTTTCATTGCCTGTCGCAACACCTTTACATAACTTTATCGCCTGTGTTGGTTGTAAGCACTGTCCATGTCACAGGGCTTCAAATAAAAAGTATGTATGTTTGTGAAAGTATTGTTATATTTTGACATGTGTATACATAATCTTTTTCCAAACTCTCTCCCACTTTTTGCTAACACAAGTGCCCATGTGGATCCACAGGAATTGAAATGAAATAGGTCACCTAGCTGATTGGCACAAGTGAACGATGCAGATTCATGCAGAGGGAGCCCACAGAATAAGAAGAGACTGTGAATAATTTATTTACAACTAGCGAAAGATGCTTATAGGTGGGAACTACATAAAGCGTGTGTTAATTATTATGATGGTAAATTCAACGTTTGAAACTGTACGTAGAGTGTGTATTATGATGGTGACTTAGACTTTTGAAACTGTGCATAAAGTGTGTATTATGGTGGTGACTTTTTGAAACTACAGAAAACATGTATTACGATGGCAAATTAGACATTTCTTTGTGGTCTTGACTAATTTACGCTGCTAATAATTGATATGTTATAAACTGGTGTGTATATTTTGAACCGTGAATTGGACTTTTTACATGAGTTTTTACACTTGTGATTTGTCCTTGATACATATTACAAAGGGCATGGTTGGCTGGGCATTAGGTTACTACCACTCCTAGGGGCCTGTGACCTTATATCTTCGATTTCAGGGTGCCTCTGAGAAGGACATTGTGCACTCTGGGCTGGAGTACACGATGGAGAGATCGGCCAGGGTGAGTGAGCACTAAAATCACACAACTAGTAGTCTTAGCGCAGTGACTGTTTTACTGGTGCATACATGCAAGGAAGGTGGTCGGGGATGCAGGAGTGGGAGAGGTGGGGGGGAGGGGAGGGGAGGCAGGGTGTGTGTTGAAGGCAACAGTGCAGAGAAGGGAGAGTCAAAGAGAATGGAGAAGGACATTTTTTTTTTAATTTAAGAAGGTTGTGGGGCAGGGGATAGGAGGGGTTACGGGGGTGGAAGGGGGGATGTTGAAGACAGTAGTACAGAGAAGGGCGAGGAAGAGAGGCCCTCAAAGAGGAGGGAGAAGGAAATTAAAAAAAAAATGGAAGAACGTTGTGGGGCAGTGGGATGTTGAAGACAGTGGTACAGAGAAGGGTGAGGAAGAGAGGCCCTCAAAGAGGAGGGAGAAGGAAATTTAAAAAAAATGGAAGTACGTTGTGGGGCAGGGGACAGGAGCAGGGTTGGGGGAGGTGTGTGTGTGTGTTGGGGGGGGGGGGGGGTGCTGCTTATTGAAGACTATAGTGAAGAGATGGGAGAGGAAGTGAGACCCTCAGAGAGGAGGAAGGAGGAAAGTGAGGACATGGGGCAGAATCCTTGTTCATGTTGAAACATTCCTGATTTCCTCGCCCTCTTGTCATAGTGGTGCTCCATCTTCTTCCTTGTGGGGACTTGTCAGTGTTGTCCACTTCTCCCTCTTGTCATAGTGGTGCTGTGTCTTCTTCCTTGTGGGGACTTGTCAGTGTTGTCCACTTCTCCCTCTTGTCATAGTGGTGCTGTGTCTTCTTCCTTGTGGGGACTTGTCAGTGTTGTCCACTTCTCCCTCTTGTCATAGTGGTGCTGTGTCTTCTTCCTTGTGGGGACTTGTCAGTGTTGTCCACTTCTCCCTCTTGTCATAGTGGTGCTGTGTCTTCTTCCTTGTGGGGACTTGTCAGTGTTGTCCACTTCTCCCTCTTGTCATAGTGGTGCTGTGTCTTCTTTCTTGTGGGGACTTGTCAGTGTTGTCCACTTCTCCCTCTTGTCATAGTGGTGCTCCATCTTCTTCCTTGTGGGGACTTGTCAGTGTTGTCCACTTCTCCCTCTTGTCATGGTGGTGCTGTGTCTTCTTCCTTGTGGGGACTTGTCAGTGTTGTCCACTTCTCCCTCTTGTCATAGTGGTGCTCCATCTTCTTCCTTGTGGGGACTTGTCAGTGTTGTCCACTTCTCCCTCTTGTCATGGTGGTGCTGTGTCTTCTTCCTTGTGGGGACTTGTCAGTGTTGTCCACTTCTCCCTCTTGTCATGGTGGTGCTGTGTCTTCTTCCTTGTGGGGACTTGTCAGTGTTGTCCACTTCTCCCTCTTGTCATAGTGGTGCTGTGTCTTCTTCCTTGTGGGGACTTGTCAGTGTTGTCCACTTCTCCCTCTTGTCATAGTGGTGCTGTGTCTTCTTCCTTGTGGGGACTTGTCAGTGTTGTCCACTTCTCCCTCTTGTCATAGTGGTGCTCCGTCTTCTTCCTTGTGGGGACTTGACAGTGTTGTATAGCTGCTTTTGGCATGCATAATGGATAAGTTCAACATGCTGACCTAGGGCTCAGACTTTGTTCTCAAAACTGATCTTTGCTTTTTGCTCATGTGTGTGAATGATATTGTGTGAGTACAGCGCAATGATTTTAACTCGGGTTAGAGAATGGCAGTTTTAAGAATTACCTATTATTGTTATTGTTAGGTTGGTAAGTACATTTTACAAGCTAAAGTGTAAAATTGTGTCATTTCCAGCTGGTGTATAAAACTGAACAAAATAAAAAGCTGACAATTTTGGAATGGTTATTGCAGAAAAGATTTTGTCCCAATTTTAACGAGATTCATTTTATTTTATATAAACTTTTATCTCTGTCTTTAGTTTATTGTAGAGATTCAAACAAAAAGTAAAGCTTTATTGTGAAATTGAAACAAGGGGAACCTTTCGCAATCCTCAACATAAACAATTATAAATACTCCAGTTACTGCACAGAATACTACAACCAGCACATCTTTTTCCTCTACCAGAACATCATGAAGACTGCCATGCAGTACAACCTTGGCCTTGACCTTCGCACTGCTGCATACATCGCTGCCATTGAGAAAATCTTCGTCGTGTACCGTGAGGCTGGCCTGACCTTCACATAAGCAGTGTCTGCACTGATTTTCCAGCTGACCGCAGCCTGTCAGATTCAGCTGTGCATCCTCTGAACCACTGTGTGATAGAGGGACGGCTGAGCAAGGTGTGAGAGTTGAGTATTTGTACCCCCCCCCTCCACTCCATCCATAGGGTAGAATTAGAGACACATAGAGAGACTCTCATCACCAGACAGTGCTACTTGTTCAAAGCAACAAACTTGTAATCTCGGGAGTTGGTGTTTTGGGTGGTTATTGCAGTTGTTGTTTTTGTTTGAGGATGTATGTAGCATGTTAACTTTGCTGACAGATAGATTTCTAGTAGGTTTCGCTGAAGGTAGGTAGTTTGTGTATGCACAAAAAATATTGGGACTTGTGCTGCTGCTGTGTTGCCAGTGTGGTAGTGTTTGGGAATACAGCCTGGTCCAGTGGAAACAGGCACGCACACAGACACTGACGCTCTTTGTCTCCTTTGTTTCATAATCAAATATGTGTATGCACAAAATATTGGAACGTATGCGACGGTGTTGTTTGTGTGGTAGTGTGTGTGAATAGTATGGTCCAGCTCACACACGCACACACACACATGCATGCACACACACACCCACAGAAACAATTCCTTTTTGTTTTGTATTGAAATTAAGTTTCATTTGCTATTAATAAACAACAGCAATTTGGGAAGAAAATTGTCACAGACTTTTGTGTTAAGTGAAAGGGTGATTGGACAGTTTTGTTTTGCCCATCCTTTCATGCCAGACGTGAACTAAGTTTCGCCCATCCTTTCATGCCAGACATGAGCTAAGTTTTGCCCATCCTTTCATGCCAGACTTGAGCTAAGTTGTGCTTACCTAGACCGTTCTTGCTGGCTGTCTACATTTCTCTCAAATTTCTCTCATGCATGCCTATATGTATACAAATGATGCCATATAATTTTATATTTACTCATCAGTAGGACTAGGACTAGTTGTTAGACAGGTTTTTGACTCAACCTAAACTACAATCCTTGTAAAATAAAGTTTTTGAGTTTGAGTTCAAATATAGGTCCCACAAACATCTGTCAGACTGTGAACACTTACTTCTCCCAGACGGTGGCTGTAAGTAAGTCCACCTCTCTGTTGAATCAAGCTGTGTTGTCACAAACTGTAGGCAGGTTTATTACTAAATGAAGTAGCATATGACAACTCTTAATGTTGTGTGGAACGAATGACTGGAGGAAAAAAGGAAGAAGCATTTACATTGGCTGGAATGTCTGTGTACTGATACACATTTTGTTTGGACCAGACTGGCGATATTTCTGTGATGGTAACTTACTGAATGAGCTACTGCTGCTTTCTGCACAAGACTGCAATCAGAACACTTCTAATGGTCAGATCTGATCGAGTTCTCCTCTTTTTGTTTTACAAGCTGATTGTTCCTCAGGATACGTGATTCGGAATGAAAGGTTTAGAACATGGCCATGGGTACGATGTTTGTTTTTAATCAGTGTAAACATGTACTGTTGCTTTCAAAATTCTGTGAGGTCTTGAAGCATGTACTACACTCCAAAGTGCTATGGGAATGAGCAGAATACTTGTTGTCACATCAGACCCGTGCATGCCTATATTCACTTGTCAGTAGTATGTGTACTACTACTACTACTGCTACCAATCTCCAGTTTTGATGTATGGGAGTTGGTTCAAATAAAAACCTTTGAACTAGGGGGGGCATCCCCCCCCCCCCCCCCAATGTTTTTGTTCAAGATTAAAAACTGCCCAATCTGAGCATATCCTTAAGGTCTTTCAAGCATTGTAATCATGTGTTTTTACCCCCACTGATGTTTCACCCCCAAATTTCTGTGTGTGTTTCATACAACCTGCATGTAGACAAAGAAAAGAATTTCCTGCCATGGTTTTGTCTTTGCTGCTTGACAGTTTCAGTTGCATTTTTTTGTTTGTTTTGTTTATAAAGCAGACAAAAGAGAAATTTGGACTGTGACCATAATTTTGACCCTGCCAGCATATCAGAAAAACCTGGGGTCCAAATCTGTACGTATTAGAGCAATACCATGAGGGTGCACAGGTTCTGTTGCAATAAATGTCATTGAATATCCAGACCCTGCGATTTGAGCCCACAAAGTTGGTGGTGTGTTTCTCTGTGTGTTTTCTGTGTAAAGGTGTCCTGCCGGTGACAGTCATAATCATAGACAATGTATAGGCATCACCATACATGACCCTATTATTAGGGCATTCATTTATTTACTTCTTATTCTCTATTGCTGTGCCAGAACTGTTTGTTGTGCCGGAACTGTTTGTCGTCAGACGTCTGACCAAAGTCCTATGTATGCCACAGGGCATTATTACTTACTGGGGTGTTACTGTTACTGATTTTTACACTGTTAGCGCGTGTTTCAAAATTGTTTCTGCTGCCTATTTCTACCTATGAGGACACGTGGGCACCAGCTTCTGATATGCTCAAACAAACGTATAGCACATCTTGCGGATTGTTAGCATGTTTGAAGTGATGTGAACTGCACACAGATGATGACAGTCAAATTCATGGGGGGTGAAGTCGATCACTGGATTGTTGCCAACAGTAAATCGTTAAACACTTTTTCCAAAAGTGACTCATAACCACAACAGACATTACACTGTCAATATTGAGCAAGTAACACATATTCATACATTTGCAGAATAAACAGTGAAACACAAAGCACAGGTTGAGACCCTCCAGACATTTGTTTGAGGAAAATGGCTTTTTACGCCCAGTCAGCCATGGTGGTTACATCTGGGCGATCGCTTGTCTGAAACTGGACCATTTTCGGGGTGTGATAGCCTGAAAATTTTGCTTTATGATGCACTCTAAAAAGAGAGTCCATTTATTCCACAGTTTCATGCTATTTTTGTAGCAGAATCGTTTAACAGGTAAGGACACATCTTTGTGCGACGATGTATGATTGAATGCTATTCCTCCTTCCATGCACACCGTGCCAGCAGTATGCCCTCAAGCTGTAGCCCGCTTGCTAAGCTTGGAAAGTTTCTTTGCTTCGTGGCATGCACTTGCACTTTCGTGGTGCTGTGACCTGTAGAAATCAGTCAAAATGATTGGTTTTGCAACCATAGGATGTCAGCAAGTTGTGAAATATCCATCAGTCGTTAGATGTTATCGTCAAGACTGAAACTGTTACCAGATTTGGTTGATTTTGTTTGATTGTGGAATTGGTTAACAAAAGCAGTCATTTTGATAAAATATTTGATTGTTTTTTCTCTCCTTTTTTCCCCCCTCTCTTGCATGAATTTGTTGTCATCTTTTGTTGTTTTGTTTGCTTTATACTTTAATGTTAGTGGATATGATGAAATCTCTTTTTTACACAAACTGTGAAGTTTGGTTTTCTTTTTCAGTTTGCTTATATACACCAACATACCCAGCAAACCTGTGGATTTATTCAAACTGTATTTCTGATGTACAATTGTAACCTGCTTGTAATAAATAAACACATTGTTTAGCCTATCCTATTTCAAGAGTATTCTGTTGAAACAGATGTTAAAGGTTAAAATCTCATATACACTAAATTTCCTCTGTCATTTTTGTATTTTCTCTTATCTGCATGTGTAGGGAACTAGAGCATTTGGGACTGTGTATGTTTTTGTTGGTACTGCTTCCATGCCATTTGGGTAAGACGACAATAAAAACTCTTACACAAGGTTTGCAAGTTGTTTTTTCTCCTTTTTCTGGTTCTGTCTCTCTCACTCACTTTGTCTGCCTCAGATACCTCTCTCTCTCTCTCTCTCTCTCACACACACACACACACACACACACACACACACACACACACACACACACACACACAGAGAACAGAGGCACGGTAAAATCAAATCTGAATTTTATTTAACACATGCAGGTTTACGTCAACACATTTTATGCTTAAACACGCAGCATTTACTTTGCGACAAAACTGATTCTTTTTGCTGGAGGAAATGCATTCATTCACTCGCTCACTCACGACTTCTCGTGCCAAGGTGGCACAGGAGGCTTCAACAAAGATTCTCCATCAGCACCTGCCTGCACCCTTGCATTCCCCTCTCCCCCACAAGGAGCCATGCTCTTTCATTTCTCTCATTTGGGGGATGATCACCAGGTCTCTTTGGCACTTTCCCTGTGCAAGTCATCTCCATGGCACACACTACAGTGGTCTGCTGGCAGTCTCGGCATGATTATGTTCCAGCCATCTCCATCTCCTTTTCATGATGGCATGGCAGTGGTTTTGACTGGGTGGATGCATAGCGACGAAAGTCCCTTGCCTCTCCCCTGACCCCTCCGCCTGATGCATCTTAGACACTAGAGCCTGCAAGGCGTCAGATTTCCTGGCAAACTGTTGTCTTCCCGCATAGTACGCCACACTGAAGACACCTGAACGCTGCTCTAGAACACTCCCTCAGCCAGGTCATCAGGCATGACCCTCAGCCAGGTCATCAGGCTTGATCCTCAGCCAGGTCATCAGGCATGACCCTCAGCTTGGTCATCAGGTGTGACCCACAGCCAGGTCATCAGGCTAGACTCAGGTCAACAGGTTTGATAATCCTCAGCCAGGTCATTAAGTATGACCTTCAGCCTAGTCATCAGGTGTGACCCACAGCCAGGTCATCTGGCTTGACTTGGGTCATCAGGCTTGATAACCCTCAGCCAGGTCATCATGCCTGACCCTCAGACAGGTCATCAGGTATGACCCTAGCCTGGTCATCAGGTGTGAACCGCAGCCAGGTCATCCGGCTTGACTCAGGTCATCCGGCTTGATAACCCTCAGCCTAGTCATCAGGCTTGATAACCCTCAGCCAGGTCATCAGGCTTGACCCTCAACCAGGTCATCAGGCTTGACCAGATTTCAAACTGAGTAGGGAGCATTGTCTTTGTCACCCAGGTCATTTTCTCCATGCTCTTGCCACAGAGGAGCCACACACCCAGCAGTTCTCTTGCAGCTCATATCATATCCTTGGAAGCCCAACTGAACACATTTAAAGCATTTTTCTCATGATCTTAGCCCCCCACCCCACAACTTTCTCGCTCAACCTTGCACGCAGTCATATAGTCAGTCATCATACAACTGTTCAGCCTTGCGTGCCAAACTGGCAATCATTTGGTGTTCTGATTATCGCTTTCCTGAAGCCTTCTCTTCTTCTGCATCCTCATCATCGCTGTCAGAGTCTTCCTCCTGTTTGCCTTCAGACTTCTCGTAGCCTGGCACGCAGTTCTCCAGCTGCAGCAGAAATTTCTCTGTGGACGGTGGGGCAACCACAAATATCTGTGTGATGAGTGGACCTGGCCAAATAAAACAGAGGCATGTTTCTGAATATACTGGTACAAGTATTGGATTATGCACAGGCAACCAGCCACAAGTATGACAGCTACTGGAAACCCTGTATTCCACTCTGAGAGCTCAAAAAAGGCCATGAAAAACATATCTTTTATGTATGGAACTCGACCAACAAGACACATAACCATGGTGAATGACTCAACAAAGGGGATTAATGAACTCGATAGACGTCACATGTAATGCAAAGAACACGACAACAAAGATCTGAATCTAAAGATGTTCTAGCAAAATTACTTTATAACAGCTGTTTGGACGAAAAAGAAGGAGAAACAAACAGAAAAAATAAAAAATAAAAATGCATGGAAAGTGTTGCAGGGATGTATGCACTGCTTTGGCTTCAGCAGGATTTTTTACAGTAGTTTGTTCAAAGAGGAAGCAAATGACAGACCTCATTAGGGTGGAGGGGTGAACCTGCACCATATGCACGAGATGGACATCCTGACTCAAGGATGCTGTTTTCCCCTGAGTCTTGCACAGAAGAGTGGTGGGTGGGATCCCTCTTCCCCAGCACTCTCCACTGCAAGAACCTCAGCGGAATCCACAACTGGACATGTCATTATCAGTCTTCTCTACACCCTACGGATCTAGCCCTCCCGTCTGACAAGGTCTGTTTTCTCCTAAGTGATCCGGCAGTCATCTTTATTTGGCAGCAGGCAGTTGTTTTGATCTTTTTCCTGTTAGAAAACAATTCCACTGACATCATTTCCCAGAAAATCAAGTGTTCACATATATTTTTTCAGTAATTTCACACTGATACTCGAAAAAGAAAATGTTATAACCTGGGGCAAACTGCCCCGCACCACCCCCCTCTCATTTTTAAAATTTTATTCTCCCAACCTGTATCCTTAAGATATGCATTAGAATCAGACAATAACCAAAAGTCCTCACCTAAAGGTTTAGTTCTGCCTTTACTGATGGCGTCAACGTAGGCGTGAAAATTGTCCATCAGTTGCTCGACAGGCATTTTTAGCTGAAAACAACAGAAAACTGTGTGAACGGGGCCAGCAGGTATTTGTTCTTGGTGAAATTAAATTATGTATGCCTGCACATCTGATGTGACACACAAGCAGGAACCAAATTTTCCAGCAAAAAGGTGGAAAATGAAACCCATCTTCTTAAAGGACAAGTCCAAGGTTAGGGGTGATTTTTGACATGATTTCCGTTAAAGCTCGCTGAGAACGATGATGTAGGTGAAACTGTGATCTGAGGGTTATAAATGCATGAAAAAAAGGCATTTTCTGTCGTACCGAAAGCGTCGCCATGACGCCCAAATCACGTGACCATATGCCTACTACGTCACTCTGGGGAGTTGCTGCAAAATGGCCAACTCGAGCTCCGAAGACAAAACTGATACTTTGCCCGAGAGACCCACAAGGACACAGCCATATCACTGAGTTTGAGCCTGTCAGGCAGGATATTGAAAGAGTACCGGAACATCGTCTCATCTTCAAAGCAAACCCCATGCGGTATTCCATGGGGTTTGCAAAATCGCACTCACTGAAGTGCTCGCTACACAAATGGGCGTGATGCGGGCAGCGGTGCAGCAAGAAAGTCAGCTCGTTTGAATTGTATAAACTTAATCCACTTTCGCCTCACTGCAGGTCGATTGCGCAGGAGCTCGTGCATTGTTATACCTGGGGTCGTCTGCGAATTGTTACAGTTTGCGGAATCACAGTAGGCTGGCATAGTTAACTTTTTTGTTGACCACACGCATACACAGTTTACTGAAGAATCTAAGATGGCAACCGCACTGACTCCCCAGACTGACGTCACTTGCGGGGAAGCCTACAGAAAATAAAATCGATTAAAAACCCAATTAAACATTTCATTTTATTTTTTATTTCATTAAATCTGAAACTAGTGACTCATTTGTCAATCATTTTGATGGTCATTTTGCATACTTAAAAACCTTGGACTTTTACTTTAAGTTCCAGTTTTGACTTTTTTCCCTCTCACAATTATAAAAAAATAGAGATGGTTGAAAAAACTACAAACATATGTACATCAGGTTCTTGCAGAAAATTCCCCTAAAAGTGGAAACAGCAGTATAACAAACAAACAAATTCGGGAACCAATGACACAAAACCATTCACTTTCACTAACACTGTTACAGTTCACATTACTAGATCTCCCACATCATCAGACCAGCACTAACACAGTAGCTACCAACTCCTTTTGCATTGTGCTTAAGCGTGTGTGGTAAAATCTACTGACGGAGCCAGATTTTCCATACTCAGTGAGTTCACAAACTGTGGTACAGCACTATTTGAAGCGGAAAGGCAACATTTACTTCCAAAGCATTTCATGGTTGCCTACCTAAAACACAGGGGTCTGTCTCTGGAGGTCCTGTGATGTCAGGTAACAAAACTTCCATGCCTTTTTTGCAAAACGGATGAAGTATCTTAACACAACTATGTCTGTTCAATTGTTTTGATCATTCTCATTCTCCTGAACTTTACTTGTGCCGCTGGTGGGACCTGCCACCAGACATCACTGGTACTGACAAAAAGTGTGAAACAATTTAATTTTTTTCTCCACATCCTCTGTGAGTGAAGCATGTCCCTCTGACCAACAACATGCATGAGAACTTTGCAGCAAAAGAGCATTTCCATATTTACCGGTCCAAGTGGTACTTGCAACTTGCCAACAGCCTCTGATAGCTTCTCGGAGCTGTAAGCGACACCCTGTGTGTACAGCATCCACATTTCGTCCAGACTGCTGCTCACACTGCCTGTCACAGCAAGCACACTTCGCTTCAAGACTCTGTGTGTGTGTGTGTGTGTGTGGATGTGTGTGTGCGTGCGTGTGTAAATGAGTGTGTGTGTGTGTGTGTGTGTGTGTGTGTGTGCATGCACGGGTATGTATGTGTGTTCCATGCAAGCATGCATATAATACAAGCTGATACTGAGAGAAGATCGTGTCTTGGAAATCAAAGTATGAAAGACAATGATCCAATTTTCAATCTCAGATTCTGTAGAGACCATAACAAAAATCTCCAAGCACACTAAAAAAGAAAAAAAGAAAGAAAAAGTATGGTGCACCTTTTGCCTTGCTGGGAAACTTGTCCCTCAGCTGTGACCTGATGGGGATGAGTTCTGTGATGGCATCAGGTGTGCACAGCACGACATCAATTTCATCCTTGTCCACCAGGCCCTCCAACACCTAAACCAACCAAATCACCAACCAGTTCAGGATCTTAAAATCCAAGAACTGAGACCTTTTGTCAAGTAAGATTATATGCTGATACCTATATCTATCTATCTGTAATATATATTCACACATGCAAATGACTGCCCATTCATGCATCTGAACTGTGTGTCTATTTGTTTTGCTAAGCACATCACTGTGGGGCTTTTATTCATTGACATGCATGCATCTATTACAATACAGTTTCTCTGTCTCATTCATATACCTAAAGCAAAGTACACGCATATACACACAAAAAACATAAACATATTCACACAAATAAACATACACACACACACACACTAAAAAAAAAAGAAGAAGAAAAGGCCAAGGCAATGAGTACATGCTTCTGAACTTTGCCTTGACAAAAAAGAAAAAGAAAAAAAAAGCCTACTATGATACTCATAGATGATCCCCATCTCCCCTCCCTTCTCTTCCATCCTCATTTGTATATTTATTTAGGTTACCAGTTTCAAGCTACATGACATGTGTTATGTTGTTGCTGGTTCTGTTTATGTCTTAATTACTGTCTTCTTTTTTTTCTGTTTAAAAAATCTTATAACACATATTTCTGTCAACTGTTTGGTATTTCTGGATAAAATGTATGCATCTGATAGTCATGTTTTGTCTTTCTAGCAAATTTATAAATGAGTGCATCACTTATAAGCTGGAAGGCTTGTTGACATGTCCATTAACATTGCACTCGCCACTCTATCTTTATTCTGTATCTCAAACAAATCCTTGTCCAAACCAAATTAGGAGGTGGCTTTGTGAGGCAACGGCTCATCCTTTAGTACCCAGTCTGTGTAATCTTCATGACATGCCAGATCTGAAATCTCCCCATTAGCAGAATTCAGCCTCCAAGAATGATGGGCAACACTGCACCTGTAAGCATGCCAGTATGCACATGTCGCAGGTCCAGGGAGATGGCTGCTAATGTGACCTTTGCCCCAAACAATGAATAAACCTCAGGTATTTTGTATTTTCATCTTTCATATGTGGAAGAATGCTTGCAAAGAGCATGGTGTCAGGTGAGTATCTCTCTCTCCCTCTCTGTCTATATATATATATTCATATAGCTCACCAGTTGCAACCTACATGTTACGAGTTGTAACAAATAACCCCCTGAGGGTTGTAACAAATAACCCCCTGAGGAAGGCAGACTGCTGAAAATTTGGGAATCTTATGCCAGCTTGTTGTTTTACTCTGAGTTTGTCAGTTTTATGTATATATATCCAAGCTGCAGTGCTACCAGGGTTGGTAACAGAATATCTTGCTCATCAGCCTGCTGGCCTAGCAACTTGCAAATGTCTTTTTCTTTCGCCCACCAAAAAAATTCACTTATTTAAAATGTTCAGCAGTTTTAAACTCTAAAGTGAACTTTAATTTCAACAGAAACAATTAACACCTAGCAATGGCATCATCTTTTTCCACTTTTTTCCCTTCTTCAGTGGTTTGGATGTGACTCACAGATTTCAACATCATGGTAACAGACCTGTCAACCCGTACACTTTACCGGTATAAAGTAATTTTTAAAAATCATTATTTTGGGGGGTATGGCCATACAGGAAAATGGATACAGGAAAACATAATTTTCATGAGATTTCGTTCTTGTTTTAAACTGAGCAAAAAGATTCAAAAACTGTTAACAAGCAGCTGACACACGCCATTGCCAAATGCACACTGACTGGCCTAGGCAACAGGCTAAGAAATCTCATCAGAAGTGAGATTTGAAGTTGTGCATGTGTCTTTAGCACAACTTCGCTTCTTCCTTCCACTGCCACATGTGCCGGTTGGAATTCAAAATGATGCTACCACCAGTGAAAAAACAAAAGACCCTGGCTGGCATAAGGGAAATGCAGGTTCACAAACTCTGGACTAAGGTTTACTCCCAAAAGGGGTTGACAGCTATGTGGTAAAATCTAAACTGAGCAGATGACTGTGTCAAGGTGTAGACCGGAGATTTCCATGGATAAATGCACAACTGCCATCCTTCTGCCTCATTTTGGACTATTTTTTTGGTCATCATGTCACGGATTTGAGTTTGAGTCTGAGCTACAAAAGTCCTCAGTTTGTATAAAACTTTGAAAGGGATATATATAAAGACTCAGAGGCAGTACGCATTCAGAATTTTTGGTGGCCTGGCAGATGAAGGAGTTGTAATTTTTACTCATCTGAGCAAATCTTGTCTCGGGGGAGGCAGATGAGTATTTTGGCCAGCCCTGGCTGTGCCCAGCTCACGAACAGCTGATTCTTTTGAACACAGGAATTTGGATGACAACTCTGAGCTCAGGTGTGTCTTACCTCTTTGACAAGATCTTCACACCCTACGAAAGCTGCTCCGAGACTTTTGGCTTTCTGCTTATCCTCCTCAGTCTGAAAATAAATAAGAAATCTGCACATGGCATAATGCTAAAAAAAATTTTTTTTTTTACTTTGTCCAAAACAAAAGTGCTACACAATAATTGACATTTTAAAAATAAAATTGTTAACAAGGTCAAGGAAGAAAAAATCCACAGATATATTCATGTAGTAGCAACAACAACAACAGCAAAACATAACACTTTCACAGTAACAATATGAAAGTAAAAAATTAAGAAAGAACAAATGTCAGTTACTATTATACTAACTGCCAACAAACAAACAAACAAAAAAAGAGAGAAAGAATAACAGCAGCAGAGCTGTATACAATTTCTTTATTATGCCTGGACCCAATCAGCTGCCATTATAATTATTCAAACATAAAAATATTTGAACTGGAAAACTGAACTAATCTGATCATGATAAACTGCTGAAGCAAATAAGTATGATCATAATGGACAACTTACATGAGGACCTTCCCACTTGCATAGGCAAGCAAATTAACTGCATGAAAGCAAAAAATAAAAATAAAAACAAACAAAAAAGACACACACGGACAAAAAAGAAAGAAAGACAAAGACCAAGAGAGTGAGAGAAAAAAAAGTGAGAAAAAAAGCATACCTTGCAAAAGATGGCAATTTTCTGATTCCGTGTCTGCTGAAATGGATGTGGCAAAAGGATGGTCCCCTTGATGTTCGGCAGAAATTTTGTCTGCAAATTGTTTTCAAAGTTTTTAAGTATTAATTAACCAATAGCATCAGTTTCAGAAGAGAGAAAGAGTGTGAGAGAGATTAGCAATAGCACAAAATTTGCGTTGGTCTTTCTGAATGAATGACAAACTTTTTTACATTGGTTCTTAACAAAAACTGACAACTGAACTAGTGGTATAATAGTTATAAACCCTGTAACATAAATATATAAGATGATGAATCTGGCAAGCAAATATAACTTGTAATACTGGCCAATGGCAACTGGGTGCACTTAAAACACCCCCACACCCACCCCCAGAGAAAATGTCAACAACACAAAAAAAGCTTTGACCTTTTTGGCAGTCTTCATGTTCAGTTCCATATCAGCATAGACTAAGCCTTCCATGTTGTCTAGCATGCTGGGATCTGCAAACTCCTTGTGTCGCACCAGAGATTCTTCCAGAGAGAACTGAGGGCGTGGGTAATGAGCACGGATCCACACATCATCCACTGGCACCCGAGACAGGAAGGCAAGAGACAGAGTAGGCTTTTTGTCTTTCACACTGACAGCCCTGAAAGTGAAACAGCACACAGTCTTTGAAATACTGGGAGAATACTATATTATAATAAAAAATGCTTGTGGTCATTTAGAATCAAAGCGACAAAGGGAGGAGGCAGTGGGCCTGTCACTACAACTAAAATATGTATCATACCATTGCCAGTCGGTATCAAGACAAAACAAATAAAAAAATGTTTTTAATAATGTGCCTGTCCCAGTTCTGAAAACAAGCTCCAAGTGCAGTACAGCATCACAATGGACTCATAATAAATAGCTCAGAAATATATGCATAAAAAACAGGATCTAGGTAATATAACTGCATCTGAGTTCTGACAAGACAATGATTATGACCAAGTGAGTACATATTATATTAATGATCACCATTTCCATAGCACTGTTCTCTTCTCTACAGCACCCACTGCACGCATGTTGAATATTCACCAAAGTGGTGTACTTACAGTGTTATTTGGTTGTTACATGGCTGGTACCACATGAAACTGCTGCCATCTTGGCACATGTTCTGTGTACACCATACAATCATGCACAAGTTTACAATGTCACTTCGTTTGAAGCCACATATATATATTTAAGGTGCAAACATATGTTTTTAGCTGTAACTTGCCACCTGCACTTTTGGCAGAATGATCAGGATCTTTTATGTGCTACTGCAGTAACTGACATGGACTACAGGACCTTTAATACATGTGCAATACAGTATATATATATATGTGATGCAGTCAAATCAGTGCATCACTTGTGTAAAATAAACTTGCCCAGATTGTGACATCAACAGCAGCCTTCACTAAGCAGTAATATAACATTAACAATCTGTGCTGAGGGAAAGACATTACTTGATACCCTTTGTTACTTAAGTCTGTGTGGTTGTAATTAACTGGTTAAGTAAAGCAAATGTCAAAATATGTGATTCAAGACATTTTCTTCAAACACAATGCATTGACCCAACACCCTTTCTTCACCTCTCTGGGCAGGCTATGGTCAATTTGTTCACAAGGTATGTTCTTCAGGGCTCTGCGCCTCATGGTTCCCCCCAAAACACTATGCAACAAACATGCAATCAGACTGTCTTGTTATAAATTATATAATCATGGGTTGCACTGCCTTTTAGTAATTTGCATCACTTGACGCCATGCGCAATTTTTTTAAAGCGGGCAATCCTGAATATAAGGCACATCCCCTGAAATTAGACTCATAGTGAATGCACTCCTGAATATAAGTGGCGGCATTGGCAATGTCACAGTGAATGAGGGAAACATGAAGGAAGCATGCGTCAAAACTAGAGAAAGTGCCATAATATGGGAAAGTAGAAACGTTTACAAAAAGTTTGAATAAATTGGAACATTGCATGTGGCATCATTTTCTCAAGACAAACATTGCAGCAGATATGTCGTCTAACCCAGTCCTTGTCAACCATGGGACTTGGTGATGAAGATAAAATGATGATGCCACCATTTTCTCTCATTTGTATTCGGTGTCAACATGCATTTGCTTTTGGTTTCTTAATCTTCCCTTTTTGAGCAAATGCTGCTATATCGTATATGCTGACAGCACGAATAGGTCTTTTGTTTGTTTTTTCCAAATTCCATTTCTGGGATCATGTCCTCTGTCAAGTGACTGGAAAATCACTGATTGAGGGGGCAAAAGTGTCACTGTGTAGACCAAAAATTATTGTATCTTATTTTGTAATCATCCAGATACCACCCTTAATTAACTGGATTTGCAGTGCATGCTGGAGAGGAGTGCAGGGCCAGTCAGTGACAGTCATTGACAGTGAGCCATAACTTGTTCAATCAGTGTTCAGTCATTTTGTGTATGGTGATGCAGCAATGTGGTTAAAATGCATACGGCACCCGAAAAATGCAATATTTACACAAAATTGTGTAATGAATGTGACCCCTGATAATATTGTGTGGCAAATGCTGCTGCTGCTGTCACAATCTTCTTTTTCCATATAGTGTCCAACTTCAGCATTATGAACAGTCTGACACTTTTAGCACATGCTGGGTTAATTTGGTGTTTCCATAATCCACCAAACTCTGACAAGTGGACATGGACTACAGGATCTTCAACATGAGTATGTGATATTTTTGCATACGTATGCACACGGCAGCCCTCAGTTAATAATAACAGTCTCATCCAAAAGACTTTTATTGAATCTGGACAGAATTTGACTCAGCAGAAATCTCAGAGCGGGCTCAAAGCCTAGCACAGAATGGTCACCCATCCGTCTGATCCTGTTTAACTTTGGCTTTTGAGAGCGAGTACTCTTGCTCTGCACCACTGATTCTCATTATCTGGGAAAGTCTGTTCTACTGCAACAGTGCAATTTCAAACATATTTTGTGAAGTAGCCTCATCCCACCTTGAGATGAACACTGGTGAGCAAGCACTCCGACCCCCCCCCCCCCCCCCAACCGAAAAATAATATATCCTTTATTACTTCTCTCTCATCGCTTTGCTCCATTTATCTTTCTGCTTGGGTTCGTGTGGGGCTTTAAACCGAGTCCTTTTATTGGTCCTCTGTCGAGTCTGAATCAGGAGTGGGCAGAGTCTTGTCCTCAAACTGCATGGAGTGTGCCATCGTACGCACGAAGCAGCAGACAGAAAAACAGACGGCAGTCCTGAAATGAAAAGAGCAAATATCTACGATCAACAAAAAGCAACTATTAAGATGCAAACGTTTCGCGAAAAAACACACGAAGGAACTCTGTTTCTAGCCTTCCTATTTTTTCTCTTTTTTTCCTCTCTCTCTCCATTTTTACCTCTGGCAGCCGCCATGATAGTGACCTTCACGACCAGGGTGCGTAACTCTGAAACCCCAAAATCTGAAACAGACGCTCACATAATTTTATAAAAAAATCTCTAACGTCATGTTTTTGTCAGATTTGTTAGAAATAAAACAAAGCAATCATTTCTTTCACCAGAGACAATATTTCACGTTGGTAATAGGAATAAATTGTGTTTTTATCCAATGAAATTGTGCTGTTTTGTTTGCTCCATTCAACCAATGAAAACGCACCGGTCATAGCAGTGCGGAAAGTAAGAAAGAACCCGAAAGGAGGACAGCTGACTGTCAAATATCAGTCAGTTCGTCTTGAATTTTCTCGAAATATCGATGCAGGTGAAGCATTTTGTTTGGTCATTCAATTTTTATACATGTAGTAATAATCATTACAGTTTTATTGTGCTTCTCTGTCAAGTTATTATGTCATTTCTTACATCACAGATTTGATAAAGTAAACATCAACATTGGCATGTGCTGAATTTGCAATAATCAATTAGTTTCAGCGGTAACACATGTTTTTAACATGAAATATTTCAAGGTATTATGATGTCAAATATTATTTGTGGATACTGACCAGATCACACCTGTGTTACTTTGTAAACAGAATTAATATGGTACATTCAGCAGCCAATACCACAATTTGTTAGAGCTGACACCCTGTGAGTGTGATCATGAAAACTGATCAGTGAGGGTGAGGGTTCGATTCCTATCAGCAGTGGAGGATTTTCACTAGTAAGTATAAGATGTGATGCAGAGTTTTAGATGGGTGTTGGTGGGTCCAGGTACTCAGCTTTGCCCAGCACAACATTGCTCATTTCCAATGCTGTGAAAAGTGCTGAAGAACATGTTGCATATGTGTGGAATGCAGAAATTTGCCCTGGGAAAGCAATGAAGAGCATGAATTGCATGCATGAAAGGAGATGTTGCTGTCTGCATTGCCATGGGCTCAGTCTCTAATTTACATAAAGATTTATTCATATTCATTGTCTAAATTTTGATAAATATAATCACAAAATAGTAATATTATTATTATTAATAATACTGTGCACTTAATGTAATTATGTTAAATTAGTAAATATGATACTGTTAGTAGGTGGTCACCCTTGCAGCACTTTAAACCACCTCAAATAATTGTGATCAGTGAGTGCTGTCACACTAATTAATAAAGTTTCACTATTAATTAGTGTGATACACTGATAATAATATGATAAATATAACTAAGTAATAACATTCATTTATCACAGTTCTTTTAGGTGGTTCAGAATGCTGCTGAAAAACCATAAACTGATAAAGTAAAACTAACAGACTTTTCTCAAAAATGAAAGTAACCTATAAATATAATAAATCATTTAACTGTTTTGGTGTGTGTGTGTGTGTGTGTGTGTGTGTGTGTGTGTGTGTGTGTGTGTGTGTGTGTTTATCACCTTTACTGGTGAAGATGATAGTGGACAAATTTGCATGACCAAACAATGTTGTTGGTAACAGTTCCTTCTTGACTGAAATCTGCATTAGTATGCTTGTGACTTGAAAACAAAACATTTAAATTTTAATGTTGAAGATCCTGCTATGCCACATATACCTGGGAAAACAGGGTGGTTTGAACTAATAAATGATTTGAAAAAGTATACCTGTTATATTACATGTAATTGCATGCGTATCATTTCACTAGTAGTAGTATTCTGTTTTATCTCTGAACTAGGTCAGTAGGTGAGATGAGACCTTACAAGATGGTGCAAGAGCTCATCAGTGTACGAGATGCTGTCAGTTGCTTTTCTGTACAAATGACAATGTAACAAATACAATTATCACAAAGTTTAACCTTGTCTTTTCAGAACTTTCTCTTGATATTAATTTTTTTCCTTCAGTATGAAATACAGCTTCTTGACTGGTTTTACCTGATCTACTTTGTTTCGTTTTTTAAGCCACTGAAATAGCAAAAACATGAAATACCACAGAAATGACTTATTTTTTCTGTCCCACTGATTGATAAGTACTGCAACAAGTTGACTGTGGGAAACAAAATGGTCTGTAGGTTCAGACAAAGCAAAAAAGCCACCACAGCAGTTTGGTATAAAACATTTGATTTAAAGGTGTAGCTGTTTTTAATTTGTGCATAAAACTGGGACTGAGTCTTAAACAGTTTAAGTAAGACAAGAGTGTGCATAGCTGAAGAGTTTCAGCTATCCAACTCTGCTGTTTGTGGAATCTGTGCAGCATGCATTGTTTCAATTTTACTTCCAGCTTTTTTTGAAAGCAAGCATATCTGGGACTTAAACAACAACAACAACAAAATTATGAATGGAATCTGCAGGCTAGAGCCGTGGATATATATGGCAAAAGCATGCATATTTAAAGAGAAAACAATTATGAATAAAATCTGTAGGCTAGAGGCTTGTGTATGGTGCTAGACAAAAAGCAGATCAAATCACCTATGGATGGTTGTGGGACTGTTTAAAACTATAGACTGAGAGACCTTCTCCCCCTCTCCCTACCCCCCAAACCCCCACCTCCTCCGAAACATGTAAAACTTAACATGGTTCAGTCACTTAATTGTTGTTTTTTTGATTTTCATTTGCAGTGCGTAACTCTACCATGCCGAAAGAAAAGTACGAGAAGCCTGGAAGGCAACATACCTATATGTCTGCTGCTGATGTAGCAGCGGGCAAGCAGTCAACATGGTATTCAATAGAAATCACAGGTAAAGAAAGTGATGATGTACATGACTGTTGTATGATATAACTAATGTCAGTCATTTTTCACTGTAACTGAAAGTAAAGCAGGGTTGCTGTAGTGAAAATCCCTTGCCAAGTCATTGTCAAGTTAAAGATTTTCACACTGGTTTTAGTATCCAGTGGCAGTTTCTTTAATTTACACACTCATGCCTCACTCAGTGGGAGCTTTGTAGCACCGAGTGGCATGTCACTTGAGACTATGATTAGGAGTGTACTTTTGCCAGTGGAGAACATCAAATGATGTGATGGTGTTCTGGATAAAAATGTTGCGTTATGCAGTTCCCAGGGGTCTTTCTTGTGCACTTCAAACGAGTTACAAACAAGTTAACTAGCTTTCTCTGTTCAAACAAAAAACATTATTTTACTTAGACCTATTCCTAAACCAAAAATATGACCAGCATACTGAACTAAAAAAAAAACTAAACTAAAAAAAAACGCTTTGGATTAACCCATAGAATAGATTACCCCTTTTCTAGAAGGCTGCCACGGAGCTCTCAAAAAAACAACCTCATTGGTGTATAGGCATGTGTTATGACCTCAAATTCACTGTTTAGACTTTCACTCTGTGCCAGAAAAGTACACTTTAAAACCTGTAGTAAGGCGTGGAGTTATAATACTCCTTAAAAAAAAATAAAAAAAAATGTGTCTAGTGGGTAATAACGACAATTGATTTTTCATCGAGACAAACAACCCAACCTAAACAATGCAGTGAATTTAGGAAGCTGGCTGCAGTAGCACAAATGGCAAGCTAGGCAGTGCACAGTGTCAAATGTGTTACGAATCAGTGACTAAAACATCTTGATGTTCATTGGCTGTTGTCTTTCAATTTATCCAGTCACGTGAGGTGAATGTGAATGCTGTGTACACATTTATCTCAGTGGCGCTGAAGGCTAATCAGTACACCAGAACAAAAGCAAAAGAACCCTGAAAATTCTGCCAGCAGTTTGCCCCCCCCCCCCCCCAACGCCAAAGAAAATCCTTCCAAATTTTTGGAAGAGGGTGAAAATATCCCTTTAAATTGTTAGACAGAGGTGAGTCCACCCCTAGAATGTACAAAATGGGGAGCTCTGCTGCAGTACAACATCAAAAGTTCATTCCACAGAATTGACTCCGGAGGTTCACAGAGTTCACATGGCAATAAAAAATATAAAAAATGGTGATTACAATTAAAACTGTTTATTTCTTCTGTGACCTGCATGCAGAACTGAGAGCTTCTGGTGCTATATTTGTGGTGCCCTAAACACTTTGGTGATATCAAACTATCACGTGGAAAAGAGTGCAGAATGTGGGAAAGAGTGCATGATAAATGTGTCTTTGAATTTGATGCTGACAGCTTATAAACAAATCAATATTACATCAGCAATGCTTACAGTTGCAGATATTTTACTATGGATTGTGTGCTTTTTACCTGTTCCAAGTACCCAAGTTATTTTCAGTTTGATTGTTAGAAGGCTAGTTCCTTAAATTTTTAAAAAATGTTTTTGGTTATTTTTATTGTTATTTTTCTGACTGTTTTGTATTCAAACAACAAACTGCCCACAGCATACAGTTTTTTTCCTTTTATGTTTTCTGAAAATTGGTTTTTAGAATGGAATCTTTATCAGGGGAGGGATAAAAAAATAAAATGTTTTTAGTGTGTAATGATGGATGTGTGTGGCTGCCTGGCTGGCCTCACCAGCTGCTTGTAACAAAACTGTTAAAATATTCTTGGACATTACATATCAGTGTGCGATTAAAGTATTGATCAGTGACATGTATAGTGGTTATTGACCTATACCAGGTAATTTGACCCTGATTTTGATGATAGCATCAGATGCACAATGTGTTTCTGGGAAAGCTGTCCATTGGTGAACCAATCATGTTTAAATTGTGTTCTTTTGTTACAATTTACACACATAAATAAGATCATGCACATCCATACTTGTTCCATGGATCTGTACTTTTAAAGGCGCAGTGGTGTTGGAAAGGTGAAATAAATAAAAACTTCGATTTTTTTTAACGGGGCAGTGATGTGTATCATATCATGCCATTGGTTGTGCATTGGATCTGGCACAGCTAGTGCAAGTTTAACTTCCGATGGTGGTGAGTGATTTTTTGCCAAGAGTCAGGCTTCAGTGCAGACTGGCATACTGTGTTTGTACAGATCCTGCGCGCTGTCACATGTATACATGAACATATGTGTGCAGTTTAGACACACCTAAGCTTTGGCAGCCTCTCTCTTTCTCCGATCACACCCTTTTATACTCCTTGAAAAAATCATTGTGTGAGGAGCATCAGATAGTAATAGTGCAACAAATCACATGAGATTTTTATTTTATGGTGTGTGTTCAAGTTGTTTGAAATGATGTTCTTTTCATGTTTCAGGCTTGGTTCGAAACATCTGCCCGCAGCTTTTTCATTTTCAACATATTACCTCCCTTTTCCTGAATGACAACAACCTTGTACAAATACCACCAGACGTTTGCCATCTGATCCACCTGAACTGTCTGGATTTGTCCTCCAATAAACTCCGCAGCATACCTGCAGAACTTGGTGATTTGACTGAGCTGCGTGAGCTCCTGCTCAACAATAATCAACTCAGGACTCTGCCTTATGAACTGGGCAAGCTTTTCCAGCTACAACATCTTGGTAGGTTGTGGTAGAGATTACTGATTTTTAAAGATATTTTTTATCAATTATTGGAGACAGTTCAGTTTAATGCTATGGCTAACAATGTAAGGTGACCAAGGTTCAGGTGTCGAACATGATTAGTACTTACAGGTCCAAGGGAGGAATGTTGAGGCATGCTAACGCCCACACACATGCGTACAATTAATTACAGGTCCAAGGGAGAAATGCTGAGGCAGGCTACCCCCCCACCCCCCCAACACACACACATGCATTCAATTAATTATAGGTCCAAGGGAGAAATGCTGAGGCAGGCTACCCCCCCACCCACCCCCAACACACACACATGCATTCAATTAATTATAGGTCTAAGGGAGAATGCTGAGGTATGCTAACACCCCCACCCCCCACACACATGTATACATGCCTGCAGAAGTTTAAATCCACCAATACTGTCATTCTAGTTTTTTTCAAATGGTGTTATTTTGTTGTACAGTTTTAGACAGTTCCTATTTCTTTGCAGCAGTCACAGCCAGCCCACTATGCAGCTGCTGGGAGGCAAAAGTGGTGAAGGATGAAGAACATCTTGATGATGTTTGTTTCAGCTTTTACACAGGATCTCTTTGCCAAGTGTTAAAAAGGTGAAGTGCACGTTGTCTCTTATGCCATTTTACAGATATCAAAGGGAACCCCCTGCCCATGGAGTATATGAATATGTATCACGGTGTGAATGGAACTCAGAAACTACTTAGCTATATGCTGGAACACTTACCGGGTGAGTACTTTGACTGCCTTTCTTAAGTCATAAGTGCATCTTTTTCCACAGTTTTACAGTCTTTTAACATGGGAAGAGGGTGCATCATTTTCTGCAAAAGTAGTCGACTTGTGTAATAAAAGAAATGTGAATCTTATGTATACAACTGTGTGTGCTTTTGTAATAATTGTTTTTAGTCTGTCCGGCCATCTGGCAAAGTGCTGTCCTGCTTGGACTTTTGTTGTTGTCTGCTTTCTTCTTGTAACTTAGTGAATTTTGGGGTTGAAAATGCAGCTGCAAAGCTAAGAAAATTGACCGCCGGCATGTTCAGTCCCCTCCTCTGGTGGCCGCATTGGTTACCTGTTAGCACATGAACTCAGCAAGTACATGGACTCAGCAGTTTTTGCATTAATTGAATCACTGGCCCGTGGTAACTTTTCCATCTGCTCTGTGGGTTTATTGCCAGAGGGGACTTCACTCTTCCTCAGCTTGCATGTGCTTACTCAGAACTCCATACTCAGGCAGCAAAAGTTTTGGTCAAAAACTCGGGCTTCCCCACTGGGAATTACTGTCCATACACCTTTTGCCGTGCTCAATTGCACACGTCATTTTGAAACACCCAAAAGGCACTGTGTACAGTATGTGTTTTGTGAGGATGAGATTAATCTGTTAGTCTTGGTTAATCTGTTTCTGGGCATGGCCTCCCTTTCTATGTTACTTGCTGGAAATTGTGGGTAACTTGTGCTAATATAGAGTAGATGCTGTACAGATATCTACTTATTATTATTAGTATAGTTATCATGCTAGACATTTTTCAAACAGGTGTGACACCCATAAGGTGGTGAGTGTGGTTTACGGAAACCAGTTACACAATCACTAACCATCTAGAACACAGAGACAGACACACACACCCACATGCACTCACACATAAGCACTGTCTCTGTGTGCTTTTAAAAAGGGTTGTTTTTTAGAACCAGTCAAACAAAATAACAGATGGTCTGACCGATTACTGATTTTTCCCAGCATACACTGATCAGAATACTTAAAACTAGCAGCTAACGTGAACCCTGTATTTTGTTGTATTTGTCATAGTTTTTAGATGTCTGTTACTATTTTTATTGTTGAGATTCAGACCTCTTAGTCTTAATGTTATAATGTCAGTTGAGCTTTGCCCATTCATATCAGGGTTGTTGTTGTTTTTTGGGGGGTAACCATGACCCATTTTAAAGATTGCTGAAGAGTATGGCACCAGTTAAACAGTCTAAAAAGTTGCATTTATCATGCTTTCCATACAACTTGCAGAATATATCAGTTATGATTTAGTGCCGAATGGTTTGCACAGAGAGAGGTCATGAAATGATGGATGACCTAAATCATTTTTTTCAGACTGTGCATTGCATTCATAATGTGTCTATAAAAGAAGAAGATGAATTTACAGGTTTGTGAAGACTACCTTTGATTCAGATTGAAAGTTAAAGGGTCATGTAATGTTGGGTGTCATGTCAGGTACTGACTAATTGCAATGCAAAGGTGTTACTTTCATGTTCACCAACAACCAGTCTGCTTCCAAACAACTCGCTCAGTCGGGGAGTGCCTTCAAAAATGTTTCCAGATAGTTGGGTTTGGTTGTTGTTGCTGGGACTTAATGTTCTTGGATGTCATATGACATATTAAGGGCAAGGCTGGGTTTGGTTTTCTTTTTGTGTGTTTCCATTTGCCTGGTGATGCGTGTCACAGTATCCGGCATAGTTCTACTTTCAGTTTTTCCCTACAGTTATTGAGTTAACAAGAAACATTTCATTTCATCCTTTCTGCCACTCAGATATTCAGAAGCATGTACATTCCACAATAGGCTAGTTAGCTTTCTCAAGCATATCTATATTCTTGCCGTTTGGACAACAATATGATAATAATGATGAATATCAGTATTGCTAATGTAAGAACTTTTGTTGTGTAAAACTTCCTTGCGAGAGCCACATCTAAATGAAGTGTTGCTTCATGAAAAATTTCTTATTTCAAACTCTGCACTGCTTAGAAAAGTCATCTAAATAATTCATGAACATTGATTTAATGCTTCAAACCACGCAAAATAGTAATATCAAGTTCATGAAAATAGCATTGCCATGTAATGGTTGATGGTTGTAGCATCCACTGACACAGTGACAGCCCTGCCATCCAATCCAGTCAACCCCAGTTGTTTCAGGTGTAGTTAAAATGTTTGTACTTGTTTGCTGTTTGATCCGAAAAACAGCATGTACTGCTGTAGTTGAATCTTGTCACAAGATTCGAACATGTTAAAAACTTGTGCTTGTAAGCTGTTTGTTCACATGACTTTTGATGTTCATTTGTGACTCTGCATGAATGAAAGTGAGACACCTGCATCATATCCATTCAAGTCCATGTAAACTTTGTGGGGAATATTTGTTAGAATTTCCAGCATTGGTGTTGCGGCACATTTGATGTCTGACAATTTTTTTTTTATGTGATCTTTCAAGAAAAACTGGCTTATGTCTAAACCATGGTGATACAGGCACATTTTAGAATAATGTTTCACGAGCATGATTGTATTGTTTTTGTTTGTGTTGCCTTTGCACATAATATTGACCAAGGCTGATGGTTGACCAAGGCTGATGGTAGGTATTCATATGTCTGTTTTCGTGTGGTTTGTATTTGATCAGTGAAGTTAGCCTTTTGCTACTGTATCTGTAACTGCTTCGGGATGGGTGTAAAATTATATCCAGCAAACACATGGCAGCAATCAAAAGAGCACATCTTTTTTGTATTTTTTGTATTTTGTAGTTTCTGTAAAACTAGGTCACACCTTGTAGGTCAAACATGCCTGACACCAAGTGATAAGCAGCCTGTGGAACATGGGAGGTAATTCACTAGTGGGTGTTGCCATTTCGCCGGTTCTTGTTGCTTCCCTTTAACTTGCCCAATTCTGTTGTAAGCGTCCAAACGGTTTCAGGACATTACTGTAATATTTGTCGTGCTTGTGTGTGTATGCCACCATCGTCGGTTTGCATACATGTGCAAATCAGTTGCAGCACATGGCTGGGGCAGTGGTAATTGCAGTGAGTCTAAGGGTCAAATTATTTTAAGGTTATGAGTACCTTTTCTGTTGTGGCCTTCTTACATCTATTGTGATCAGATAAGGAGGTCACAGTGATGTCAGTAAGAATGCTGTACACTTTTTTCTCAGCAGGCTTGCATGCCTGTATATTGTTACACCAGACACAGTTGATGACACCCAAAGCATGTGGTCAGGGTAGGACTATATATACTTGTTTGTTAATTGTTTGTTAATTGTTTTTAACCTCCCCCACCCCCCACCCCCCAAAAAAAGTCAGCTAGTCCAGGAAACAGTGTTAAAATAGTTTATTGGTCTGCCCGCATTTTCATGGATAAGATTTCATCAGTTTAACTGAACACTTTACTTGTGCAGTTTCAAATGCACGTGCTGACACAGCCTTAATTTTGTTGTTGGATTTGATTCATGTACACAAAAAAGAAAGAAAAAAAGACAAAAGTTGTGCTGGTGACTCTTGCTATATTTTGCTTGGAAACACTGTGGCTGAATTGCACAGTAGAACAGGCTCATTTTTGTGCAGGAAGGTTTTTAGCTTGGAGATACGAACCCTTTCCTTGCCCGTATGACATGGTGTCCATGGCGAAGTGTTTCCTGGCTGCCAGAAAGACATCATATGATAACCTGCTCAAATTCTGGCTGTTCATGCATGCGTAGGAGAAGCCAAGTTCTAGAAAATGAACATTTCTGGTTGGCTTAGCCTACCCAACCCAAGACACCTTCTGGAACGAATTGAACTAGTAGTTAAAGAATGTTGCAGCAAAAGGGTTAAATGTATTTGTGTATAGATGTGACTCACTGGGCGACATTATACACCATCATTACCTGGAAAAGCTGTTGTGCTTAACATGTATCACTTCATGATAAGCTGCTAAGACTGGATTTTCCTAGACGTCAGATTGTCGACATCATTATATTAGTCAACAGTGTCAGTCTTAGTTATTGGTCTCAGGCCATCAGTTTAGCACAAACTTGAATAATGTGGTATAGCAATAAGATCAGTCCAAAATCAACTGTGATGGAAACTAATGCAAAAAAAATTCTTTGTTGCTCTCGTGACTTAGTTTCTTTGGGTTTGTATGCAGTTTGTATGATGCTGCATCAATTGGCTTTTGAAAGAGTGGTGTCTTTTCCTTTTGTGGGGCTTTCTTTTGTCCAGAAAATCTGCACCTTGGTACAAGGCTTCTTGCTGCTAATGTGCTATTGTTTTGAATGCAGAAGCAATACACACACACACACACACACACACACACACACACACACACACACACACACACACACACACACAGAGATAGAGAGAGAGAGAGAGAGAGAGAGAGAGAGAGCTTTGGAAGGGAATTCTGTGTGCTAGCCTCCTTTATGCATATAGATACAGTTTTAAGGTGACCAAGTAGGGAAGTAGGTCAGATGTTTAGATCAATAACCAGCCAGTCTGTCTGTGTTCTGCTCCTCCAGCCTGCCCCACATCATGTGGTGTGTGCACTCTTTGGCCTAGGCCTGGCACAGGACTCCATGGGGCTGCTGGTTTACTTCTTCCTCCAAATACTAAACCCAGCTCTCCTGGTGGAGTGAATTTGGCTCTGAACTATGCACACACACAGGTGCAAATGCTCATATGCATGAGTGTGCGCACACACACACACTGAGACTCATACATAAAACACAACCACCAGCACCCCCACCCCCACCCCCCAAACACCCCCCCCACATATACTCACATTGTTGTAACACAGCACACATCCCCCCCCCCCCCCCCCAACACACACACACAAAGGAAACCTTGGGTCTGTTGGCCAAAACAGTTTATTTAAATGTTTTTTGATTGTTTACACTGTTTTTGGCCTGGGAGGTTGGATGGCGGTTAGTAATTAAGTTGACTTGTGGCAGTAGATGTTGCTGTCTAGACCACTTATATTATTAATGCCTTGGGCGAGCTGTAGGGCTGGCAGGGCTGGTGGAAAAGGATTTCTGGGGACTAGGAGGTGGTCTGCCCTTTGGGGAAGGGCTTGTGGGTTGTTTTTCCATGATAGCCACTGACCAACTTAACGCATAGACAATGATTCTCAGCTCTTAACACTTTAAGGGGCTGGTGCAGCACAAGATGAAGAGAACAGTATTTGAAGTATTTGTAAAGTCAGCTGGGGTTGAATGTTGAAAAAGTGTGTTACCTGGTGGTTGGGGGTCAGATGGGGAGGGTACCAACTGGGACCTGGAAGGTTCCCAGGGTGGGTCCTCCGGAAGGGCATTCCAGTCTGCAGTGGTCCAGGGGTAGGAGGAGAATTTCTCATAGTCAGCTTTGGAGGCTGGGATTTGGGAAGGTTGTCAGTCCCTCTTTCTGTATGGAGGTTTCAGACCCTTGTTGTTAATGTGGACCAGTTTCAAGGTTGTGTGTGATCTTGTACATTATGGACAGTCTAGCACATAGTCTTCTGGATTGAAGACTGTTGAGATAGGTTAGCATAGCTTGCTTACACTTGATGTGTTCATGTATGGTTCAGAACCAGTCTGTTGTTGACCTTCTGCATCATAAGGAGTCTGCTAGTCTTTCGTTTCCTGGTTGTCCCATTTGTGTTACAAGTGTATTAATGATAGTAGTCCTTGTAAGTTCTATTCAGTTGAGGCTGTTCTTGAAGATTAATCTGGGATTTGTGTGGTCAGTCTGTTCATGAGTGTTGACTATTACGGGAGAGACATGCATCCAGCAGGCTCTTTATGAAGGTAATAGGCCTTCCTTCTCTTTATTCCACACCCCCTTTCTTTTTTCTGATCTTTATTCTGTTTAAGGTTGTCCACTGTTCCAGACCTTTTGCCTCATCAGTCAATTACCTGCTTGTTTTTTCTGCACTTCAAACTCAGTGACCGAAATGTTCACTTACATTCTAGGTTGATGCATTCCTCTTGCGCTGTGACACTGCTGACAGAGGGTTTGCGTGAAGCCTGAGTATTGATAGTGTCCAGCCTGCTTGTTGAGCCCTCTCTTGATTTGTATCTGTAGAGTAGGAAACCATTCGAGACCCCTAGTCCAGGTTAAGATAAGTTTGATGAGGCTTTTGTTCCCTGCCCTGGGGCCTTTGGGGATGCCCTGATTGTATTTATGACACAAAGGCTTACAGTGCTTGCGGGTTTTTCCGGAGTAGGGGGGGGGGGGGGGTAAAATACATTTTATGGCACTTTTCACTCCAGTGGACAACTTGTTTGGTGTAGATTAATGTATATAATGTATCCAGAGCAACACCTTTCAATGTAAATAATATAGCATGACCCTGAATGTGGCTGACCAATCTTGACCTTGTAATTTTATTTTATTGCTTCAGAATAATTGCACAGCTGCTGCCAGTGCATTACTAATACACCTGCTCATTGTAGGGGCCAAAGCGTGTGTGTGATTTGAGTTCTGTGTTAGTATTTTGGCATTTTCACCAGAATGCATACATATATATATTAGTTGTCAAAGGTGGACTGCAGTATATATTCAGCTCTATTTGTTCTTTTCAATAGTTTCATTGTTTAAACTTAACGAGACAATGACAGATCACTTCTTTTGCTGTTCAGTCAAATTTATGTCCAAGGTGACAGACCAAATCCTTCAGTATTTACCCATACAGCTAGTTCATCTGAAATGACCCATTGTCAGTTGTGCTATTAGTACTATTTCCAAATTTTGTGGACAGACTATAGGTCTGTTGTTGTTTTTTAAAGGTAATCTGATATAATGTCAGGATGGAGAAATGTAGATTACAGCTGGGTAGAGTAAAAATGTGTCAGATAATTTTGTGAGTTCTTGAAATGCAGCGAGCAGTTTGTGGTTTAACCACAAACTTTAGATGAAAGTTTTTCAGTTTGTAGTTTAACATCAAGCTTTAGGTGAAGATTTTTAGTATTTATCAGCAACTCTTTCATTAGATCAGATATATAAGCATTAGCCATACATGTGTATTTCCAATACACTTGGTATTTTTACAGCTTTGCACAGTACAGTATACAAAAAGAAAGAAAACAGATAAGTAGATTATAGCTGGGTAGATTAAAAATGTGTCAGATCACTTTGTGAATTCTTAAAATATAGCAAACAGTTTGTTGTTTAACCACAAACTTTAGATGAAAGTTTTTCACTTTGTAGTTTAACATCAAGCTGTAGGTGAAGGTTTTTAGTATTTATCAGCTGCTCTTTCACTGGATCGGACATAAGCATTGGCCATGTGTGTATTTGACATATGGCCATGTGTATATTTCCGATACACTTGGTATTTTTACAGCTTGCACAGTACAGTGTACAAACAAAAAACAAAACAAAAAGGCTCTGTTCATACCTAATCTCACAATTTTTACCTTATTTCTTTTTGTTTGACAAAATGTCACTGAGTACAGGTTCTGTTAACTAGAGGTATGTGCTTGTTTGTGTTTCTAAAATGATTCTCACCTTTCTTCCCACACAAAGAATGGCACAGCACCAATGTTCATGGCATGTTTCCAGACTTGTTTGCTGGTCCAGATTATACAGTTATCACACAGGGGAATTAGAACTAGTGGTGTTATTGGAACTGCTGACTACCTTGCCAACTACTGTCAGAGCCAATCACAGTGTAAATGGTGGAGAGATAGAACAGTGTGGTCACACATCTTGGTAACACAGCAGTATAACCCCGCCCCCTCCCCTCTTTGTTTCTTTTCTCTCTCTCTCTCTCTCTTAGCCCAGCGTGTTTTTGTTTATGAAGCTGTTATTGTTTACGGTCCAGCTGTGGAGTTGCCATCGATACATAAACGCTGTAAGTACACAGACGTGTGTGTGTCGTGCGTGCGTGTGTGTGTACTGTATGTGTGGTGAAAAGTAGGTTTTGACCCCACTGAAGGGAGACGCTGGTGAGGCGAGATGATGCCGTGATCGATAGAGGATGACCTGCTTTTTGCAGTGTGGGCTAGTTCTGATGGAGAGGGCTGGAGCACGGAGGAGGGGAGGCGGGGTGCTTGGCTGGAAGGGTGCGTGCACGTATTGATCCGCTTCCGTGATCCAGGGCTGAGACTGCCAGTATTGAACCCACTTCTCTCCGCTCTGGCTTTCTCCGCCTGCTCTTAGTCCTTTCCCTTCCCCCCTTTCCAAATTAGGCCACCACATAAAGAGGTGCGTAGGCGCGCGCGCGCGCGCGCGCGCGCACACACACACACACACACACACACACACACACACACACACACACTCCTCCCCCAAATTTAGGCCAGTTGGAAAGGGGTCAGTCGAGTTAAGGTCGATTAATAGGGCACTGGGATACAGACACAGGAGCTATCATCTGTAGGTAGCTGCACTGGGGAACAGCATTTTTGTTTGTTTGTCTCTTTCTTTCCATTTTTTACCTGCCTGAAGAAAACTGCAATGTTTGATAGTGGGCAATTCAAATATAATCAACTCGTGGTCTCAGGGGCTTTTAATCCAACATTGAACCTACAATAATATATCTCGCCCTTGTGTGTGCGCATGAGGGGGAGGGGAGGTTGCAAAACCAGATTGAAAACCAAAAACATATACTTACATTTTAAGAAGTTAACGATTAAGAAACATTAGGTTAAACATCAACAACGCCATTTTACATATATCTATATGATTATATAGAAGACTGGCCTTCTCAAAGCATGAAAACAGATCTGATATTTCATCAAGTGTGGTGGTCTTGTTCTGTTGCAAAGCAGTGGAGCTGGAAACACGATGACATTGTGCTAATGAAGCAGCCAAAACAAAACAAAAAACCTGTTGCACCAGATGGGATGGGGGAGGACGGTGTGTGTGTGTGTGTGCGTGTGATCTCCTTACTCCTTGGCATGCTTTATAGCGAGTGAACCAATCAGTTTCGGTGCACGTGATTCCTTTGAGCCAATCAGAACGACACATGTCAACGAGATCATGAAAAACACGCACGCACACACACACACACACACACACACACACACACACACCGACAGGCGGGTGGTGATTTGTTCTGGCTTATATGTAGACTGAAGTTTTAAAACCGAATCAGATCATTATATAAGGTGACAGCGAAAAACACCTGGCCCCCTATAACGATCATATGTTATACTGTACCGGATGACTGGGAAGAGGGCAGAGGGGTTGGACGTGGGGAGTCAGTCGGGGTGCCCGTACTGGTTACACGTGTTGCCTTGGGCTGTGACAGCTTTCTGTACCCTAGCTTTGTCTTGGGCTTTTGTGTCGGCCCCCTGCCACAGTCTCTACTTCTCCTGTGGGCTCTAGATCAATATTTGGGGAACAGTTCGCACGCACACGCACGCACGCACACGCACGCACGCACACACATGCACATCACTCCCATACACGTGCGCGCATGCACACACATGCGCGTGTATGTTGTTCTGGTTCTGGGCCTTTGCATAGTTGTCTCTCAGTATACAGTTCTGATGAGCCTCGATCAGTCGATGATGCAAAGCATTCCCCGGGTCATTTTTGGATTTAAACGTCCCGTCAGTCGTGCAGGGTCCCCTCAAGACAAACTAACACCATCTTAACTCGCACATTCAAAAACTGTATCCGGGCGAACAAAACAAAACTGAAAAGGTCATGAGATCACGAGTGAAAAACTGGTCCACAGTTCCGGACATTATACAGTCTAAAAATGGACATTTTGATTGAAATCTATTGCAGCTGATGCGAAGCATTTGTCTCCTTGAGAAAGGCGAAATAGCCTCCGCACTGGAGAATGAGTGTACAAAATGTGAATAACGAGTAGAAGGCACGCGCCGGTCAGCGTGTCATTGATTCACAACATCATAGCCAGCTGTTTATGTTTGGGAACAGGATCTGTAGTTTGTGTTTGACATTGTGAAATGGGCCTGAACCAGGATACGTAATTTTGTATCGTGACTTAAGGAAGTTTTTTTCCCGCTGCGTGTTATTCTGACTGAAACATATATATATATACACACGATAAATATAAGATGGCGAGGTGACAGGTACAGTTCCCATTTAGGCACACCAAGCTTCACATCAATTCGTAGAAGGAAGGCTTCAGAATCAAAACATGCCGACTCGACAGTCGATAAACTTTGCGACAATAGTCGTAATTATGTTTTTAACTGGGCAAGACGGCCTCCGTACCTCGTGATATTAACTACACATGACGCATAGTCTTTATCAAAAGAGATGTTAATGGAAGGATGGAGGGGCACAGATGTGCGGTCACGACGCTCACGTGCACTTGGACGTTTACGCACGGGTGCACACAAACACCTCTGTCTCACACACACACACACACACATACATACATACACACACACACACACACACACACACACACACACACACACACACACTCTCTCTCTCTCTCTCTCTCTCTCCCCGTACTAATTCTTCCGGCTTTTCTGGTGGGATTAGCGCCGACATAGCCATTTCTCATTGTACACGATGGCATTTGTCCAGGTCCGTATCATTTACACCATCTGCAAGTGGAAGACTGACTCGCAATCGCATCAGATCTCACCACGGCGATGTAATAGTCGTGTCAGCGGCCATAGGCATCAGACCTCTAGTGTATGTGTTGTGTTGAAGCCGGAAAAAAGTCTTTTATGCAACATAACCACCACAATGGTGAAGGGTGTGTCTATAATTCATTCCATTTGTGTATGTGGTGCAGGTATCAGGAGGCGTTTCGCACAGTGAACACAAGAACGTTCACCCGCTGCTGGTCTTTGAAGTGTGTGTGTGTGTGAGAGGGGGGCTGTTGTGTGAATTCATGATTCTTCCAAGCGTGCGCACAATTCATATGATAATTTTCGTGTGTTCCTGTCCTTTGCATGCACGGGCTGTTCAGATGTTGCGACAAACTTCCATTGCACAGAGGGCGTTGTGGGCCGCCTGTTTCCCAATTCTCAGGGGCCATGGAACGCACTCGGAGCATCGCTTTCCGGCACCTTCCTCCATACTCGGGGTTACGCCACTGAATGGGGCACTCTTTATCTCCGCGCAGCTGTCACCGACGCTGTCAGCGCCCCCCCCCCCCCCCCCACCCCCCCGAAAGGTTTGAGTACTAATGTGGAAGCAACATAGCATCCAAGCAGAGTTCAAGAGCAGTGTGAAAATCGAGGTGGCCGTCCTGGGCTTTCCGTCCTAATGAGCCTTACGGTTTCTGTGGACGTAAAGCAACATTGAATCGTGCTTCGGCATTGGTCACAGTTTGTCCCTAATATGTCAACCAACATCCGAGGACATGAAGCTCTACTTCATCGTCTGCAAGCTCTTGTGACACCCATACTGAAGAAACCGGGTCTTTATGCTAATGATTTAAGAAATTTCAGACCAGTCTCAAATCTCCCATTCGTTTCGAAGACACTAGAGAGGGTAGTTTTCTTCAGCTGCAGTCTCATCTGTGCGCAAACAGCTTGCTCGAATTCGACAGTCTGCGTACAGAAAATATAACAGTACCAAAACTGCTGTTTTGAGTGTACTAGAAGGCCTCCTTACAAAGTCTGATCAGAAACTTGTGTCAGTACTTGCACTGTTGGATCTGAGTGCTGCTTTTGACACCCTTGACCATGCCATCCTATTAAGACGACTTGAGAGCACTTTTGAAATCTCGGGAGTAGCGCTGTCTTGGTTTGAGTCATGCCTAAGTGATAGGACGCAGTCTGTTGTGGTTGATGGTTTGATGTCCACACCAGTACCCCTTGTCTTTGGTGTTCCTCAGAGATCGGTCCTCGGACCTGTACTATTCACCCTGTATTCACAACCCCTGTCTGATGTCATAGCATGTCACAGCTGTGACTATCACAAGTACGCTGATGACACAAAAATCTCTGACAGTGCACCACCTAGCGATTTCACTTCTGCTCAGTCCGACATTCAGTCCTGTCTAAGCGATACTTTGTCGTGGATGCAAAGCAACAAACTGAAGCTTAACACAGAAAAAAACTGAGCTGATGCTTGTAGGTTCATCAGTGCGTATCAGTTCGGTCGGCTGCGAGTCTGCAGATATAGGTGGAAGTTTCGTTCCTTTTCAGACCACCGTTACGTACTTTGGAGTGCATCTTGACCAGACACTGTCAATGAAAAAACACACATCAGTAGCCTCTGCCACACCACGTTTCTTGCACTCAGGAGAATCGCGTCTATCCGTCCGTTCCTGTCTAACAGTTCCACAGAAAAGATTATTGCGTCTATGATCACGTCAAGATTGGACTACTGCAATGCTACTTTCGCAGGTGTAGCCGATGAACAAATCGCGCGCATACAAAAGATCCAGAACAACGCCACACGGCTCATCTTGAAAAAATCGAAGCGTGATCATGTCACACCGCTTTTGAAAGAACTTCACTGGCTCCCAGTAAAATAGCGCATTCGGTTCAAGCTCGCAACGCTCGCTTTCCGTCACCTCGACGGCACTCTTTCGCCATACCTGTCTTCTTCGCTCTGCACATATCAACTATCGCGCTCCCTTCGTTCTTCGACAGAAAGACTGCTCAAAATTCCAAAAACAAGCTGAAAACCTTCGGTGAACGCTCTTTTGGTTACATTGTTCCGACTGTCTGGAACTCGCTGCCGGCCGACCTGAGAGCCTCTCTCTCTCTCCCCCAGCTTTCAAAGCTAACCTAAAAACGTATCTCTTCCGCCAAGCCTTCTGCTTGATTTGTACATGCTAACCGCTACCTGTTTCATATTCACACACACACACACGTGTGTGTGTGTGTGTGTGTGTGTGTGTGTGTGTGTGTGTGTGTGTGTGTGTGTGTGTGTGTGCGTGCGTGCGTGCGTGCGTGCGTGTCAGTTGGGGACGGGGGTGGGGACTCAGTGGGAGGGATGGAATTAAGAGTAGGTAGTAATATGATTCTTTTTCTTTACATATTGCTGCTCCTCATATGGCACATGTACATTTTTGGTGTGTGTGTATATTATACATTGTTAGTTGTCATATGTATTATGTTTGTGAAACTTACCAAAAAAAAAAGAAAAGAAAAAGGAGAATGTTGTAAAGCGCAGTGAGTTTGTGTACACCAGAGACTAGCGCTATACAAAAGTTATCTATTATTAATAGTATTATCATCAGCGTCCAAGCACGCACGTAAAGATGAAGCGCGTCCGCCGGGGGGGGGGGGGGGGGGGGGGGGGGGGGGAAGAAGAAGAAGAAAGAAAGAATTCCGTCTCGATTCCAACGATTTTGGTTTTATTTATGCTGGCGTAAGCAACGTGGGTGGTTATTAACGAAACGCCTGATAATTATTTGAGTCGTCTGCTACAAACTTGCTGCCATTTGAGCACCAACGAAAAACTGACTTTTGGCTGACTGTTTTTGGAGACGGATAACGTAATCAATTACGGCAGTAGTTGGAGGGAATGATGTCGAAAACCATTGCTTGGCGTTTGGCCTTGGAGTGGAGTTCAGATCGCTTCCGCGTCTCGTGAGTGGACGCCCGTCGGGACGAATGGCCCGTGCACTTCAATGCGTTTTCTTCCGCTGGCCCATCTGTGTCGAACGACTGGTCTCGAACAACCTTGATTCTTCCTTCTCTTTAACAGGCCGCCATCAAGACACACCTGTTCAGTAACTATTTCTAAACTGTCTTTTCATAGACGTGCCCCCCCTCCCCCCGCCCCCCGCCCCCACCCCCACCACGTCCTCCCGTCCGATGTACGTGGGTGTGTGTTTGTTAGTGTTATTGAAAAGCGCCCCGCGCTCCCACGTTGTGCGGTAGATGAGCACTATAGAACTCCACATTATTATTACTGATTTAGCTTTTAAAGGAGACGACTGGTGCCGGAGTGTGTGTGTGTGTGTGTGAAGCAGCCAAATGACAAGGACTCGGAAGTGACGAAACTCTTCAAGACCATTTGGTTTGTACATTGATACAGCAGTGGGATGGAGCCATTACGGTCTGTGATCTCCATTTATAAACATTATTTTTGCGGTTTCATCAGGAAGCTGCAGTTATTAGCGCAGCAGCCACAGACCGCTTGTTCACCACAGTTCTGTGTGTGGTGTCAGAAGAGTTGGCAGCAAATTCGGCTTCCGCAAGGACCCGCGTAACCAAGCCGCCTGAGGTCAACTGCTTTCCGCCGGGTGTGCTGTCGCGGAAAGCTTTCGTGGACTTTGGCAGTATTTATTTTTGCGTGTGTACGATTCCTTGGGTTTTACGGTCGTTGCGTGATGGGGCTATGAGCTCCAATTGGAACAACAGCACATAAAGAATAGGAGGATTGGTCGTCGAGCTTTGACGGAATAGATCATGGATAATGGAAAGGGTTCGCTGCCGTCAGCTCTGCGTACTGGAGCACATTAAAATCGAGTCTGTTTTTCTACAGTTTTATGCTGCACACAGAGACGGAGAGAGAGAGAGGTGTTGGTCCGAATCCCTGCAACTCTGTTGGGTTTTGTCTTCCTATTTTTCTGGAGCTGTGATTTCAAAGGGCTCTCCGTGATCGTTGCAGGTTCTTGGACAGCAACAATGCCGGCGTACATAAAGATCGTTGGGGCGACGACTGCCTCTTTAACAGTCGACTACAAAACTGGCAGAGCAAGGGAAAACGTTGCCGTAAAAGCCGGTGGAAAGTGTCGAACACGTTTTTTTTCTCTCTCCAGGCCCCCAAGAGGGGGTGTTAGATTTAGGACCGTGCATGGGCAGTGAAAAGGTTTATTCCAGCGTTTAATGCCAGGTCGAGGAGTGTCGGATGTCAGTCGGCGATGGGTCACGATGCCCTTTGCCTCGCTTTTTTCCATTTTTTCATTTTTTTAAGGAGGGGTGGGTTGAGGCCATGGGGGCATCTAAGGTGTATGGTTACATAAGCGAGAGTCCTGTTTCAGACCAATCCTTGTTGTGTCGATGGTGAGATACGCGCGCACGGCAACATCCTTTGCCTGTCGAAGCTTTTGCCTGTTCTTGTTTTTGGTGTGTGTGTGTGTGTGTGTGTGTGTGTGTGTGTGTGTGTGTGTGTGTGTGTGTGTGTGTGTGTGTGTGTGTGTGCGTGTTATGTGGGGTGTTTGTCTTCCCCTCTACTCTCTCTTATCGTGGTAGCTGTGCAGTACCCCCCTCTCACCACCCCCACCGCCTCATCCGCCGAAAAAGACAGTGTAGACCACGAGTGTCAATAAACACTGACTCAAGTACTGATGTACATCTGTTGCACATACTAATTCGACGGACCAAGACCAGCGTCTCGCGGGAACTAGGACAACACTTTTCTGCTGCATGTGTTATCATTATGGTGTGTGTGTGTGTGTGTGTGTGTGTGTGTGTGTGTGTGTGTGTGTGTGTGTGTGTGTGTGTGTGTGTGTGTTTCATTTATACGAACACTTGTTGAGCGCCTCGTCTCGAGATGAACCCTATGCGCTTCATAATGGCAACTATAGAGCTGTTCTCTGTCTCCACTCAGTCGTATGCGACTCTGAATAAGTGGCTGTAGCTGTACACGGCGTGTTTTGAATATCCACAAAATTAGTTACATGTTACATGGCTGGTGCCACGTGAAACTGCCGCTGTCTCAGCGCAAGTTCTGTGTATACCACACAACCATGCACCGGTTGACAGTGCCACTTTGTTCGAAGCCACATACATAGGGTGCATGTGTATTTAGCAGAAACCTGCCACCTGCGCTTTTGGCAGAATGACTGAGATCATTTGCGTGCTACTGCGATAACACAGGTTGAACGAATACCGAAATAGAGGCAGCTTTGAAAAATGACCATGGAGAAGATAATTCTCCTGCCGTTCCTGCCTGGACTCGGACCAGAGACTTTCGATCACGAGTCCGTCGTTCCACCACTGAGCCATCCCCGGTCCCCATGTGTGTGTGTGTGTGTGTGTGTGTGTGTGTGTGTGTGTGTGTGTGTGTGTGTGTGTGTGTGTATGTGTGTGTGTGTGAGGACGTGAGATGCGTCGATTTTTCTGTTTCAAATTATGTTCCAGTCCATGTGACCTGAACGCTACCAGTAAGCCGGTCCATTTCTTAACAAAAACACAAGTGTTCATAATCACATTTCCTTAAAGTATTGTTGTCTGATTTGAAACAGAGCGCACTAAGCTGGTCCTTATTGAACCTCTTGGGAGACGTGTTCGGTGGTCACGGTGGCCAACTGTGAAGCGAAGGGCATATTGCCGTTGTTTTGAAACAGCAGCTGTAACGGCTGACACGTTTATTAAGCTTGCAGTGTTGCTACCGCACTGCACGGACGGACGATGTTCTTTGTCTGTGATCACACGTTGCGATCGATAACTGGAAACCGGACTTTCCTGTTAATAATTATCGCTTGCTGCCCTTCGTGTTTTTTTTTTTTTTTTTTTTTTTTACGTACTCGTTCAAATAGAAGTGGTGCTTCGTAACTTGCTAGAAATTTGTGCTTTCCTACACATCTTTCTCCGGTACTGATTTGGGATGATTTTGCTGTTTAAAGTATTGCTGAAGAGGGGGGTTGTCTAAAGTCAGGCGATTTGTTCCAGTTGATTTCTTCTTTTCTTAGTTTTTTTTTTTTTTTTTTGTTTGTTTTCTCACCGCGAGTTTGTGCGTACGTGATTTTTTGTGTGTGTTGTCAGTTCAGCCCTTCCCTCGCTAGTTCCTTCGCTCGTTCATTAATTGTCGCCGCGGCAGTGTTTTTTTTGCATCGTCAGGTTTCGTTCGCGGCCGCGGTGCTTCTGCGCAGGCACTGACACGGGCAGCGTGAATGTAAATTCAGAAAATGATGTCATCGCCTCTTGCCTACGTAGCGAGGGAAGATGTAGGGCTCGGGGGAAACGACAGGAAACTAGCCACGTAGATCTGTCTGTACAACACTTTGGCGACCCTCTTTCAACCCATGTGGGGGGGGGGGGGGGGCTCACACCAACTAGGAAGAGGAAGAGCATTCAGAAGAGGGGGAGGATTCTGCACCCCAGTTGGCATGACCGGACGGGAAAAAAGGAGACCAGAGAAACAAAGGCGGTGAATTGCAGCAGTTACTGTCGAGCGAGCGAGCCGCGGCGAGTGAGTGAAAAAAAGGAAGGGTAATTGGGAGGCCTAGTTTACAGCAAATCATTGAAAGAGCTTGGCCGGTGAGGTCACATATTGATAATGTATGCCCAGCTAACAAAGACGCCGAGTGGGTCGGGCCAGTGGCAGTCGGCGGAGCAGACAATGCGCACTGCTGGCTGCTGGTGCCAGCGCCGCGAACCCAGAGAGTGCGAGTGAGAGAGAGAGAGAGAGCTCTGTCAGAGAGAGAGAGAGAGAGCGAGAGACAGCGAGCGGCGTGGTGGTCATGTGACAGTGGCTGATTAGCATGTGAGTGATGTCAGCTACTGGGAGACGGGCACCAAGGGTCTAGTTATAAATATACATCTCCGCATCGACGACCATGCATCACCTGCGGTGGTGAGGACGAAGGCGAGCTCTGGCAGTGACAGTGGGGCGAGGCATTGGTAGCAAGCGAGCAGCTCTGGTGCTTTCACTCAGTGGGCAGGCGGGACTTGGAGCCGTTGTTTTTCACCTCGTTGTGCAGGCAAAAGGAGTTCGATACTCGCCCAAAAGAGGTGGGACTAAAAGATGTGAGAGTCTCGTGGTGCGGAGGCGGCGATCACAACAACGTCGTGGTTGTTGTTGTTGTCGTTGTCGTACCCTCGGCGGTAGGAGCAGCGAGAGCGAGAGAGACGGTGCCGGTGTGTTTTTGGCACCGCCGTTTCTCGGACCGAGTCGTCCACGACAGACCGAGGCATCGGGCAGCAAGGAAGCGTAGTTGATCCTCTCGGCAGTGTCTTTCGGGGACTGACAGAGTCCCTGTCGTGACATTTTGTCCAAGAGCCTCCTCGTGTGCCGAGTTCTGCCGCAAAAACCAGGGCGGCGACGACGCTGCGCGGCTTGAGTGCACAGCGGTGTCAGATCACCACCGTAGTCACAGCCCGCTGCGACCGCTCTTCCACGTCTTGATCTGCCTGACTCCGTGTGGTGTGTGTGCCCGCCCGGCCACCCCTCTCCTCTTCTTCTTCCTCCTCTTCCTCCTCTTGCCCTTCCTGCCGCCAACTGTACCTGCTTTTCTTCCTTCCCATGACAAATTTACTCCCCGGACTTGATTGACATGGCGTGACTGGCTTGTCGCCTTGCTTGTTTCAATCGCCGGTGTAGTTCAGTGTGATCAGCGTTCGGCTTGCTTTTCCTTCGTCTTTTCTGTCTTTTTTCTTTTCTTTTCTTTTGGTATGCGTGTTTGTGGTCATAAACACGAGGGGGCTGACCTTGAGCTGTCGAGCGTTGTCTTCGGTGATGATGCTTACGTTGATGTAGCATTGACTGCTTGAAAGGTGCCACCCATTGTCGGAGCGCGTTTAGGCCGGCTCGCCGTCTGAGAAAGTTTTGACTGGATGAGGGTGGGAAACAGCAACAACGGAAGTGCCCAGGTGATTTGCATTTTTTGCCTGGCTGAAGCAGTATATAATTGTGGATGCCACACAAGGTCAATACACGTCTACACTGGTACAGTTGGACGTGTGTGTGTGTGTGTGTGTGTGTGTGTGTGTGTGTGTGTGTGTGTGTGTGTGGAATTAGGAAGGGAAAAGGTGTGTGCCTGGAGTGGCGTGCAGTACTTTATTCCTGGATGTATGTCAGACTTTAAAGTACTACAAAAGCGGCTCGTGTGTTTGTGTGTGGAGCTAAGAAGGAAAAAGGTGTGTGCCTGTTTGTGTGTGTGGAGCTAAGAAGGAAAAAGGTGTGTGCCTGTTTGTGTGTGTGGAGCTAAGAAGGAAAATGGTGTGTGCCTGTTTGTGTGTGTGGAGCTAAGAAGGAAAAAGGTGTGTGCCTGTTTGTGTGTGTGGAGCTAGGAAGGAAGAAGGTGTGTGCCTGGAGTGGCGTACAGTACTTTATCCCTGGATCCGACTTTAAAGTACTACAAAAGCAGCAGCTCCACAAAAGCCTTGGACAGTCCCGCGTGCACACCGGCTCAAGCCCTTTCCTTCGACACCGTTAGCTGGTCCGCTAGGTAAACGACTGTTGCCCGTCTGTCTCTGCCTCGCTCCACCAGCTAACTGGAGAGTGAGTTCCTCCTTCGACCACGCTACCTGTAGCACACCTTCACCTAGCGCGGGGGTTGGGGGGGGGGGGGGGGTGGAGGGTGCAGTACCTGAAGAGCAGGGGACAGGGGCAGCGAGGCGAAGGCGGGCCTGCAGAGCTCACAACACCGGCGTTGAAACGCGGGAGAGGAGTGGTGGTGGGGGTTGGGGGGGGGGGGGCACCGCGCGTGCTGTAGATTACTAGCAGTAGTGTAAAACTTGGGCTGGGGGGTAGGAGAAAGGGGGGAAGAGAGAAGAAGAAGGGGGGGGGGGGGGGGGGTCGAGACGTGCGGCGTGTGTTCCGTTCCTTCACCACGTGTTTTGGAGGCCTTCAGATGATGCCCCCGGGACAGGAGAGGACGACGGTAGACCGAGTGGGTGAGTGAGTGAGCGACTGGTGATCACTACCGAAGCGTGACACGCCGGCACAACAACAAAAAGCCGGAGCAAAGCGAGCACGCTCCACGGGCCGAGCTCTCATCAGCGGGCCCCGTAGACGGTACGCAGCCAGCGACGAGGGAAGGAACATGTGTGTCACCTCTGCCGCTTCTCGGTCGTCGCGGCCGTGGACAGTGCTTTGACTTCGCCTCGTATTGTTGATTGGATTGTGTGTTGTGAGTCCGCGTGTTTGGCGCCTCTGATTGTAAGATCGTTGATCGTTGACCGTGTGTGCGCGCGCGTGTGTGGGAGTCAACGGGCAGAACCGTGTCTGCGCAGCTAGTTTATCGAACACTGAGTCGGGTCAGCGAAGAGGTAAATGTGCTTGCAAGAGATAGCGTGGCACAGTAAGTACTACCACATCGGTCTTTCGCACTATGGGTTGATTTCAGGTGAACGCCTCGCATCGGTTTGTTTGTGCCTTGGCTGTCGTGTGTACGAGTGAGTGCTCACGGTGATCGCTTTAGGTCGTGTTCACGAGGACTTGAACTTGGTGCATGCGGTGTGTATAGTGGTCGAGAGGACTTGGTAGGCTGCTCATGTTCAGCGCTTCCTTTAGTTTGCCTATAGTGTCGGCGAGCTGTGTTGTTCATGGTCACTGCAACACTACATCACACACACACACACACACACACACACACACACACACACACACACACACACACACACACACACACACTGTGAAGTGTTAATGATTTCATTTGTTTGTTGTAGCGGGCCGATGTGAGTGCGTGTTCATCGTGTAGCGAAACATTTGTGTTGACTGATCGTTTGGACTGAAAAGAAGTTGACACTCGTTTATCCCTTTCTATCGTGCACCGAGGAAAGCAGTTTGTACTCGCTTGGTTTTCCTGGTCGGTCGCAAGAGAGCAGTCGTCACATGCGTGTCGTCACGGCAGCGACTTGGAACAACACGGTGTTGCATACAGACTGCGAAAAGCAAAGGTTACGACTGCTCGCTGCAGCAGCAACGAGGGACAGGGACAGACTACACTTCTTTGTTTTCTTTTTTCCGAAGGAATCGGTGGGGGGAAACGAACAAAGGTGTGAGCACAAGTTTCGCTGGTCTCCGTCGGCGCTGCTCCAGTCAGTCAGTGCCTACCTCCCAGGGGCTTTCGTCCACCGTTGGCGGGACCTGCCGAGCTCGTGGAGGACATCTGTCGTGGTGTCTGACACAAAGACGTGAAGCGGGGAGGGGACCACGGCCACGGCCCGAGTGGAGTAGGCCGCGCGCACCTGGCGCCGTGTTGCTCATTGTTGTCTCTGAGCCGCACGTGGAGGGTGGTCTTTGTGCGGGGTAGCGAGCGTGTGCTGGCAGGGCCAACCCCTCACGCCAATCACCCCCCCCCCCCCCCTTCACTCCAGACTCGTGATCATTCAGACCCCGCGTTTCTGTGTCAGTCGGGACTGTTGGAGGTTAATGGAATAGTACTAAAAGCCAGAGACGGGTAAAGCAGTTGCAGTAAGAGTGGAACGAGAGTGTCCCCACGTGGCTGCCTAGGCCGGGCCAGAGAGATAATGTTTGTAGGTCAGTGACGGCAGCAGCGCGCACCATGGGCAAGACCCAGGAGGACGAGGGCCCGCGGCCCGTGAAGAGGGAGGTGGTCAGCGCCAGCGCCAACTTGGAAGTGATCAGCGAGGAGAACTTTGCCCGCCGCCTGCAAGGCATGAGCGCCTGCATCAACTGCCAGAAGGAACGCTACAACGGCAGCGGCCACAACCGGCACAATGGCCCCAGACACCACCACCACCATAACAACAACAGCAGCAGCGGCAGCAGTAACAGCAATAACAATAAGCAGGGACGGCGCAGTAAGCAGGGTCGTCGCAAGCAGGCCAAGGCCAACACCCCGATCGTGATTCACCTCAAGGATACCCTGCGTTCCGCTCTGCAGCAGCGGCAGCGGAGCTTTGACACCGACTCGGATGTGTCGGTCCGGTCGACAGATGACGACCTTGCTCAGGACGCCTTCGGCGATGTGTCCAGTATTCCGGAGTTCATTCCCCAGTACATGCACCAGCCTCCCGCCCGTCCGCATCTAGGCTTGTCCCAGTCGGCCCAGTCGACTCTGTCTCACCGCCGCGAAAAATCCAAGAAGAACTTGACTGCTCTCATTTCGGTCATAGAGAAAGCTCACCACAAAGATTCGTGCCACATAGAGTCCAACCTGGTAGGTCAGAATTCAAACCGCTCAAAACTGTCCTATTTGCTCAACAACGCTGTGGCCTTTTCGGAGAAGAGCCAGGCCCAGCACCGCAGCATCGTGGAATGTGACAATGTCGACGTCATATGCAACGATCTCCACAAGAACGAGAAGAGCGCAGAGCCCGTGGATGACACGGACTCCGTCTCGGACAAATCCTCGGTGGCCTCCAGCTCGGAGGCCTTCTCAGACTCTGACAGCCAGGTAGTGGAGGAGGGTGCAGGGTTTGAGTTCACCCCCGATGAGCTCCAGAGACTGGCAGAGTACACCACAGGGTACCCCATCTACCGCTACGACTGCGCCCCCTCCGAGTGCCCGGAGTGCCTCTCAACGTGGTACTCCCACCAGATCTACCAGTACGAGGGGTGCTCCCTGGACACGCTTCCTCCCAGAGATCTCACCGGTACAGCAGGGGCAGGAACCGAAGCAGCAGCCACAACGAATCGGAGCATGACACCACGCTGGAGGGCTCAGACAACGAAGGGGAGGCCGATGGAGCGGAAGGGTCTTCCGAGTACGAGAGCAGGGGGACGCCAGAAGCCTCCTCCTCCCCCGCTTCCTCCTCCTCCTCGTCCCCTAGCTACGGTCGGCCGAAATCCACCCCCTCCTCGCCGACAGGGAGCAGCAGCGTGAGGCCGGACGCCGTGTGGCCGTGGCGGAAAGGCGGCCGTCAGCTGTGGGACATCGACATCTCCCAGGCCAGCCGGCGGGGGGCCGGCCAGGAGCACCGCGACAACCCCTACCCCAACAGCGTCTACCTGGACCTGACGGGCTCGGACGTGTCCATCTCCGTCTACTACCACCACAGCCTCCTGCAGGACGAGGCGGCGCGCAGCGCCGTGGCCGCATCCATGCTGACCCCCACCGTGTACGCCACCACGGCGTCCTCGCTCTACTCCATCTACTACTCCTCCTACATGGGGGCGCCCGTCTACGGCCTCTCCCTGCCCCTGTCCTTCTTCAACGACAATGCCCTGCCCAAGATAGCCATGGTGCCCCCTCACGAGCTCAAGAAGTGTAAGTATGTCATGTGTATGGTGTTACGCTTAACCCTGGCTCTCCGTATTTGTTGACTGATTTGTATTCAAATCTATAGGAAAAAAGGGAGGGCATTATTACTCCTCCTCCTCCCCCTCCCACCCCCCCCCCCCCCCCCCCTGCTTGGGGTGGGTGGGTGGGCATGTTTTTGTAAGATACTGACAGGTCTGTTATGAAAGAGGAGAGCATTCGACGCGTCAGTCAGGCCGTCCTGCGAACGGAAACGAACTCGAGTTTTATGCTGTATCTACCGTGTTGTATAGATGTACATACACTTAAGGCTCGAGTGCAGTCCATGCATTAAATACTTCCCAAGAGTGCAGCAGAGTCTCCCGTAGATCCTTAAGTAGATTACACACACTGTCGCAATGATTGGTTCGACTTGCACACAAAGATCATGACTGCCCACGTGTGTTTTGGCTTGTTGGATCGTGCAATGTGAACCCAAGCAAGGGTGCTTGGAGGAAAGCTTTGCATTTGACTCATTTGTGAAATACATACTGAAAGGTTATTTTATTAGTATGACGATGTATGAAGACGCATCTTGCGCGTTTTTAAAAAAATTTTTTAAATGTTTATATAAAGGGGTTGGGCACGTGCGCCTTGTTTCGTTTCCATTAGGCATACGGTATTAATAGAACTGTGTGCTAGTACACATGTATCGGGGGACAGCCCAGTTGGTAGAGCGTCGTACCCAAAGGCCTGGCGCCGGTTCGATTCCCCTGTGCGGCAAGGTTGTTGTTGTTTTTTCTCCTAGAGTTCACTTTTAGCACATCTCTTTGGGTGTTTTACAGCCTCCGTGTCCAGTCGCATGCACCAACATTTGTACGCACGTTAAAATCCATAACACTGGCAGCCACACCATTGTCTGGACTATTCAGCTGTACAACCTTTGTTTGGATACACGAAAATACAGCACAGCGGTTGGAATGGGTAGGGCTGCTGTACTATATAGCCTTACCCAGGTAAGAATTTCCCACAACCGATTAATGAAGTTGTGTTTTGTTGTTGTTTGTTTTGTTTTTCTGACACACACTCTCCTCTCTCTCTTTATTATTACTGAGTTTTGTTATAAAAAGCTATTCACTCATGTAGAATCACACGCGAGCTCAGTGAGTCTGCTTGAGAGCCGAGCTGTATAAAAGCGATCATCATAACCATCATTGTTATACCGTTTGGTTGTGTCGTAATTGTATCAAGGACAGGTTGCCTAAACCTTTGTCCTTGCGTAATGAAGTTCACACACACACAGAAAATCCACTGTACACCAACAGCGTCGACTGTCCGCCATAAATTGCTTTGTGTTGTGTGTGACCTCCCAGAGAAGGGTAAATGCTGCGGGCAGTTGAGATGAGAAGCGAGGAATGCATTATGTAAGGCTCTTTCGTTCCTTAGGACACCTCTGTTGATCGTATTTGACGGGGGCCTCTTCACCTATTGCTCTTGAGGCGGATGGGTGGACTGGGGATAGCGGCCACTGATCTAAAAAACACACACTTCTGTGTCGTTTACTGGAGAGCGCATGGGAATGGTGTTGAGAGTAGACTGTAGCGGTTTTTTCTTTCTTCTCTTCGAAAGATCATCGCCATTTGGTTTCTCTTGTCTAACTTCAAGCCGTATGCATGGTCACATCCGGCCTTCGTGTGACAAATGGGTGTAGTTAATGTCTGTGTGCGAACCTGACCTCGGCGACATTTGGAACAAGTCCAGTCTTTTTTTCTCCTCACGCTATGTTGGGGGGGGGGGGGGGGGGGGGGGGTACGGTGGACGTGATTTCCATGCGCCGTGAATGCCCTTCTTTGTGACTCATGGCGCCTGGGTGCTTCCGTCAGAGTGCCCCGACACGCTTCTCGCATCATGGTCGTGACGATCGTCCTCCTGGCGTTCTATCCGTTTTCCACTGGCCCCGTCGTGGACACTTTCTGGAGTCCGCATGGGGGCAGCGTTGCGGTTGACGGAACTTTAAACTCCAGTAACCACTCCCGGACGCACACAGGCAGGCAGGATTTTCAAACATAAATCGCTACTGCACCAGATTTACAACAACAAAAAAGGAACCTTTCTTTTGTTTTCGTCCTCTGGAAATCAGGTTTTCAGAAATTAAATATCTATCAACTCTTCACACACCAAAAAACAAAACAAAAAAGATCGTGTGTGTGTGTGTGTTTGTTCCCCCCCTCCCCCCTCCCGTGTACATTCAGTGGGTAGGGAACTATTTATCGGCTTTTTGACCATCATTGTTGCGATAGAAAAAGACGAGATGCGTTTTCAAAAGGCTTACCCAGAAACTGTTTTGAGAGCTGGCGAATGAACGGATATTTCGAACTAACGTGAAAAGATTTAAAAGATTTCAGGTTATCCTCATATCACCCACTCTGTGTGTACTTCAACTTCAAGGCCATAGACGTAAATAGCTCATCAGAACTGAAGAAGAGCGTTCGGCGTCATCACCTTAGGCGCTGACAGCGGAGGCTCGGCTCCATGTGTTCGAGCACCTTGTTCTTTGGAAAGTGGTCTGCCGTGACAGATTGCCCCTCTGACATTGACAGAACCAGAGGCAGTAGCGCCATACACGCTCCACTTCCACTGTGTGTGTGTGTGTGGAGGGGGGGGGGGGAAGAATGTAAAGAGAGCTAGGGACTATGATGGATTGGTTATATGATTACTCCTTTTCTTGGCACGAAAATGCCACAGAGTAGACGACGAAAAGTTGAGAAGTAAACGCCTTGTGTCTTTCTCTTCTTTTGGGGGGGGGGGGGGGGGGGGGGGGCAGGGGGGGGGAGAATATTCCGCATGTAACGGGCATAGGGGGAGAGAGACTACTGATCCCCGTCGTCAGTAAACACTAAAACGTTGCAGGGCCGGTCAAACTGAAACTTGGGTCCGATGTAAAAACGTTTTGTCGCTGCTCTCTCCGAGTGTGCGAAACCTTTTGTTTCGTTGGATGAAAAGCAGTTGAGGTCAGCGAAGGCGCTCAACCGATCGCACGACCCGGAGCTGATCGAGTGATCTCTTTGTTGCGGTGCGCTAATACAGCAGTCTGTCAGCGTTGGTCGATCTCTATAAATATGTATATATATTTACAGTAATAAAGACGCCAGCTTCCGTACAAACAATTGTCCCAGACCCGTGAATGGTAAGTAGTCCAGCTTGGATGTGTACCATGCGCCACAGATCAACAGAACCAGTTGTCGACTCCACGAAGACGACGACGATGAGAGGGGTCGTCGCGCAAACAGAATGGGGAAGGAAAGGAAGACAGAAGTTCACCCCGCTTTAAAGTAAGCGGAACAAATCTTGGTGGAAAGCCCCATAACTATGGGTGAAAAATGGTTGTGTAGTGGCCGCAGTGACGGGCAAGGGGACATACATTGTTAGTCATAAACGTGTGGCTCGCCGGTCACTTTGTCTGGACCTTTGTCTCGGTCTGGGGTCTTTGTGTCGAGTTCGCCCGCAGATCCCCCCCTCCCTTCCTCCTCTCGAGATTGGGATCTCTCCGTGCCGTTTCTTTCTTCTCGCTGACCCGGAGTAATGGAGCGTCCAGCTTGGATGACTGTAAGTGTTAAATAACCGTGCTTAGACTTAGTGGAGGAGAAAACGGTTATTTTAAAAGATTGTGTGCTAGTAATAGTATGGATTGGCATTTAGACGAAACGCCAAAGACTAGGAAACGGCACTGGAATTTGCATTAGAGTTTTAGATAGCGCGCCAATATCGGGACCCCCCCCCCCCCCCCCCCCCACACACACACACACACACGCAATGGGCATTCGAGTTTTGCTTCTTTAAACGTGTAATTATCCTGTAGCCGGCATTGCTTAGCTTCCTGTAATTACAGTAATTCAAGCCAGCACCAGTACCGGTACCCTGCTCTTCCCGATGTTCGTTACCATACCCATCCTCTTGCTTTATCGTTTTGTCCGCCCCCGCTTCCCTCCGACTCGAAGCTGGGAGGTACAATCACTTGGGTTGAAACTGGGGATTGGGGCAGGGAGGGTGGGGGGCTCTTCCGCTGAGAAAGTTCGGGTCAGCCCCATCCCAGTACCTTTTTCTTCCCGGCGTCTGTCTCTTGATTTGTCACTCACTGGCCTGTAGTTTTAGGGTGTGTTGGAGACTTTACCTCACCCAGCAGCGCATACCGATGACGCGAACTTGGAAGGAAAGTGTAAAGTTGTCAAAGAGCGGATGTGAGAGTTCACTACGCAGTTTCCTGGCTCCGCGCAGATTCCGAGTTGGGTCGTTTCGCACTCGATCACCTTCGACGCTCATCGTTTTACAACATGCTGTGCTGCCAGGATGTTTCATTCACTTTCTCTGCATCTTCCACTCCCTTACACCAAAAACTATTTGCTTACACTACCTCGTCCAGCAGTACATAATACATGTATGTTGCTTCTTTTGAGTCTGTCTGTCTCTCTGTCTCTCTCTCTCCGTGTCAGTTCCATACATGTGCGTGCGCAAGGCACATGGTTTAAAGTTGACGAAAAATAAGAAAAAATCACGACCGTATCTGCTCACCGTCTCCCTCCTCTCTTGTCCTGTGGGCGAT
>OY757541.1:31957102-32003451 GCA_963584105.1 Alviniconcha strummeri | reverse complement strand
TGATAGAGGAAGATTTTTACTTTGCTTGGTGGGGAGATGGAGAGCTGTCCCCCTTAATATTTCACCGGGAGTGGATTACTTTGACAGCTTGACATCTTTCCAGGCTTCAGGCCCACACACCGACCCCCGGCTGGGAAAAGAGACATTAAAAAACCGTTTTAATTCATATACCACCGTCAAGATTATGAAGACTGAATGTGACTATGACGCTACATTCAGCCTCGCTCACTTGCTGTCTCTCCCCTCCCCCCAACTCCCCACCCCCCTGCACTCACACATCCAACTACACAATGTACACACCACAGACGTTAGAAACCCTTTTAAGGTCTAACACATGCACACATGCAACATGCATGCATGCACACACACACACACACACACACACACACACACACACACACACACACACACACACACGGACACACAAACGCATTGTAGCATTATGCTTTTAAAAGGTATATATATATAGATACATGCGGAGGGGAAATGAGTGGTTAGACACACGCCCATGTGAACAGGAAACATTTTGCAGTGTCTTTGGGTTTGCTACACACTAGTTGATTCGTGCGACAGGTAACAAAAGGAGGTGCTGCTGGGATCACACAGACCACACAGACAAGAGGGAGAAAGCGAAAGTGATGTCAGCAATAAAGACAATACAGGGAAAGCCACTGAGCGTGATGATACAATTCCACTCAGAAAATAGTGAGAAAGCAAGAGTGATGTCAGCAAAAAAGGACAATGTATGGAAAGCCACCAAGTCTGATGACACAGTTAATGCCGGACAGAAAAGAGGGAGAAAGTGATGTCAGCAGAAAAGACAACGTATGGAAAGCTGCTGAGTGTAATGATAGTTGTTGTTTTTTTCTCTCCCCAGTTCATGGCGGCATTATGCAATGTGCATTTCATGCCTTATTCCAAAGGGAAGCTCGCCTGGCTATTAGTTTCAGTGTTGCCCATTACACCTGCATATAGCGCAGGATCATGGTAATAATCGCCACCGTGAAATACAGCTAAACATTCTGCAAAGTGGATTTGAACTTGGGAAGAAGAAAACAACAACATTCCTTCCTGAGGATGGATAGCATTACAAGTTAGTAAGCCTGACCCAAAAGGGACAGAAACTGGGGGTCAAATAAAAGCAATAATTTTAGCCACTTATATAGGAAATTACCTCAGGACAGTATTTTTCAGAAACTACACTACCACATCAGATGCATGCCTTTGTTTCTCTCGGTAACTATTTCTTGTAACTGTGCAAGAGATATTTGGCTGACAAAGTACACAGAAGAATATCAAGATTGGTAAGGGTGGGTCACTTTATTTGATGTTGGTGATGGGTGCATTTGGGTCACGTCCAAGGCTGGTGAATTTATGAAAATGCTATCAAAATTTCAACTTGGTGCTACTGAAGAGGGGGTGACACCTCTGTGTGTGAGTGCTTTTGATGCGTGTGTGTGCTTTTTTGTGTGGTGTTTTTGCAGTGTCAAAAGAGTGGCTAACCCAAAGCCAGACCAGATTCGTGTATTGCAGCTTTTTTCCCCCTCCTGGGGCACATGTATATATGCATACATGTATACACCTAGGCATGCATTTTGTTTCTGCCCCCTGCCATTTAAGCATTTTTTTCATGCTGACTTTATGGGTTAAATTCCCCCCCCCCCCCCCCCCCCCAACCAACACACGCACACGTATGCCCACGCTTGTCTCGGGTATTTTATGGATTGAATGTATGGGCAGCCGTGTGTGTGAGAGAGGGAGGGGGAGAGAGAGCTCAGAACTTTATTACACAAGGATTAAGATTTTAGGCAGTTGCCTATTCTTACAATCTGTCCCTGCTAATCTACATACCAATAGGGTACACATAAAACAACAGTAGTAGTAGAGAGAGAGAGCACAGTTTTTCAGGGCACGTCACAGCCTAAGCCGAATCTCATGTGTGTTCATTTTTGTGTTTTCCTCTTCCGTTTTCTCCCCAGGCCCCATGCCGCCCGAGCCTTTGACCCGGCAGCTGCTGCTGGTGGCCACCGCGCACATCCACTGGGACCCGGAGTTCAGCGACGTGAAGATGGTGCAGACCATGATGCTCATGTGGGAGCTGCAGAAGTTTGTGGAGGAAGCCACCCGCAAGCACCAGCTGCCCTTCCCCGGCCCTTACAACTGCAACTCCATCCCCTTTGTCTTCTGTGGGGACCTCAACTCCCTGCCCGACTCTGGTGAGAAGGGCCGGCAGACGTGTGTGGGGTGGCCCGGGGGTAGGGTGGGGAGGGGTGGTGGTGTGGTTGTTTAATTGCATGGCGGTGGGGTGGGGGGGTGGCAGACCTGTTGAAGGGCACACTGTTTGCTGAGGACATCTGTTGTTCTCTTTGTTGGAGGCGAGCTGCTTCCACAGGCATGAAGATTGAACTTTTTAAGACTGTTTTAAGAACAGCTGATTTGAAACACACACGCACGCCTTAGTGGTGAAGCAGTTCCATGCCACAGGATTAAGATTGGATGGATGGAACAGAAAGTGGCAGTAAGAGAAAACAGACTCCCATATCCTTATGCACCCCCCCCCACTCTCCAAATCCAAACAGAAAGTGGCAGTAAGAGAAAACAGCCTAACATGTCACTGTGCACCCCCCCCCCCCCCCCCCCCCCCATACACACACACATGTGCATGTGCACACATACATGCAGATGTAATGCACATGCATACATGCACACACACACACATGTACATGCACATGCATGCAGGCATGTAGGCACACACACACACACACCAGAGCGAGAGAAAGGCCTGTTGCTGAGGTAACTAATATGAGGGCGGTTGAGAAGTCCTAGTCACAGACACCAAGACCTGTAGGGAAGTTGATCTGTTGTTTACATCTGATGGGAAAGCTGGTTTTATTAGCTGCAGGAACAGCTTTCTCAGTTTCCCTAACACATGGAAATGTTGGTGCAAAGCAGTGACACCCTGGAGATGCAGCAATGGGTATTGATTTTTCATGCAATGCTTTGCCTTTAAAAAGGTTTTAACCATGACCCAGGCATGTGATTTTGTGTTAATTTTCTTGCTTTCCAGTCAGTCTGCATGCCGGATTTGCATTTTGCTTGACCTTTGGACCTGCACTTTGCTGGATGTAATGCCTTGCACTCTTTTATTGTTGAAAGTACATTTCTGTTGGTGTTTAAAGGGCAACCATTTCAAGAACCCCCACCCCACCCCCAACACACACACACACACACACACACACACACACACACACATACTAAAAGGCTAGGTAAGATTATATTTAGAAAAAGGAAATCATTACATGCAGTTGCAGGTTTGATGGCTCAGTTTGAAATGTCACAACAGCTTAAAATGGTTTGAATTCTGGAATTGTCTGTAAACTGCAGAGATGGCCCGTGTGTGCAGAAAGAGACAAAATCCTCGGAATAGTCCCGGTTTGGGGTGAATGGAAGTCTGCAAGCATGCTAGGTAGAACTTCAGGTGATGTTCAGGGCACTAGTATGCTGCAGCATTCCAAATGCCAATTTTATGTGATCATTTTTTTTAGTTTTGTTTTTAATGCTCACAATACTGCCCATGGATTCCTGTTGTTCTCTTTGTTGATTCAACAGGGGATCCTGATTTCCATGTTCCAATAGTCAGGGAAAAACTTTGGTTCTGCAGGTGAAGAGAAACAATCTGTTGGCCTTGCAACATGCAGTGCAGTACTAAACACAGAAACTATTCTTCATTCTAGTCAGCATATGCTTTTAGATTATCAAAAATGCATTTTTTACTCCCCCCCCCCCCCCCCCCCCAACCCCCAGGAGAAGTTATATATTTGGAGAAAAGACATTGACACATGTAGGTACTGATTTGATGTGTTCTTTTTGAAACCTCACTAACACTTGGAGTGGTTTGCATGCTGAGTGTGTCACAGTTTTGTCATGGGATTCCGGCAACTTCTGTGGCAGGTGTGATTGAGTTCCTGACAAACGGGAAAGTGGCAGCGAACCACATGGACTTCAAGGACAATGTCTACGACCAGGCCATGAAAAAGATGTGTAATGGAGACAAGAACCACATCTACCACGGCTTCAAACTAGCCCGGGCGTACAGTGATATTATGCCGGTCACCAACTACACGTGAGTATGCTTGGCTTCTTTGCATGCGTGCTGTGGGTCAAACTCCAAAGCATCAGTTTACGACATCCCTCCTCCAACCACTGCCGCAGTCGGTTATGCCATGAGTCTCGGAAAACTGTCAGCTAACTGGCCGTTTTTGTTGGTGTACAACTGGTAGTAAGTTCGTAAGCACACACAGACAACTTGAATCTAAGTTACATGAGGCCACATTTCTCTTAAAACCACTGGCAGCCCATTTGCCAGCATGATTGAACTTTTTAAAAAAACATTTTTTTATCCAGGGCTCATGCACCTGATGTTCGCATGTGTGGTTTGAAGCTGTTTGTTGCTTCCACAGTCAGACCTTTAGGAAATTTTACGGAGAGCATGAGACACGTAGGGGTGATCTTCTGTAGACAGATGTGCGCAGAGATGAGGAGTGCCACTTCAAGTTCCTAACCAATTACGGCAGAGTTTGGAGGAAGGGTGCCAGAGAATGAGGCTTGCAATGTGACTCTGGGTCTGTGATCTAGATCGGGTGGAAAAACATGAAATGTTCTAAGCCTAACAGTCATAAATTGTTGTTGTGATTGTTGTTATTGTTGTTTTACTTTCGTAAGTGATCGCACAATATGGGTGAATTTTTTGGGTAGCTGTCTTTGACTGACTGGTTTTGATTAGTTTCCAGATATTATGCTCATGTTACTCTTCCCAGACTGGATGGTGGTCAGAGCTTGACTACTCTGAACAGCCAAGATAGGCAATGTCTAGCATGATTTCTTTGAATCTGATTGTATCATTCATGGGGGTGGGGTGGGGTGGGGTGGGAATGCTGAAAGGAATGTCAGATACCTGCCCCGTACATTCAGAAAGTCTGCTTGTTTGTCCAGCCTCCCTTTGTTTGTGTGTGACAGATATGACTTCAAAGGAATAATCGACTACATCTTCCACTCCCGAGATCGCCTCCGGGTCCTGGGGCAGCTGGGCCCCTACGACGAGGAGTGGTTTCGACAGAACAAGGTGCTGGGCTGCCCCCACCCCCACATCCCTTCCGACCACTTCTCCCTCCTGGTGGAGCTGGAGATGCCTATCCAGCCCCCGACCGTGGGCAGAGGCCCCCCGCCGATGGGCGGCAAGCCCAGGTAGTGGGGGCCACTGTCCCTGTGTCTGACAGTTCCTGCAAGGCTCCGGCAGTTCCCGGGTCCACTTCCCGCCAGGCTGCAGCCACCAGCCCCATGACGTGCTGCTGCTTCATTCGGGCCAGCTGCTGCCTGGTGGTGCAACAGTGATGGGCCAGCTTGGGGGCACCGCTCAGGTGTTTGCTGGAGTCGTGCCGGGTTACTTTTTTTTTGTTCTGGGTGTGTGAACGGTCAGTTTGGGACACTCCGCTGAGCTCTGTGGACTCCTGGGTGTCTTATTGGAGTCCTGTGCCTCATTGTGGTGCCCTGGGTGTGAATGGTCTGTCAGGACACCTCACTGAGCTCTGTGGACTCCAGGTGGCTTGTTGGAATCCTCTGCCGAGTTTGGTGTCCTGGGTGTGGATGCATGGTCCATCAGGACACCTCACTGAGCTCTGTGGACTCCTGGGTGTCTTGTTGGAGCCCTGCCTCATTGTGGTGTCCTGGGTGTGGATGCGTGGTCTGTCAGGACACCTCGCTGAGCTCTGTGGACTCCTGGGTGTCAGTTGGAGCCCTGCCTCATTGTGGTGTCCTGGGTGTGAATGGTCTGTCAGGACACCTCACTGAGCTCTGTGGACTCTGGGTGTCATGTTGGAGCCCTCTGCCTCAGTTTGGTGTCCTGGGTGTGAATATGTGGTCTGTCAAGACACTTCACTGAGCTTTGTGGACTCTGGGTGTCCAGCCAGGCATCTTGAATCCAATTGGCAGCTTTTTGACAGTAGGGAAGTCATCACATTTTCTGCATGCTTGCAGACACCCATACACATACACTTATTCAATCATTGAACATTTTGCATGGTTAAAAAAAGTGCTTGTCTCACAGGTTTAGAATTTGTGTGTGTGTGTGCGTGTGCATGTGGTCAATCCATTGTTGTTAAACAGCTGTTAGTCTGTAGAGAGACTGTTACCTGGAGCTTCAACACCAAATGGCAGTTTTAACTCTGTGGACATTGCAAAACTGCACACTGTAGTGGATGAAAGATGATGACGACATTGTCAACATATCAAAGATGCCAGTGGGATTTTTTTATATTTTTTTTTATGTGTTCATGTGTTTTTTGTGTGTGTAGTTTGTTTGTTTGTTTGTTTGTTTTGGTATGATGCTTGCATGTATTTCATATGAATCAGGAGCTGTTTCAATTATTGGTTGCTGTGACTGTCAGGTAACCCTTGCCATTGCATGTGTATATTCTATTGTTTGTACTGATTTGCTTTTTAACATGAAATGATTTTAATGTCACAATCATGCTATGATTGAATTTTTAGTCAATGAAAGGTGCCACAGAATGACGATTCTTAGCCTGAGTGCTATGCGTGTGTGAGTGACGTTGCTAAGTGAGCACTGCCATGTGTTGCGGACCTTAACTACCGAGGTGTTCTGTGTCTTTTTTTGGGCTAGGAATTAAATCCAGGACTGTGGGGAAAGTTTTGTACAGCAATGCTGGCTGCCCCCTCCGTCCATTGTTTATTCTATCTTGTTGTTTGTTACTTGTCTCTTGTTCGTTTTTTTTTTTTTTTTTTTAAACAAGCCCAAGGCGCTGCAGCTGTGCTGCGTACCCGGCAGCTAACTGGCTGTTGTCAGGGGTCTGCGCTTTGCCAGCTGTGCAGCGGGCAGCTAACTGGCTGTTGTCAGGGGTCTGCGCTTTGCCAGCTGTGCAGCGGGCAGCTAACTGGCTGTTGTCAGGGGTCTGCGCTTTGCCAGCTGTGCAGCGGGCAGCTAACTGGCTGTTGTCAGGGGTCTGCGCTTTGCCAGCTGTGCACCGGGCAGCTAACTGGCTGTTGTCAGGGGTCTGCGCTTTGCCAGCTGTGCAGCGGGCAGCTAACTGGCTGTTGTCAGGGGTCTGCGCTTTGCCAGCTGTGCAGCGGGCAGCTAACTGGCTGTTGTCAGGGGTCTGCGCTTTGCCAGCTGTGCAGCGGGCAGCTAACTGGCTGTTGTCAGGGGTCTGCGCTTTGCCAGCTGTGCAGCTAACTGGCTGTTGTCAGGGGTCTGCGCATTGCCAGATGAGAATCGCAGTCTCACAGGTTGTTGGGACATACGAGTAGGACAGTTTTCTTCAGGATGGTTTACCACATTGAGCTTTTTTTCTTTTTATTCTTATTTAAAAAAAAAAAAAAATTGCCTATGGGAAGAAGAAACAAAAGAGACTTAAAAAAATAAAAATATGTAAAAGAAAAGATGAAGAGATAAGCACACTGACATAAGTTTCATTTTGTTTCTGGGGTAGGTTTAAAATCTTGAATGAGTGCCTCCGTTTAAAATACAACAAAATTGTGTGTGGTAGCTGCCTCACTGTTTCAGGGACATGTTATGAGTCATGCGTGTTGACTTCCTGTGACCACAGCATGGCCAATCACTTCTCATGTTTTTGGTGCATGGGTGAACGGATGCAACATCCTGTACAGTCCAGCGATTTGTTTTGCTGATGATTATGCTATCGCTTCGATGCTCCACCGGCTGCACTCATTTACGTATAGTGGCAGTGCACGTGGGATGATGCTGCAGCTTGGCACGACCAATTCCAAAGAAGCTCTTCCATTTCAGTTTTGGCACCCACCAGTCCAAGGATTGATCCTCCATTGAAAAGTGCAGGATTCGTACCGTTGGGGGCGGGGCGTCAGTAAAATTGATGCTGCTTTTATTTTGAGTGTAGATGTAGTTGAAGGCTTGAAAGTAAACCGCACATGACAGAATCAGTGGTGAGATTTGATGCTACCGTATTATGAGTTTAATTTTGCGTGGAACCGGTTTGGTTTTGTTGGTTTGGGTGTGTTTTGTTTGTGTTTTGTCTTCTGACCAGACATGTAAAAGTTGATCTCAGCAAGAAGGCAGATTCCAGTGATGCAAGGCTTCCACACCTTGTGCTGTTGAAATGTATACCTACCTTGTCTAAGCAAATCTGTGCAACTGAATAATAGACCCCCCCCCCCGGCGTCCATGCAAGGCTTTGTATCTGCATATGTATGTATATATATGCAAATATGAAGTCTTACACAGATGATGGGGATATCTTAATCAGGGATTTTGCTAGGCCAGCAACTACCATTGCTCGTTGCTCTTAAATTTAGTGTTCGGCTGATGTGTAGAAAGGTTGTGGGTGTGAAAGACCAGCCCATTTTTTTTTATATCCAGATTTCTGCCCCCCCCCCCACTACTCTCCCTCCCCAAATCATTATGAGGGCAGCAGTAACAAGTATTCATTCTTTGAGCTTCGCTGCTGCGCTGCAGTCACTCACATCCTAACTTGCCTCAAGGTTAATGCAAGTAAGTGAGTAACTTACTTGGTGTTTTACGCCCAGTCGGCCAGCATGGCTGTATCAGGGCGAATCGAGGTTAATGTAACAGTGCTGCCTTCACAGCTATGAGATTATGTGGGCCTGAGCTTTTTTGGAGTTTTTATTTTATTTTTAAACTCCACTTTTGATGCACATTATGACTGTAGTATAAACCGTGACCAAAACATTGGTCTTGGTGCATCGGATCAGTTGCTGACCATCCTAGTGGAAACCCTGCTAAGCACGTACCATTTGAAAGCAAACGGTGTAGTCCCAAGTTTTCATGCGCCTCTTTAGGTCCCCCTCTGCCTTTTAAAATGAAGAGAGAAGTTTTATAAATTGAGTTTTGTTTGTTTTTGTTTTTTGTTTGTTAGGAACACAGAATGTTAATAGGTGCAAGTGCTTTCAAAAGAAAGAAAAACAGAGAGGCCCCTCTTTGCTGTAGACCTCTGGATCATGTGGTGAACGTTTTGCAGTGTAACTGCGGGGCATAGTACTTGACAGAAGATTCTCTGTGTGAGTTGCCCACCAACAAGTTTTCCTCACAAGCAGTGGTGCAAGAACTTTCACTGTGGGCACCCAGCCATGCTAGCCGTAGGCTCCAGCAGAGCCAGCATCTTGAAAGGCCCTGTTACAGCCGCACCCCAGCGATATATGTCTCACCCCAGTGAACCGCAATCAGCACCCCACCCCAAACGAGAAGTCAGCTTCACGCAGCCCATCACATACCTCTTTGGAACGTACTGCAGAGCTCTGATGATGATGATGATGATGATGATGAAGTGATGCTTAATGTCGTCAGATGTCAGCTGACATATTAGGGACAAGTTGTAACCAGTGCTGAAGCATGGTTCAGTAATTCTTTACGTCCACGGAAACCAGAAGGCTCGTTAGGACAGACAGCCCAGGACGGCCACCTCGACGCTCTTGTGATACATTGCCTTTTATTACACAACGGCTGTGAGGTGCTACTCAACCGATTCACTCTGGTCATCACAGTGCATTAACTTCATGGACCATTGTACTTCATATCACGGAGTGCAGAAAAACACAGGATGTAGCAGAAGATGTGACCAAGGTCCAGGCACCTTAAAAGTGTGAACGTTGGTCTTTTTTTTATTTTATACTGCCATGCTGCTTGCAAGTGTGTGTGTGTGTGTGTGTGTGCGCGCGCGCGAGGGGGAAGGAGTGCAGCAGCAGAGTAAATGTGAGCTTAGAGTATTATTGTAGCTGAAAACTGAACTATTTGCGTGTTGGAGAAGGACATGACATTATTGTAATTGTTTGGTCTGCCGGTCTTGCTTCCAGAGTCTTTCTCTCTGCTAGTGGCCAGTGGGTATACAGAAGTGGGCACAAAAACCGCTGTTGCACTGTTGTTTAGTTAGGCGTCTTTTCCTTCCCCCTTTTTTTGTTCCTTCGTTTCATCATCTTGTTGTCACATGGCTATAGAGAAACCACACCAGAATGTACGGAATATGTTCCATGTTGGAACAGTACTGTGTGCTTGCCACAGCAGTATTTTTGTTGTCAGTGTCTACAGTTTCAACCTTCCTTTATTAGTGATGGGTAACGTTCACATTTTGAGGCTCGATTTGGTAGATTAAATTATAACATTGGTATACACTGTGTGTATGAGAGTGTGTGTGTGCGTTCATGTGTGTGTGTGTGTTCTGTACCCCAGGCTGTCTTTTTGAAACGCTCAAGGAAGATACAATTTTGTCAGCTTTGAAAATGAAAGTTGATTGTGTCTTATGCCAGAAACTTTTTCTTCTCTTTTCTCTGTTTCTTTGGTAATATATAACTCAATCAGCCGGTTCTCCTGCTAACAACGTGGTAACTGTAATGAATGTGTTGAGCGTAATGCTACAGTTGTATTATTTTTAATATAAAAGTGCAGGTACCTGTGTTGATTTTGGGAAGCTAAGATTATGAATGGACTTGCACTTGTTATTTTCAACAACTGTTTTGAACAGGATGGAATCTGTAGATGAAGCATGCATCTTTGAGAGACTTTGGAAAAGGAAAAAAATAATTAAAAATGTTTGTTTACTTAGGCAGGCAAAGCTGTTGTCCGAGTTTGTTTACTTAGGCAGGCAAAGCTGTTGTCCGAGTTTGTTTACTTAGGCAGGCAAAGCTGTTGTCCGAGTTTGTTTACTTAGGCAGGCAAAGCTGTTGTCCGAGTTTGTTTACTTAGGCAGGCAAAGCTGTTGTCCGAGTTTGTTTACTTAGGCAGGCAAAGCTGTTGTCCGAGTTTGTTTACTTAGGCAGGCAAAGCTGTTGTCAGAGCTGGCATTGGAACAGATGTGTTTATTTCTGTGATAGAGAATATAGACCAATATTTCTTTTTATTGCTTAAAAGTATTGAAGTTTTAGCCCCTCCCCCTCTCTGTTTCAGTTTGAATTTTACACACATGTACCCGATTGTCTTGGTATGCTTGATATATATTTGCTGCAGTAAGGAAAAGTGCATTGTGTTACCTTTAATGCAGCACTTTTTTCTTCTTTTTTACTGTGACGATTTTGCTTCTTCAGAATTCTAGTTTCTGATTTTTTTCTTCTTCTTCTGGTGTTTAATATAAGCTATTGCAAGAAGCAAAACAAAAATGGACAACAGAATATAGCAGCACAGTGTTCTCGCTCTTGATCAAGTGTGGAGTTGAACACACTACTGGATTTGTGGGTGAAAGATACAATTGTACAATGGCATCTTGTTGGTATGTGTTGTATGTGCTTCCTCTCCTGTTTCCATGAGTTTTGTGAGGACCAAGGGTGCAGCAAATGCCTGACAATTTACAGAGATTTGTGTCTTGTGTGGAGGTTTTCCCAAGCTTTCTTGAGTAGCCACACAGTGGACTGTTGCATTGAATTTTGCATACGTATATATATCTGTGTTTTAAGTTAATCCGCCGTGGCCATGGCAGTCATTAATCCGCCATGGTGCAAAGTACTTCCCCCAAGCAGTCATTACCTGAATGAATCTCTCAGCTCTGCCTACGTTATGTGTTGGATGCTTTGTGACTTTGTGTCCAGGTGCTTTTGGCAGGCAAGTCTATGTGGTGATCGGTGTCAGGGTATCCGGCACCAGGACATGGCAAAAGCCATGACAGTGGGAATTTGTTTTTTAGGACACTGTTCACGGGGCATGATGGGGTGGGGTGATGAGAAGCCATACCTGATGCAACACCGTCGCCACCCAGATGATTTTGCATCCAGATGAGTAGCAGTGGGAGCCGTTGTAATGCTTCAGTGATAGTGAGCTAAACAGATTGGATTTGAGTGTCCTGTCCATCACACAGGGTCATCTGGGGATGAGGGAGGGAGGAGTGACGATTAGACAGCATCCACAGTGCACAGCTTTCGAAAGGGTGCTGAAGCAGTTTGCCACCTTAGTCTTGGCGGATTAGTTCGGATCCAGTCAAGTTATCGTGCTTAGAGGAGGTCACAGACACAGCGTTCTTTGCGGCTTGGGCGTTTATCTGGAGAAGAGAATCGGTGCACCCCTGCTTTCACAAACATCTTAAGTAATGTGGGTGGTTTTTTTGTTTGCTTTAGTCTCAAGGCCTTGATTGTTGCACAGAGGGAATGTCACTGAACAGTTTTTGTGATGAAGAGTGTTGGCAAGGGAGACAGTTGACTTTTTTCTGTGTTGGCAAAAATTTTACTTGAAATTGTGCCTGAGATACAGTTAATCAGCTGTGTGAACAAATGAAAGAACCCTTGGAGGGGATTTTGAATGCGAGTCAGTTGAGTGTTTGCTGTTCTTAATTGTTTCTATACTTTATGAATGAACTCAAAGTTTAGTTGTGCAAGAAAATGTATTCATCTTTTTTTCTTTCTGTTTTTCCATATTAAACACATTTTTTGGTTTTTATGTCAGTTGAAACATGAATGTGCATTATGTGAAATACACAGTTTTGAAATGTAACAGAGATGAGTGCAAAATGAAAGCTTGCTGTCAGACGAAACTGAAAAAAAAGAAAAAGATTTGTAATTTGTGTCCAGGCATTGTGCTGTTTTGCTGTTCATGGCAGCTAGACTTGCAAACATTTTGTGTATGAAGAGCCCAAAGTATTTTATCATTACTCTGTTTTCACATGCTGTCAATTTATTGGAAGCAAGACACCCAGGGGAGGGGAACGGACTCCATTTGTGCTAAGACTCCAACCAGAAAAAAAGGAGGGGGGGGGGGGGGGGGGGGGGGGTAAATGCAGTGAGCTGAGATTCTTGCAGCAAGGCTTCTAATATGCACCTTTTTAGCTTTCACATTGCACACACTTGTGTATTAGTGAAAATGGGAAAAAAGGAAGGAAAAACAACCACAAAGCGGAAGTGTACTTTTTTTCCCCCTTTTCTTTTCCCCTTCTGTGTGTGGCATGATCAAAGAAGTTGACCATTTTCATTTTGTACATGTCTGAGCCTCAGATTTTTTTATTTTTTTTTCAACTACCATGCATTCTTTTTTCTTTTTTTTCTTCTTTTTTTTTATATCACCCATGGTGTTTGACTCTCTTGGTCCTTAGCTGCTGCTGGAAGGGAGGTGGAGAGGCAGGCAGCCTGAGGAGAGAGACTCCAGTCTGGATGCACCAGTTCTTACTAGATACTCAGGCAAAATTGTTGGTCTGGCAGCATCATGTACCGTTGATTGTACATTGTCAAACAATTTTGAAAGGTTGTGATGGAAATTTCTAATTCTATATTTAACAGTGGTTTTCTGGGTTAGCTCATCAGTTCAGTTTTGTCCCCTGGTGTCAAACTAAATGGGGGGAAAAACAACAACCCTCCCCCCCACCCCTCCACCACCAACCTGCCCCTCAACAAGAATGGTGTTGTCTTAGGACAAGAACATTTTGTTTCATTTTTCGTGTCATGCTCTTTGGATTTGACCTGTTAGTATTACAGCTCAGTGCTGAGTTCCGATTCTGTCAGACTTCATCAGCAAGGGAAAAGAGATTACAGAGTGTTAGTGGCACAACAGCTGGTGGTTTGAATGGTCTTTTCTGATGTGACACTGACCCCCAACACAGTGGTTTTAATTGTTCTTTGTTTTGCTCCTTTGTGGTCTTTGGAAAGTTTGATTGGAAAGAAAATATTGTAATTAAAACCTTATAACTCAACGGCTCAGGTTCTGAGAAAAGTACTGAAATGCAATCCAAACCCATAAAAGTTTAAAAGGAATGCTAATTTAATATAACAATGCAAAATGTGCACATTTTGAGGATGAGCCCCTTTTTCAAGCAACAAAACAAAAATGTGCTTATCTGGTTTCAGTGGTAATTTGTTCAATGCCTCAAGTGTTTGGAAGAAACACTTTTTTTTTTCTTTCTTCTTTTTTTCTACTAAAATTTGGTTTAGAAATTCAGCAATTCTATTTATATCAGACATTCATTTATTAACATGAAGATCTTTTCTTGCTCACAAAGATTGTGGTAAATATTGCATGCCAAAAAAACACCATCACAGTTGTCAACAAGAGTTGTTTTCTGTTAAAGAGAAGTGGACCCCCCCTTCCACATTTGGTGTGAAAGGATGGATGGTTAAATTGTCTTTGTTTGACAATGATGGTGTCATTCTAACAAGACCATCCATGGAAAGTCTGTGCTGTTCAGTACTTAACAGTTGTGAAATTGAATTTACTCTGTTCCTGTTACCTGAACACCACTGGCCTCTGCTGGCATCGTGACAGAGGCTATGAACCTCACAATTAAGGCACAAAAGTTTAGCAATTGCAGACAAATTAAAACTCTGAAGTCTGTATAGATTTGTTTTGTCTTTGCTAAGGTGTTAAATGAATTACATGTAACAACTTACCTATCATGAATTGGCTGCCTGCAAAAGGGGACTTGCGAGGTTTTCTGCGTTCATTTTTAACAGGAATTTTTCCATAATTGTACAGTGTATTATTTAGAGCTTTGAGTTCTTCAAAGAAAATGTTCCAATAAATTAGGTCTTCAAGAGTGCTTGAGTCTGTGGAGGAAAAACAGAGTTACAAGGTTTTAACTGGCAACCAGCTGTGGACATAAATACTTTTGTCTTTCTTAAGGTTCTATGTTGTACTGGTCCATGTTTGTTCTGCTGTGTTGAGCCTTTTTTTATTTGTTTGTTATTTTTTGTATCTAGCTTGATGACTGTTTTCTTTTTCTTTTCAACATACAGAAAAATGTGTCCCGGTAATGATGTATATTATCTTGGCCAACTGTCTGTGACAAAAATATTAATTGCATTTCCTTTGTGTTAAAATTGTACTGGAGGGATCTTTCAAACTTAGCATGATGGCAACTATGATTGAATCTTATGTATCGATTGCAGTACCTTGGCTTAGCTTAGTAAAAGATAGAAGGTAAAAATAATAGTTTTATGGATGGTTAGCTGATCAGATTCAAGCACTGATCAAACTATATATATATATATATAGACTGTCATGTGCACGGCACTTTTAAGTCACTGTGGCCTTAATTTCAGGAATGCGATTTACCTGTTAAGAGCCTCCGCAAATGCTTTTGTTTGGAGCACTGTATTTCAAACTTTGTTTGATAAGGAGTGCGTACGAGCTGTACCTGTTCATACAAAATCCATTCACAGTGCCCACATTTCACAGATCAGAAGGAACAGAATGTTTTTTGTTTCCTCCCATGTTGGGGAAAAAGAGAGCAAGCCTCTGCTCTTCGCATTTTCATTGTTTTTGCTTTGATTTAGATTGATATTGTGTGAAATCTGTATTTTGCTTCTTGTGGATATGTTTTGTGTCTTCTTCCTTCATGCTTTTGCGTTTTTGTATATGTGGTTCTTTTTTGTTGTTGTTGCTTTTGTTTGCCTTTAAGAAATAAAATAAATATGAGATCTGCAGCTCAAAAGAGTTGTGTTAGCACAGTTGGCCATATCAAGTAGTTTTTTCCCCCCTGACCCATTCTGTTAAACAGGAATGTTCCACAACGTGGTCACTTGAAGTTAGGCTTCAAGATGGGCATAGGCAAGTTGGAATGCATATGGCTCATTAGGTCCATTTTCACAGCCATTTTTTTTCACATTCCTTCATCTGAAACATTAAATGTTGGCCCAAATACTCTGTGTTCCACTTAGATTCTATTTGTATATTATGTGTCCATTTCTTATCAACTTTCAAATAAAAACTTCTGAAGATATGAACACGATTTAATTGACTGTCTGTCTGTCTCACCTTTCTGTGTGTGATCAGTACTTTTGCTAACACATTTTCATGAGAAATACACAGGTGCACACACTCACACACACAGAGACAGAACAACACGGATTATTGAACAACACACCTCATTATTAAACAACACACCACCTCTTTATTGAGCTCAAGCTTGTAAAGAAGGCATCCTTTGTTAGGATTCTGATATCGCTTAAATGAATAAAACGATCACGGTACAATTTTCAAAAAGCTTAACAGGCTGATTTGTGCTTATTGTAAAACAACTATCGCAATTCTATCTGTACAGGCACAACTGGTAGCCCCCCACCTCCCTTTCATAATCCCACTAACTGAAGTACATAAAAGCAGAAGGGAGCAATCAATTCACTGGGATTCATGGGGAAAAAAAGTTTGTTTTAAAGTAGGTTTAAAGTCAATAAGAAGGGGAAATCTCCATCGACTCACATTCAGAATCTGAATGGGAAAATGCAGCTTGCATTATTTTCTTGAGCCTGTCTAGTTTGAGTGGGTAGGGCCCTGTGGAAATTCTCAACAGGCTGAGTGTAAACATTAGAACTGCTCCAGGTGATTTTGCGATGTATGGGTCCTTGAAATAATGTCACCAGAACTGGTGTGAAGGGGTGAAACTTGACAGGTTACATACATCAAGCGAAGTTTGAAAGACCACGCTAAAGCACTACCTAACAAAAATATTTTTTAAAAGGCACATACATGCATACACAAACAAACACACCCTCAACATTAAAATGTTACCATGTTGGAAACATTTATTATTTCTGACAATTATCTCCTTCAACCCCTTTGCTGCTGCTTTGCTGTCTGTAACATTTTTGGGATGAAATGTGCTAACACATGCCAGCAAGCTGAGTATTTTCTGGTCTTAGAACAAATCTGTTTTTAATACTGTGAAAACTTCACATGCTGATGCAAAAAAAAAAAAAGGCTTAAGGATTTCAAATTTTGCATGTTCTTGGTTGTTTTCATGTGACAGGGTGATAAGCATGGCAGTGGAAGGGTTAATTCCATATGTATACACTTGTACCATGGTCACTAAAAGCACTATGTACATGATCCCATAAAACCACCATACAACAAAAGGATCAAAAAATGGTATACAACTTTTAGCTTAACATTTCCTTCAGTATGACCTCAAAAAAGCTCCTCAGATGTTAGCATGCCAAATTTGAGAGACATAACTGTGATACTGGCTGAGAAATTTGCCACAGACTGCTGACTGCCTTGTCAGGCTAACTGATCATTGCACAGACTTGCACATCTCCAGAAGACAAAAACAAACAAAACAAGTTCACTTTATTTATGTCTGCTCTCTTAGAGGATTTGCTTGAAAATATGCACACCGAGATCATAGGTTGTTCAAGTGGTACATGCATACACTGGACAAGCTTACATGAAAATGGTTACATCCAAAATTAGATACCTAATATGTGTGAAGATAGCCTGGGGTAGTAGTGTGAATAACAAGAGATTTAAAAAAAAATTAAAAATCTTGAATATTCCCAAAAGAAAGCTTACCCTGGTGATGCAGTAAAACAGCTGGCTGAAGAAGATGAACAAAACACTCCTGATTCAGGCAGCTAATAAATGGTGTGATCCTTTCCACCAGGTTCAGCAGAATGTTGACTTTTATCATCAACTTAGGCTGCGGTACCTTCAGAAGGGGTCCCAATGTTGTGAACAGAACAGAAAATGCAACACTTGCAGCCATTTATCTAGAACCATAGTTCTGTGTGGTTAGAAGTACTTCAGCTCAGTCAGTGATGACTGGCTGATCTGTCTGGTGAAATACACCAAGAATTCTAGAAAGGATGAAAAGATCAAGAATTCTAGAAAGGATGTCTGTTTCACTGCATGGACTAAATACATCAACCAATTGTTTACGTCATTTTCTTCAGCCAAATATTTTACATCAAAATGCAGGGAAATACTCCAGTGGCTCATTTAAACAGGATTTGGTGTAAGTTTAAGAGACATGATCCTTTCTGTGAGTGAGATTCTCCAACATCAGACACAAGGTAACAGGATTCAACTAAATTATCTTTTCTGTGAGAGAGATTCTCCAACATCAGACACAAGGTAACAGGATTCAACTAAATTATCTTTTCTGTGAGTGAGATTCTCCAACATCAGACACAAGGTAACAGGATTCAACTAAATTATCTTTTCTGTGAGAGAGATTCTCCAACATCGGACACAAGGTAAGAGGATTCCACTAACATGTTGCATGTTTATTCAGTATTATAAACCAGACATGACCTCTTCGCTTTTTTTCTTCTTCTCCAGCTGTTACATATTCATTTCCGGTGAACAGTGTGTGCACCACAAATAAATTATACTCTGCATACTATTGCACGGCACAACAGTATTTTTGTCAAAATGAATATTCGGAAAGGGGATATCTGAGATGAAATCCTAAGAATTACGATGTCAGACCACTGATGTGTATATATATATATATACGTTCAGATCATGATCCCAACAGCAAGACAGGATGGTGTTCCTGACCCATTTTTGTATTTCATAAACACTCTGGGCCAGTTTACCTTTCATCACGGACCCAACAAGTTACTCAAATCAACAACAAAAGCTCAAACCTTAAGCATACAAGGATCTGAGGGAAAAAGACAATAACAACAACAAATACGCAAAACAACAACAGTGCTCTTTCAGAGTAAGAACTACTGCACAGCAAAAACAAAAAGCCAAAATACACTTTAATATTCATATCACTCTACCCCCCCCCCCACCCACACCCATCAACACCAGGCACAGGATCAATACAGAGTGGAGAGCTTCTTCATGCAGCTTTTTCAAAATCTGACAACATTCCAGATGTCCCATATTCCCAAATTTATAACTACAAAAACCATTCATACTTATCTTCAGACGATCCGTTCCATTTGCTAAAAAAAAATAAAAAAAAATAAACAGCACCCCCCCCCCACCCCCCATGAACAAGGCAGTGTGTGACCAGATAGCTGACGCCCAAGTTCACTGCTCATCGTGTTATGTCACTGACAAAAATGAAGATAAATGAACCCTGCCCAGGTGGAAATTAGAAAAGCAGAATTCCTGGCAGTAGAAGCAGCAGGCTGAATAATATTCTGACTTTGTCAAGGCAAAAACCTTTGCTAGCTCTTGGTCCTCAGCAGAGAGAACCTTAATCTGTGCATTAGGAAAGGGGGAAACAACCAAACAAAGTGCATGTGAAACAGCTCTTGATACAGCCCAGCGTATAATTAGGTTTTGGAAAATTGCCGCAAATTACTGCAACAAGATATAAAACATACACGTTTTGTATCAACAGAGAAATTTCAGTGCTTGAAAACAAAACCTCAGTGCTTGTATAAGATATGCGCATGTTAGTTTACGACCCACACAAAAGGGCAACAAATCTGCCAACAAAGCATCAAGAAAAAAGGAAAAAAGTATAAATAATGTTCTTGGGAAGTTGAGTGCCAGATCATAAGTTTCCAAAAATACAAGGCACAAACAGACCTGTACAAAAGATAGTGTAAAACATAGCTGAGCCAGCAAGAAGTGTCCAAGGTCCAAATGCATGTGCTCTAACAATACACAAGTTGTGTCAAGAATGCTGCTATAAAAAGAAAAAACAACCAAACAGTTGATCAGCTATAAAGCAACTCACAACTACAAGCTCACTACAATACATACTAAATTTCACAGACAACTTTTAACAGAAATGCAAAACAACAACCACAAAAAGAAAAAGAAAGGAGTGGATGACTAGCAAGGACTTGTGATCCATCAACAGAAGCAACCCATAGAGATAAAAATGACCCCAACAGCAAAACCAAAACAAATTTCATTTACTTATTTTGGTACCAGCATTTGAGTACATTTAAGGCCAACAGGGGTGAACTAGTTAAAATCACAATTCCCTGCATTATGTTAGAGAAAGGCACTTTTGTAACAACAGAAAAACCTACATCAAGGGCATATGTATATCACCAAAAATAAAATAAAAAATGCACTGTACCTTTCCTTCAGTATAATATTAATCTGGTCCAGAAAATGTTAAAAAAAAAAAATGTTTAAAAAAATGTAAACAATCTTTCGTTCAACAGTAAACTTACAAGTTAACACAACCTTTGCATTCAGTTTAGTTTGCATGATCTGAAACAGAATGTGGCCCACTGTGCCAGTGCAGAATCGACACACAAGGGAGGTAATCAGCGCTCAACAGACGTCACATGAACAACCACAAAGACCAGTTGTCTACAGGAGCTCTCACTCATGCAAGTAAATACAAGCTACATAATCTCTACCAGACGCACATCCTCTGATGGTATGCTTCTGGTGGAGTTTATGTACCTTGTATTTACTGGCATGCCAGGCGAGTTACTGTAGGTGACTCAGGTCTTTGTTGTTGTGTTTGTGTGACATCTTTCAAGCGCCAATTACTCCCTTGTTTGTTACTTTGCATAAAGCAAACAGCAGCAATAAATGCTTGATAAATTTATGACTGACAAATTACTTGTGATATATTTTAAAACATTGTTTGACAAAATGAAATGGATATTTTCTATCATGGTTTTATCAAATGAAAATTTTAAAATACAAGTGATAGCCAGTCTGCCGGACTAGCAAGTGCTCAGAGTATGACAGGAGTGTCTTGAGCTCATGATGTGTACAGAATATCAACTCTCACCTATCATAGGTATAATGCCAAGGCACCAAGGGCATACCTGACCATACTCACACAGATCCTGTCTGAATTCCTCTATGTACAGTGGATACACAGTTTCATAGCTATGTTTAAATGCACACCACACAATCACCTCACAAACTCCTACCAGCGAACAACAATCTGAAGCCAGATGGCAAAACAGCCGCTGGGTGTGCTGCATGTGTGTGTGTGTGTGTGTGTGTGTGTGTGTGTGTGTGTGTGTGTGTGTGTGTGTGTGTGTGTGTACGTGTGTGCGCGTGTCTTATCAGCACTGGTATTCCATGATTGTACATTATTTTAAGGGCAGGTAGGAGTGTTTTTTTGTGTTAGTATTAGAACAGTATTATGTGAGGCACTTAGAACATACCATATGGATTTGCCCAATAAAAATACCATTTGATCGATAGGTTGAAGTGAGCGACGATATCTGAACTAAAGTACAATTCTTTCATCAGTCTGAGATGTAAATGGTAAATATGTCTGGAGTTTGTGGATGAAGTTCGTGCAGAGGGTGGTTCACAAGTACTGTTGACATTCTTGTCAACATGTAGTCATACAAGGCACGGGGTGATAACAAAAGTAAGTAAAACACTACAAAATATGTCTGTAACATGCTCTTCAATATCAAAGCTGTTCTCATTTACAAAAAATAATTCCAACATGTTCAGTAACATCAAGCAGAATGTTGTAGCACAAACCACATAGAAAAAAGTATTCATGACTTACTTTTTTTGCAAATGGCACACTGATTAATCTAAAAGAATGTCAGCAGCTCTTTTTCAAACCTACTCCAATGTCAGCATGCATGCAAACCAGAACCAGATGGACAAACCCGTAAGTTTTCACTTTTTCAGAAATAATTCTAGATCTCTTCAGATGAACCTCATTCAACTCCATTTTGACTGATCTATTTCCTCCTGGACAAAAATATTAATGTCCCATCCTCTTCAAAAAAACTCAGAGTGTGATGCAATAAATCCACAGCCACTGCGACATGAAAAAACTGGGGTCACTACAAGCTAGCCTCTTTAAAGAAGAAAACCATTAGCTTCAAAGCAATCCTGTTTGTGAGAACGGCAACAAGCAGCACAAAAAGGCACCATTCTTTATGATCTCTGACCTTTTCCATGTCTGCCAGTGGTCCTGAGCACGTGAAGAAACTGTCAAGTACTTTCACAAGTTAGCCGCAACACAGACGCAACACTACGTAGACCAGAAAGCCTAAACACTGCTTCAGCCTGAGTTCAAAGATGAGATACCTCACTCTCTCACACACGCACACATGCAAGCATGCATACACGCATGCACGCTCACACACCCACCCACACAACACAACCTCCTGTGTGCAACCTCTCCGCTGAGGCAGGCGCCACATCATTCGAGACTCTTCACCAGGTACCAAAAGTGGTTGGCCCTACGCGCACGAAACACTTCCATGTCCATGAACCTCCAAAAGCACGACCACTGTTGCAGAGATCACCCAAGCAAAAGGTGTCGCTCAGTATAGCACAATAGCAGTAAACTAAGAACAGGTGCAGTGTCATACTTCCAAGATTTCAATCTGATCAACTACGCTCATGATGGTGACATTGTCCGTAGGGTTGGAGATGCTCTCTTCCAGGTCCTCTTGGACTTCATCATCAAACCTGAAAATCAACACCGCTGTCACCATTTGATACTGGAACATTCAACGCCACCTCCATGCTATAAAACAACAAAAATCACAGAAGAAAAACAAACAAAACACACTGTTGTCACTTCAATCATGCCGTAAAATTAGCAATTAATTCTATGAAACACTGTTGCCAGAATGCACAACAGCACAAGCATGCACACCACCACCAGAATGTAAAACAACACTGGGATGCACACCGCCACCAGAATGTAAAACAACACTGGGATGCACAACACCACCAGAATGTAAAACAACACTGGGATGCACAACGCCACCAGAATGTAAAACAACACTGGGATGCACAACGCCACCAGAATGTAAAACAACACTGGGATGCACAACGCCACCAGAATGTAAAACAACACTGGGATGCACAACGCCACCAGAATGTAAAACAACACTGGGATGCACAATGCCACCAGAATGTAAAACAACACTGGGATGCACAATGCCACCAGAATGTAAAACAACACTGGGATGCACACCACCACCAGAATGTAAAACAACACTGGGATGCATAACACAACCAGAATGTAAAACAACACTGGGATGCACAATGCCACCAGAATGTAAAACACTGGGATGCACACCACCACCAGAATGTAAAACAACACTGGGATGCACACCACCACCAGAATGTAAAACAACACTGGGATGCACACCACCACCAGAATGTAAAACACTGGGATGCACAATGCCACCAGAATGTAAAACAACACTGGGAAGCACACCACAACCAGAATGTAAAACAACACTGGGATGCACAACGCCACCAGAATGTAAAACAACACTGGGGTGCATAACACAACCAGAATGTAAAACACTGGGATGGCATTTCAGTCTCCAAGTCTGGCAAACTGGGGGATGTGAGTCAGTTTGGCCTGAAGGTAAGGCACCGGGCCATTATCAGGAGTACATTTTCACTGTTAGTCAACACTTGGTGATGATGATGGCGTAGAGCTTCATGGCCTGGGATGTCAGATGATATATTAGGGACAAACTGACCGATGCCGAAGCATGGTTCAATATTGCTTTACGTCCACAGAAACCGTAAGGTTCATTAGGACGAAAAGCCCAGGACGGCCACCTCGACTTTCACACAGCTCCAGAACTCTGGGTCAACACTTGAACCTTTCAGTCCTGAAGGCTTTAATGCTTGTGCTGCTCTGTTGCCTGGGTGTTTTTAGCCTTACTGCTCAAAATCCACAGCTGCTGTGTTTAGAGCTCATTAACTCCACTTCTACACAAGGCAGCGCCACCAAATTTTGCACACATTATTAAACATGAACAGGCAGTGCTGTGCTCGATTTTCAATAAATATCATTCACTTACTATCTTTCAGCAGTTGGTGAAAGATGAAGAAAGGAATATTTGAGGTGTCACTACTGTATTTTCAGCACTGAAGACTCTGAAAACTGTCATTTCCACATTATCTTGCTGATTGGTTTTGCACACCTGCTCTCTTGAATTTGGTAAAGAATCAGCAACATCTGGATCAAAATCACTGTCCTTGTCAACAAACACCTCAGCTGAAACCTCCCTAAGTGTGTAGTTTCAGCGCTTGCTCATATTGGAGAAATTTGTAAAATACAAAGAAATTCAGTGAAATTTGCTCTGATTGTGGCACAACTGAAGGAAGTGGGTTCTAGTTACCTCCCTTCTTTTACTAGTATGTATAGTTTCGTAACTTTTGAAACCAGTTTGATGAAACAAGTTTCTCTGCTCAACTTGAGTCAGGTATAAGTGGACAAAACCGCTCAGGGCAGAAAGGGTTAAGGGACAGAGAGGGTCAGCTCTGATGGACTGAGGAAGACTGATCCCAAGCTCCAGAGCTGAGGTCGAGTACTCTAAGTGTGACAGTGGGAAGGACTGAACCCCAGACCCACACTATTGCGCGGAACACAACCTGCACAAGAACACTTCCACCGCTCGACTTCCCATGCACACATACTCACCTGTCATAAGTTTTCTTGCTAATAAACTGGTCTACGGCAGCTTCTCGACGAGTCTTGTAGGTCTTGAGACTGTACAGCAGTCCCGTCACCGCCAGCATCACGCCTGTTCAGGCCAAGAAATGGAACGCAATGCAAGTGCTATGCACACAAAAAAGATGACGGTTTATTTCTTAGGATGGCAACAAGGACATCACATTTCAGGCAACACTCCTCTCAGATGGAGCCCCCAGGGCTGCCCCAGGAAGCGCAGAAGACGGCAGCACATGGGCACTGCTCAGAGCATAGGTTATTAAAATGCTCTTCCTTCATGCATAGCCAAATCTTCTGGTCTGACAGAGCCAAATTCTTCCCTGCAGTGTCGCAACAAATGGCATCAATCAACCATCTGCCAAATGTGCCACCAGGGTGAAACGACTCTCCTCAGCAACAATCCTGGGGGCCAAAGATTGTTCTCCAAGACATATTGCATGCTCAGTGAGAGTAACAACAGGCGATTCAGGTCTTTGTTGTCATGCTTGTCCCTGTGACGTCTTTCAGGCACTGAGCACTCAGTACAAGTCCCTTTGCTAATTATACACAAGCACTTGAGGTCTCATTCTGTTTCATGATCCTGTTCTCCAAGGTTCTGCCATGTTGTTGCCGGCTGAAAAGCCTACTTTTCTGTTAGTTATAAAAACAAAACAAAATCACTCTTCAACTGCATAAACCAATCTATTCCTTCTGGAGGTTATGCTGGTTGCAGACTAGCACTTCATACATTGACACTGACCAGAAACAATGCCCCAAAAGTCAATATGTGGACAGAAGGATATATATTTTTAAAAAAGCAAGCAGAGACATTGATACTGACTTGAAAAGATGCCCAACATGAAGGTTCTGGGACAGATTGGGATAATAAACAGGAGATGGCTAGCAGCACAGGCACTGGTACTGACCTGAAATGATGCCCAACATGACAGTTTGGGGACAGACTGGGATAATAAACAAGATGGTAAGCAGCACAGGCACTGATACTGACCTAAAATGATGCCTGACATGATAGTTTGGGGACAGACTGGGATAAGGTGGTAAGCAGTGCAGATGCTGATACTGACCTGAAATGATGCCTGACATGATAGTTAGCAGTGCAGATGCTGATACTGACCTGAAATGATAGTTTGGGGACAGACTGGAATAATAAACAGAAGATGGTAAGCAGTGCAGATGCTGATACTGACCTGAAATGATGCCCAACATGACAGTTTGGGGACAGACTGTAATAATAAACAGAAGATGGTAAGCAGTGCAGATGCTGATGCTGACCTGAAATGATACCTGACATCATAGTTTGGGGACAGACTGGGATAATAAACAAGATGGTAAGCAGCACAGATGCTGATACTGACCTGAAACGATGCCTGACATGACAGTTTTGGGACAGACTGGGATAACAAACAGCAGATGGCTGGCAGCAAAAACACTGATAGTGATACTGTCCTGAAACAATGCCCAACATGACAGTTTTGGGACTGAGGAAACACGGGATGGCTAGCAGCACAGGCACTGATACTGACCAGAAATGATGCCCAACATGACAGTTTTGGGACTGAGGAAACACGGGATGGCTAGCAGCACAGGCACTGATACTGACCAGAAATGATGCCCAACATGACAGTTTTGGGACTGAGGAAACACGGGATGGCTAGCAGCACAGGCACTGATACTGACCAGAAATGATGCCCAACATGACAGTTTTGGGACTGAGGAAACACGGGATGGCTAGCAGCACAGGCACTGATACTGACCTGAAATGATGCCCAACATGACAGTTTTGGGACTGAGGAAACACGGGATGGCTAGCAGCACAGACACTGATACTGACCTGAAATGATGCCCAACATGACAGTTTTGGGACTGAGGAAACACGGGATGGCTAGCAGCACAGACACTGATACTGACCTGAAATGATGCCCAACATGACAGTTTTGGGACTGAGGAAACACGGGATGGCTAGCAGCACATACAGCAGCCCCTTTCTCCAGTCATCCAGCCACAGAACTGCATCCCACACACGCACACATATACTGGATGGGCTGAAACACACAAATGGCACAGTCACATTTAACAGTAATGCGCTTTAATTCTTCTGTCACAGACCCTTCAAGGTCCATGCTAAAAACTCCAGATTGCAGCCACAGAATCCAGGTAAAATATTCCCCATGATTTTTTTTAAGTCTTGCATCATAAAACAATGGGCACACATGCATGTGCATGTCTATGTGCTTGCACACGTCCAGTTTTGTTAAGGTTTATTAAACTGAATTTAAATTCAAAATCCATTTAAGGATGGCCTTTGGCAAAATGTGGTGATGTCCAAACCCCAAAATAACAGTTAAAATATAAGTATACGTTTTCAAGATGGATGGTTGCTTTTTAACTCCCAGCCAACCATGATGGTTGTATTTGGGCAAGGTTTGCTGTCAGTCTCTTTTGCCCTCCAACCCTCCCCGAATGACTGTTTTGTTGTTAAAAAAAAAGAAGAGAAAAAAGTGTGTGTGTGTGTGTGTGGGGGGGGGGGGGGGGGGTGGAAAGAGGTGTCATTTAGTTGAGTTCCAAGTTCTGCTATTGTACGTTGAGAATGACAGCTGAAGTGACGACTGAAAGTTTGTTAGGCACGCATGGGAAGTGACAGTTGCCTGAGTTTATTCCCTGCGTAATGAGTTCAATTACATCTTGAGGGCATACATACCTTGTGTAGAATTAAATTCAAATCTTCACACCTCAAACCTTTTTTCACAAAAAATTCTAACGCAAGTTTTTCTCTAATGTTATTGCACAGGGCATGGGTGCCTGGGTTGTTGCCAAAGAAAATGGAACCAAAAGAGCAAGCTGTCTCTGGCTTGTGTGACCTGACCTACATAGCCTGCTGGGACTGGGGAAGATATACCTCTAGCAGCAACAAAGTCTAAAGTCTGTGTATTACCAATCTCAAACAGAACAAGGCCTAGAGCCTGCCTGCAGAATCAGAATACAGAATACAAAAGAATACAGAAATTTTATTGTCTGCATAAAGGATACCAGTAAGATAACGCACGGTATAATACATAATACATAAGTACAACATAAAATCATAGATATAATGCAAATACCAGTAAAACGGCCTCATAGAGTCATACGCTACCTCCAAACATAGTATGTTGAATATGACAGCAAAAGCAGAATAAACATCAACATCAATTCCAATCACATGAGAAGACATGTACACTCAGACTCACAGTAGAGCTAAAAGGTAATAAAATAATATCATAGGTATAATGGAGAGGGAAAAAAAAAGAAAAAAAAAGCTGTTTTAATAAAGTAAATACGTTATTTCGCCTACCCCCCCACCCCCCACCCCCCCAACACACACATACACATTAACATCAATACATGATCTCTCTCAATCAGGTCTTTGTTGTTGTACTTGTGTTACATATTTCGAGCGCCAATTAACTCCCTTGTATGTTGGTTCTGTGTATCACCTGTAGCAGCAACAAAGTCTACAGTCTACCGAATGAGGATAAAACGTAATCACCAGCCAGCAAGCCAAATCTGTTGCTTATGCAGTACACCTCAGTGTAATGATTTATAGCTGTGGGCAAAGGGTTAAAAAACACAACGGTTCCAAAGAATGCCTGTAAATTTCAACAGGATACCTGATCGTGACATAAAACATACACCAAGTTTCTGGGCAGGCCCCAGTTTTGAAATAACAAACAGTTAATCCACAAAGAAATAATGAAGAAAAGCAAATGACTTCATTTTCACTTGGTTCATTTAACCTGTGTGTTTTGATCTTTTTCTCTCTCAGAATGCTAGCAGTCAGCTCTGTTCCACATTTGTTGCTTTTGTGGTAGGTGAAGCTGCAAGTGGGTGTGTTACACCTTAGTTAAAATTGGTGTATTACACCTTAGTTTATTTGTTTATTTTTTTTAAACAACTCTATATATATGTGTGCGCATATACCTGAATCTTTATTGCCCTGATATAACTGCACTGGCTGACTGGGAGTAAAACACCAACTTACTTACCTGAATCTCTATAATGATTATAGATCATACACAGCATGAGATCATTCATTCACTTTCATCTGAAAGACTAGATAATCACTCCCAGTTCCACAGCCACAGTTCCAAACAGACCGGAAGACAAGACTGCAGGACTCAGCGTTCAATCCCACCGACCCCATGCCATATGACTGACTACCCAGTTAACTTTTAAGCCAGCACTTACAGCCTCTTAAAACTGCAAAATCACTCTGCAGTTATCACTGTTTCACGTATACACGTACAAGTTTGCACTTTCACTAACCACCAAAGCCGTTTCCTTACCTCACACATATTTCCACACAGTAGTGGAGGAGGAAAACAGTTTCAAGAAAAGTAATTATCACAGCAAGCGGCCTGCAAAAACAAAAGAAACAATGTATAAGAAAACATAAGACACTTTTACATATATGTGCCTGTGAACATGAAATAAATGTAGCACATAAAACATGTCACTACTAAATAAACATAGGCCAGTAGGTGAGTGAAATTCAAGTGTTTCATCAACATATACGTCCATCTTTAGAGTGAATTACAGAGTTATGTTACTGTCCAAACGCTGGACACCAATATACCATAACCCGCAGCAGCTAAGTACTCTACACTTTAATTTTTCAGCATTACTGTTTTGTCACTTCACAAAGGAGATTACCCCCCAAAATGTGCACACTGTGTGTTGTCAATTTAACTAACTGCTCTTTTGAACCTTTTGTGTGTTTGGATCTCCATTACTGTCTGTAAAATATGAACGAAAAAGAAAAGAAAAAAAGGTGTGTATGTGTGTGTGTGTGGGGGGGGGGAGTGGGGGGGGGGGAGAAGAAAAAACATGCAGGGGGATGATTTTTTTTTTTAATGAGGGAACCAGGTAAAATGTATAAATTTGCAGTTGGTGCTCTTACAATCAATTTTTTTGGGGTGCAAAACTATTTTTGTTGTTGCAACATTTGTCAGTGGACTCAGTTTTTGTATTAAGATTTAAGATTATAATAACAAAACAAAAAAAGTGTACATTAGATTAGCCCTTTTATTAGTTTATTAACAGTATATTATCTGGCTCTAGAGTATTATGTACACAACATGAAATCTACGTTTGTCACACACACACAATCTCTCTCTCTACGTTTGTCACACACACACACACAATCTCTCTCTCTCATACACACACACACTCTCTCTCTGTCACACACACACACACACACACACACACACACACACACACACACACACACACACACACACACGCACCAGTAATTAAAAGACACACTTACAGCAGGTAAAACCCCAGTTCATGGTGGTAGAAAATGGCTTCCACTCCAACCCCCCACAGCCCTGAAAAACAACCACACAAAGCACTGTTCATTCGGAAGTAATGGGGAAGTGGTGAGTGGGAGGTGGTACAAATAAGCAGCCACAATCACCTCATGACCACTTTGATAAACCAGTGTCCAGCATAACAACACAGCATTAGTTCTACTACTCAGATTCCTGAAACAAATTCTCTTCAAAGTATGACGTGGTCACACTGCTGCTGGTTTATCACAAATATCTGGAAAACTGGACCATCATTTGAATGTGGCACTTGGCACAGACATAAAATTCACTCTCAGCTTTCTGTCTGCTAAATCATTGTGTTGATGAAAGTGAATTTTGTCTTATTTCAAGACTCAAAAGTTTTGACATGAGGACTTTTTGAATACAAATGGGCAAGGCTTATCTAGTGATGTGGACAATGCAGTGCTTTAAGCTTTACACACATCGGTCACTTCAACATTCCAAGGCCAGCTGTTACTTTCAAACAGGTGCTGAACTGCACCTTTCTGTTCATGATTTATGCCCCTCAAAGCCCCACCCTTTTGCCCAAACTGAGACTGATGTGATTGCACATGTGCGAATTTTGCACAGCCTTCATGAAGGTATACCTTCAAAAATGGAGGCTTTAAGTGTCACAACTGTATACAATATGAATTATGATCACTACAAGCTGACCACCCACTCCGGCTCAGTTGTTAATGTTGTTCCCGCAGTGTCAGACAGGGTCTGTAGCTCCAGGTTAACTAAGAGAGCTCTTGCTCAGAGCTGATCATTATTCACTTCTAATAATTTGTGTGAACAAAAGCAGAATGAAAGCAGGCATACACACGTACATGTATACACTGATACAGATGTAGACACGCACACACCCACACCCACAAATGATAAAATAGAAAGTAATGAGAACATGCTTACAATGGGGGTGGGGGGGTCTAGCCGCACCAGAATACTGCATTCTTTTTGATGAACTCGATCTAGCACTTTGTGTGCAATTACAACTAGTGGTGAAAGAATACCCTTTGAAAGCTGTATGCACACTTAAATTAAAAAGAAAAAGAAAGAAAGAAGAAAACTATTCCTTTCAGTGAAAACCAACTTGGGAGCATATGGCCCTTTCCAGGTCCAGTTCAATTCTTTATAAATGCTAGGTGCAGTCAGTTCTAAGGAAGCCCCTGAAAGCAGTAGCATATCACCATTGGAGTGACTAGCAAAAAGAACTGAACCTGGAAAGGTCCCATTTTACTTTTGATCGCCTGCCAGACGCTTTTCACTCAGCAATGATCATGACCAGAGAGAACTTTTCACTCCATAACCATCAAAGACCACTACTGTTGTTCTCACTCTATAGTCCAACAGGTAGTGACAGTGTAGCATTAGAATCACACAGTTCCCCCTGCCCCCACGTCTCTCAGTGTCAGTCCCTGCTAGTACCTCTCAGAGGACACCAAGGCATTAAACAAATCTGAAAATGAGTGACGGTTGGGCTGAACAACATACAGGCTTTCCTGAGCATATCCAAGACACTGGTCAGTCTGACCACCAAGAAACCAAACTAAAGAGTGAAAGGACAGGTTTTCAAGTTACGTGCCGAAACCACGCTGTACACAAAACTACGTGACAGTTATCAGCTTTCATTTTAAAGGGAGGCTGCCCTTGAGTCTTGACGTATAACAAACACAAGCATGCAGTTACATACTCTCATCAAACTCAAATTCAAAGGGCTGCCTGTCCCATCCTGAAACACAAGACAGCCCCTGCTGCCCTGACCTTGCTGAGGTATTCTATTGTAAGGGTGGATCCGAAGATCTAGGTCACCTCAAGAGCAAACAGGGGAATAACAAAGCAGGACCTCCCAGGGTAAGGTGATTCACTATATAATATACTAGTGTATAGAGAGTACTAAGCAGTGACTGTTTCATTAAAACACTTGTACAGTACCAGCACGTTGTAGCTGTCTCTAGCTAGGATGGTACATGGTAATTTCTACATTATATTTACAGTTGTTAAAATTATAGTCAATGATTTATATTACTGTTTACATTGTAAACTGGACTTTACACATGCCATTTACTCCCACTTATTTATACTATATCTTATATGTTATTACAGTGGTTAAAAAATATACTCAGAATATACAACCATGATCTGCAGTAAAATATTTGCGACTGAAAGCACCCTTCATTTAAAATTGATTTTAAAAGTTGTCAGTGCTGCACACACATTTTCCCCACACTCTGTCCAAAGTTTCCGCTTGACATTACCAACGCATCCTGGAGTTGGACACTATCATTATGGACAGAACACCAAAAGCTCTCAGTTTTGTGTAGACAGGTCACAGAAAATACATGTATGGTTTTAATTTTTGTTACCAATTAAAACACATTTTCATTCAGTTTTATTCTCTCTGCAGTGTCACCATGATATAACCGCACTGGTTGACTGCACGTAAAACACCAAGTTCCTTCCTTCCTTACTCTCTCTGCAGTGAACTTCTAATGATATATTGTAGTGTTCTAGAAAAGGGGCCTGTGTGAGCTAGGGGGTTAATCCTTATGGCCATTTTTTAGTTCACTACAACTGGTTATGTTTCAGCAAAATTAGCCAGCAGATAAAAAGAAGGAAAAATAAAATTAAAAAAATACTACAGGAAAATAATGCTGAGCGAACAGAATAACACTAACTGAATTACTTGGAAGAATACCAATACTGACTGAATTAATGTTATTCTCTTTGCTCATCATTATTTCCTACAGCGTTTCCCCCCTTCTTTTCATATGCTGGCTAAGTTTGCCAATGCATTTAAACCAATCAGTAAATCATACCAATTTTGTTGTTGCTGGGACTAAGAAGGCTAGTTCCTTTAAAGTGACAAAAGCCTAACATTGTTCACATGTACATTCCATTTCCTCCCATAAATTTCTTTTTGTGGCCACCACTGGCACAAAACCAAAGACAATTTTATCTAGTCTGTTTGTGTTTGCCTTGTCAAACATATTGATTTTAATGCAAAAAACAACAACAACACACACACACACACACTGAGCTCTATATCCCTTCAGGGTAGTCTTGGTTTTCTGTTACTTTCTGGGGTGGTGTTACTCCCATCTTAATATCCAGTACTGCTATCAAATTCTCTACCCTCCCCTGGTCTTCAATTATTTCAGTTAACTGCTGTGCTGTACTGTGCTGCATGTGTGCGTGTGAGCATGCATGATCATGTGTGTGTAATGTAGGTCTTGTTTGTTTAGTTTTTTGTGATTTGAATTGCTTGAACAAAGTTGTAGTCGTAATCATTGCTATTGTCATTTTCCGCATGAGTTTCAGCATGTATACTTATATTAGAATGTTGTACAGCACACTGAGCTCTGTCTTTGTGTTAGAGGTTCATGCTTGTAGTCCATGGATTCTCATAGATTCACATGTTTGAAGATCTGGAATCCTTTCAGCTTAAGCAATAAATTGAGGGCCTTCTTTTACTAAAACCTTCTCTCAGTGTCAGATATGTTTCCAGACAAACCATGAAACATAAAAAAAACCATGAAACATCAAAAACACTGCAACTTGAATCATGCCTTTTACAATAGGAAAGTATCTTCATAGTTCATATTACAGAAATAAATCATGAATAAATCAAATGGTAAAACTGTATCCCTATATTTTTGGTTTAAAAATCATACTGTTAAACTGTTATAAAAAAAATCTTATAAAAGTTAGATATTTAATTATCTCAGGGTCATATAGACTCATAATGAGATGTTTAATTGATGCTGCTGTGTTGTAATGAGTATGACTACACCCAACCGAGACGATGCATATATTATGATGCAATCAATGTGTTTGAATTAAGTACTAAGTCCAGTGTTGTTTGACCTTGCATCAGCTTAGTAAGTCTGGCATTAACTGACTAAGCTTCTTACTGCAACTGACTAAATGCATTTAACCTACTTTGTATGCAAGACAGAACAATCATCCATTCCAATCATCCACAGATATCAATTTGTCAGTTTCCCCTTTTATCTCTGTACAGGGGTAGAAAAATGTTTGCTGTGTGCATGTGGGACTATAGAAACAGGAGCATAGTCTTATCAACTCGGCTTTCACCATTATGCCCGACGAAGCACAGGATATGTGATAAGGGGCGAATTAATATCCAATACAAAGCAGGTTAACCCACTTTCTAAGTCCTTGTAGGGTCAAAGCGTCCAGCAGTACTGACCCCACAAGGCCACTCCTGTTTTTTGGGGACAGCTTGAACCGCTGAACAAGGAACTCCACCGACCAGTGCGGTATGGCGTTAGGCTGGTTACTGCAAGTCCAGCGACAAGCGCGTTACTAATCCCTGGTTTATTACCGAGACACCGTCCACTGATTTACTCACAACTGGGTACCCACAAGTGTCATCGCGGTCCATTTCGATGTAGTACTTACTTAATTACGGGTAGTAGCAAAAAAGCGTAGTTATTGGCCCCGTGTCTACCCCCCCCCCCCCTCCAATCCCACCCTTACAAATCTTCCGTGCCAATTCGGCGTTAATGTCTCTACACCCGAGACAACCCGGTGTGAAACTAAAAAAGCTAAGAACTCGTGTGTGTGTGTGTGTGTGTGTGTGTGTGTGTGTGTGTGTGTGATATTCACACTCACAGTCAATGATTCATCCAATCCGCATACCTAATTATCAGAAAACCAACACCCGTGTTTAATATAAATAGCTGAGGGGGAAACGCCAAAATTATGTCAGCGACGATGCCGTGTTCTCAAAACACACAAACACACGCAGCGCTTTTTACGGCGTTTCATCATCACCCCACGCGCCACCACCACCAAAGGCATGCTGCCAATGCCATGGCAGGACTCGTGTGGCGTGACTCCATTCATCCTCTCACCTGACACCTTTGTTGACATAGAGCTTCGGCACTCGTTTTCTGCCCCCACGCACCCTCTCTACTCACCTAGAGCCGTCGCAAGTCCCAGGAACCGACATAACACCAGCAAGACCTTTCCACAGCAGTCACATGTCGGTCCGGTCATGCCGAAAACTTTATCATATCTTTCAAGTTTTCCTCTCGAACTTTGCGCCACGCGCACATGCAGACTCGAGCAGCAACTAGGGCAACAACGTGCACCGGAAGCAGTTGCACCTCCGAGGTCTCCGCTCTTTCTGCTTTGATTGGCTGGTTTTGTTGGACGATTTTTGTTTAGCACTGGCGAGCTTCTTGTTTGGTGTCCGTGAGATACTACAGCAAGTGTCGTGTGTTGCGTCTCTGGTGGCATCGATGATTTTTTTTCCCCTTCTATTTTGCTATTTATTTTGAAAAGAAAAATGGCTGAAAACAAGGCTTTAGTTTTATTGTGACATTCTTCACATATTTTGTTTTTGCTTGGTCAGTCTTCTATTTCATGAATCTGGACGCTCCTAAAGCTTTTCCATTTCAAAAACTGTCACAATCTACATGCTAAACCTCAGATGTGTATTTTTTACTGTTACATTTAACTGCGCAACGCTAAAACTATTACAATAAATTAAAACGGATGCTGTAATGGAAGTGCTGATGAGGATGAATTGATGCTTAATGTCCTCAGATGTCATGAGACATATTAGGGACAAGTTGTGACCAATGCCGAAGCACGGTGCAATAAATCTTTACGTCCACGGAAACCAGAAGGCTCGTTAGGACGGAAAGCACAGGACGTCCACCTCGACTCTCACACAGCTCCTGAACTATGAATGGAAGTGCTGTTTTATTTTTTGAATTTATAGCCCGTTCTTGACAAAAGGTGCTTTGCACATGTTCAGCATGGTGTCAGAAAGGTCAAACTGAAAACTACTCATTGTGAACTTTGTTACTGAACAATTAATAAGCCTTTTCATTCTGTTCTATTATATACATGCATATAAAGGCTGACTGCAATATACAACTGCAATAGTTTATATTCAGAACTAGACAAAACCATTATTTAATGGCTTTCTTCTTCTTCACCTTTTTGACACCAAGTGAGATATAGATTTCAAACTTTGCATGGTGATAATCTCAACTGAACAAGACACTACAGCAAACTGAATATACACAGTTATACAGATTTTGGTGACCTTGACCTAAATTAAGGATCCCCCCCCCCCCCCCCCCAAAAAAAAAAAAAAAACTTGAAAAGTTGCATATGCACATCCTCAAAGAATCGAACGATTACTGTTTTTATTGTGCCCCAGTAAATTTTCTAATAAAATGACACTAAATTAGACTAAGGTTACTATATGTGGCTTGCAATGGGTAAATCTCAGTTAATAGACTGCCACCATGCAAATATTCAGGGATCTTGTGTATTTAAATCAATAATATTACAACAACAACAAAAAGAAAGAAAGAAGAAAAAACATGACAATTTTATTTGTTGTGTTTTTGGTCTAAACTAAATCACATCCCTTTGCTATATATACCAAAGCACCATATATATATATATACCATCATATGTGTGCTGTTCACATTTGCAGCAATGCACAATGTGATGAGAACTTGCAGATAAATAAAACTTTCATTTTCAACTTTTTGACCACACAGTTCAACACTTTTTTGGGGGGTCTCAAATACATTCCACACTTAAGGTTTGAGCAACAGCCAGGCAGACTGTAATCATTACAGTTTACAGTCAGATGTGTGTTTAAGTCCAAACTCAGTAAAAGCCTGGTGACACTTTCAGTAGCTGAACTCTTCTTTTCTTGCATCTTTATATTTGTTTCTTTTCTTCTCTCATTTGTATGTGTGCACACACACATATGGCTAAATAACTGTTCCACTCTCTTGTAATGTTGGTTATCATTATCTTGATTACAGTGACAAATTCCTCAGATTTGTGGTGGGTTTTTGATGAGTCCAAGCATATAACTATGGACACTGTGTGGTGTAAAATAAGCATGTTATGTAAAATGATGCATAGAAGAGTAGACTAACTCTGCCATTTTTTTCAAGGTTTTGATTATATTTCAAAACCAAGCAACTTGGTAGCAAACAGCAGTTGAAGTAGTAGTAGTAGCAGCAGCAGTACTATGTCAAGTGAACTTTCAGAACAACAAAAGCTCAAAAGAGCTGAAACAAAACCAAAACTGAAAAATGTATAACTCAAAATATTTTGATAAATCTCTTGTATTCCCCCCCTGCAAATCCCTATTTATATACAAACACCTCCCCTTAATCTACAAGAACCGACAAGTTGAAACAAAAAACAAACAAACAAAATGGAGCAAAACAAATCAATCTATCTCATATCAGGCCTTGACAAAGATTAACTACATGTCACAATCAAAATCATCTCATATCAGGCCTTGACAAAGATTAACTACATGTCACAATCAAAATCCAGCCAAAAGTTAACAATAAAAGTAGAGATTTCACTTTGTAACAGTAATTCCCAGCCCTGGTGTCTTGTGAGCAAACTGCTCAGGAGAAACAGTTCCACGAATTTAGCTTCACATGTCGATCCATAACGTCGCACCTAAACCTTAATCACAAGAGACAACCATCAACTAAGGCAGTCGTTATATGTACAAGACAATTGTTTTTCACAACAGCTGGGGCAAGGGAGAGGGTAATAATTTCTCTGGGCTCGTGGACTGGTGGATTCTCATATACACTGCACAGTGAGCCAGTGGAAACATTTAACTTCTGCAGGCCTGCTGCACATGCCAAAGATTCTGCAGTGACAGAACAAAATTCTTCCACAGTCAACTGACGATCCCATGAGTTCACCAGCCAATGGCTGGCTCACAACCCATGCCATTTTGAGTTAGGGGCGGACTCAGAATCACTTAAGACTTCTTTTTCTTGGCTGGAGGCTCCTCTGGTACACCAATGACCTTGTCATCTAAAAAGCCTGTCAAACACACACAAAAGCAAATAGTGTTTAATATACTGTAAGCACTGTGACTTAGGTACAAAAACGGTGCTGTGAAAACAATGTGTGTTGACCAAGATATCAGGGAGTTAACCCAGTATGTACTGACCGATATACCAAAGAGTTAGTCATATTGTGAACATCTTTCGTGTTGATGGTGATGAGGTGAATGCCCAGTAGCTCATCAGGTCAAGGGAGACAACCATGCTCAATCACATTTCCAGAACATGACATCCTGTAAATGCCACAGGTCTCTTCCCTAAGTAAATGAAAAAAGCCAGACCTCAGCCATTTTAGCCTAAATACTGAAAAGGTTGTAAGCTTCAAAAACAAGAAGCTGACTTTATTGGTTTGACATATATGCTATGAGAATGCAGACAGGAAAACCTCATTGAAGAAAACGAAATCATAATCATTTCAAAAGCAAGTCATAAATCTACAAGGGCATTTCCAAGCACATGGAAAAACAGAACATCCATGGCTGCTGGAAGCTATCATGCTGATGTTGCAGAGCACATATATACACGTACATGATGAGATGAAGTCAATTTCCCGTCACCCATTTACTGGCTGCAGAAGCAAAAAAATCTGAAACATGTTTGACTGCTAGCATTCTGAAACAAGATCCAAACACACACTCTTCCCGACTCTCAAAAAACTGGAACTGGATAAGCATAATATTTTCATTTATCATTTTTTAAACGTTGTTTTCAAAAAGGGGCAGACCCCCCAAATTGACACGTTTTGTACTGTTTCATTAAAATTAGCATCTTTTTGAACAGTTTGTGTGTTTGGCTGTAGAAGCACTGGCAGAGAACTACAAAACCAGGACGTGAAAGATGATCTGTACCACATGAAAGGTGATGCATACCACATGAAAGATGACATGTACAATATGAAAGGTGACTGTGATGTGTACCGTATGAAAGGTGATGTGTACCATATGAAAGACGATGTGTACCGCATGAAAGGTGATGCGTACCATATGAAAGATGATGTGTACCGCATGAAAGGTGATGGGTACCATATTTAATTCCATTAATTGCTTACCTTTCTCTTTCCTCTTTTCCTGTGCCTCTTTCTGAATTTCAGCCACAGCACGCTTCTCGTCTTCCTAAACAACAGTTTAAATAGGCAAAGATATGGAGCAGCAGGCCAACAACCGGATAGATGGTCAAGCAAAATTCACAAGATGAAAAAGAGCTACAGAGCAACAGATGAACAGCCAGACAGACAAATGGAAGGAAAACTGAGTCAAAGACTAATCAATGAATTAAGACCAAATGAATAAAGAAGCAAATCTGAGCAGATTCAGAGATCTATACAGAAAGAAATATTTTTTTTTTAAATTAAAAAAAAGTTGGGGGGGGGGGGGCAAAATTGCAGCAGAATTTCATAGATTCAATCAAATCTCTCTTGGCAAATACATATGTGTCATACTATGCCATTCATTTGGCAAATTTATGACATACTATGACATTCATTTGGCAAATATAAATGTGTTATACCACAAAATTCATTTGGCAAATATATATGTGTCATACTATGAAAAAACATGCTTTGTTTTGAATGGCTGAACAAGCTGTACAACGCTACACAGAAAGAGCCACTCACATCGGGGTTGCTCCAGAGAGAGCAACTGGTACACTCGGTGCAGCCTTTGCCAGGGTCTCTGGGATGTTGGCAGAAATGCTTGTACGAGATCTGAAAGCAACAGGAAGAGTTAAACAAGCTTCCCATTGCACAGGTTTCAGGTGAACAAAAACAAGGACTGCACAAGCCCTCCTCAGCTAAAAGCCAATTTTATGCATCTTTTTCTCAGACACACACACACACACACACACACACACACACACACACACACACACACACACACACAAGCAGTTTTTATATGGTTACCCTCACCATTTTTACACAGCTTTAATTGTTCCTTCTTTTTCTCAGCATTAAATACTATGCCAGATAGTTCTTGAGCCAAATACTCTCAATTAAAAAAACAAAAACAAAAAAACATCTGAAACAGAATGACTAACGTTCTAAAACAAGATCCAAACACAGAAAGGTCCAAAAGACCGCTTATTTATTATGACAGGGACACACAATACACAAATTTTCAGGGAAATCCCCTTTGTCAAAATGTGTCGTTTTGTAGCTTCATGAAGGGGATTTCCCTAAAAATGTGCATATTATGTATCCACGTCATAATAAATAAGCGTTCTTTTGAACCTTTTTGCGTTTGGATCTCAGATTCTTAGTTCTTCATGATCTCATGGTCTGCTTCACAGCTATTTATCTATGGAGCCAACTTGCTATTGGTCACATGAGAACAAAAGTTTCAAATGCATAAAAGGTTAAAAGGAACACTAATTTAATACAACAAAATACAAAATGTGTGCGTATTCAGGACAAGCCCCTTTTTCAAGCGACAAAACAAGGGTTCTGCACTGACCTCCAAGCCCTGCCTCTCAGCAGGTCATCTTGTTGCAGCCTTCCTCTTTACTCAAGGGAACATTTAAAAAATGGGAACATTTTTTCAACCAGTGCAACACCACTAACAGTTACAGTACCTGTGGCTTTCTACAGATGTAGCACATGGTGGCTCCACATCGGCAGGTCATCTTGTTGCAGCCCTCCTCCTTGAAGAACTGGGCTTGGCAGGAAGGGCATCTGCGAACACGAGCTGCTGTCATCTTTTCTTCACTGCCCAAAAGAACAACGCCAGTCAAATCAGCACTATGTTAATAAGCGCAGCCAAATGGATGTCATTTTCACTACCTATGAGCGTAAAAGAATACAACGTGCCGCTTGACAAATTCGGTACTTTACAAGATGATTCAGCCGTCTTCTGCTTTCCACATGCCACTAGTAGCCTGCACAAAATTCACAGATACACAACAGGCATATCAAACTGCAGCAGAATAGTAAAATGAATCAGTGTAAAGAATCCTCATAAACCTGTAAACTGGGCAGCACTCACCATCAATGTTCTAATAATACAAAAAGATTGGGCAAATCTGAATGCATGTTAGTTAGGTTGGTTAGTTAGTAACTGGATTTTAACATCCTATCAACCACACTAGGTCACTTAACTTTAGTTAGGTTGGTTAGTTAGTAACCAGATTTTAACATCCTATCAACCACGCTAGGTCACTTAACATTAGCTAGGTGCTGTACCAAAGGACAGTGTGCCGACAGAGATGATGATGAAAGCTGACCACTCACTAGTCAGTACGGAGCGAGGTCTCATCTTTCTTCTCCAGCTGGTCACATGTCTTGCCCCGGTGCTCCGACCAGTCTTGCTTGCAGTCACGGCAAGTTTCCTGAGAATTTACAGAAGCACATTAATACCAAGTTATAAAAGCTAAAACTGCTAGTAACCACATGAATACATGCACTCTCGCTACGTTTTACTCCTTTTTATTTGGATACTTATCTTTGTTGTGTTCAACTGTCTACTTGTCCTTTTATTGTGGAATTCAAGTGACCCAAATGGCAAATTTTCATTTTATGCATCTATAATGAATAGTTCTTTTGTATTTATATTGTCCTTCTGACATCCACAAAACTGGACCCAACAATAACACATACACATTATTTTACACTTTTGTACATACATGTATGTTTCTGTCTATTCATATACAACATTCACCCATGGATTTAACTTGATCATAAAAGTTTATTTTTATTTTTTAAAGCCTCTAGTATTGAATCTCTGGCACACAGTGACCCCAGACAGGCACTGTGAGGTACACAACTTTCACCTTCAGCTATTTGCCATTGATGACCTTGAAGTAAACTGAAGGTCATCAAACCTGAAATTAACAAAAGCTAAGCCAGTATTACCAATAAAGCTCAAGAAGTATTATCGATACCATCAGGCAAGGTTTGGCACAACAGTAGCGTTTAAGAAAATCTCAACATTAAGGTTGGCAATATCCACATTAAGCCCTGTCGGTTTATGGTCCTCAAATGATATGAGAATGTGTGTGTATGTGTGTTTGCATGCATGTGTGTGCATGTGTGTCTAGTGTACAGAATGAACTTGAAATGTGCACTACGTTGACACATCCACATATCAGTTCATTCCATAGTATGTCAGTGTATAAACACACACACACACACACACACACACACACACACACACACACACACACACAGAGGATTGTGTGCACACACAATGCCAGTAAAGAACACATGCACATGTACACACACACACATGGCTGAGAAGAGTGAAAGAGAGAGTTCAAGGTCTCTTCCATGACTCACTTTCCTGCAGCTGGAGTTGGGGCATTTGAAGTTTTGCACACGTGAGTCCAGTACAGCAGCAATGTTGCATTTGGGGCATCTGGAACATACACAGGTCTTGACATCCGTACATAACGCATCATGTGTGCACGCCAGGTTAGACCTAGCCCTACCACAATGAGGCAGTGTATTCCAAGACCTGCTGATTCCTGACAGGCAGATACTTAGGTATACATTTGATGCACCACATATGCACATCAGCACACATAAGTTTTGGGTGGTTCAGGTGGGGTTGTTAACTCCCTTGACTTTTACTGTGCATCGCTTAAGTCCCTTGGCTGTTTTTAGTTCAGGTGTGTACTATTTTGACGGTGGAAGGTGACGACAGTGAATTCGCGAAGTTCACAATGCCAACCTCAAAGGCATTTTTGAAGGCCCACTGTCAGAGTGTGTCTGGCAACAAGCAAGAACTTGTTGCCTGTGCTATAGGATGCTAAAAAAAAAAAAATCACACACTTGCGATCTTCTGGTCAGACAGGAAACGATGCAGACACCTATTTTTCACTCTCCATCAACTGTAATTCTTGCAAACATGGCAGAAGTGGCATTTGTATTGCTTTGCAGTTCTAGGTTCAACTTCCATTGTCATACACAGCATGAAACGACACCTGCTCGGAAATCAACCTGGAGGTGGCAGCTGCAACCTTTCACGAAAGATTACAAAGGGCATTCACTAGTGCAAATCAGCTTCACTTAATTGCTCAGTAGCAAGCACACGCACACACATGCATGCACCCACACTTTACCTCACAAAACTTTCCTGTGTCATTTTATCTCTGGCATCTGTACCTGACAAGATCCGGCATGGCTGCTTTGTTGAGATTTTCTTCCGCCAAACGCTCTTCATACTTCTGGATAACATCATTCGGCAGTGCTTTCACCAACTGACCTGAAGCATTGTGAATACAGAGTTAGACAGTAATTGAATTTTAATGTCTTGTCAACAGCACAGGGTCACCTCAGGACAATCAAATTCTGTTATAAGCAAATGCACACTGAGGGGGGTGAGGAGAGTACAGATATGCTTGCTTAGCGCCAGACATATGATGGTGGCAGACGTAACACGAAATGAGCTGACAAGGATCACGTCTCTATCAAATCATAAGTACAGGCCGGCATTTCTCTACTTTCCATGAAAACAAATCAGCAACCTTGTACATTTAAACCAGGTCACCCTTCACTGATATCCTGCAAAACGATTCAGTGATTCACAAACCCCCACCTGAAAAAACAAATCTGTAGGCTTGCTGCACCAGCTTCAAGGCTGATCAAAGCCCTGCACTCTTAAATCCAGTGTGCAAATCACATCTCATGGCTCCAAGTCTAATAGTGTCTCACTGTAAGAATATGCAAGTTACTCACTTTTGGGGAAGGTGGAGTCACAGTCCTCTGTCATGCAAGCAAGACTGAGCTGCAACACAGTCAACACAGCCACATCAACTTCAAAACTTGCACAACTTCAAAGGTGTAAGACCATCCGGATTACACAGAAACTGTCAATTCATTACAGCCACACAGTCACCATAATGGTGGAACCCCTCTTTCAAGAGTTTTTAGACCAACTGGGGGGATTGGGTGTGTGTGTGTGTGGGGGGGGGGGGGTAACTGTCTCTCCACATTAAAAAGAAAAGGAGGAGGGGGGGGGGGGGGGGGGGGCACAGTTTCTCAAACTTCTAGGAATTTGACTTTCCCACTACTTATGGTAATGATTTCTGTCGTGAAAGGAGAGAAAGAAAACATATTCTCATTTCACACTAACTAGTAACATCATAAAACAAAGAAAGGAAAGGATTTATTTTATGTCCAGTCAACCATGACAGTTATACTATGAAATAAGCACAGAGAACACAATAACTCACTTAATAGACAAACCACATTTTGATGTAAACATGCATACTGACAATACTGTATATATATATACACAAAACAGCTGTACTTTCTCACTTACTACTGTTACTAGGCAAACATTTACCTTATTTGCCAAAATGTGCAATACAAAATCTCAACTCAACATCACAAGCACACACACACACAACACTGACCTTTCCAGAACCATAAATGGCTTCACGAGCATATCCCAGAAGGCACTGGCAGCAGAAGAGATGCCCTTCAAAGCACTGGACCAAGTTCTCAAAGGGCTGCTCCGCAAAGCAGCAGCCACATTCAATTGACTGACCCTGTTCCTCATACTCCGATTCTAGCAAAGCCCACGCCATCTTATGGTCCATTTCCTGGTGGAGAGGGAGCAAACAAATTCAAAATGAACAAAAGTCTGCATACCATTACCAGTCTCAGTGTGGCTACTGGATGGCAGGCACACAAAACCAAAACAAATGAACACAGAACTGAGCACAGTTGAAGTTTTACTGTTTCAGCTCCATCGATGAAATGGACAAAACCCAACTACTAGCCAAAAAATGATGCTGGATTCTTTCTCTCTCTTCCAATTCTTTTCCAAGCAAAAATAAACAGATATATATATACATGAACCATTCCCAAAGAATATTCATGAGATGAGGCTGACACAGTAACTGAGACTGAAAGAGAGGCTTAGAAGTGAAAGCTATGGTGCAGACGACCAAATATCTTCACTCTCTTGTCATTTTTGGCACTTCCCAGCCTCGCTTTCAGTCTATGGCCGTCATCATAGGACAAGACTGAGCCATTATCAACCAAGCTCATTCCAACAGCTTGGAGGGGCAGGAACTTCTCCGAGACAGAGTGAAGTGCAGGTTTCCCTCCCAGAGAGCCTACACATCATCTCAACCGAGAACAACTGAGTTCAGTGGATATGCAGGTCAGTGATATATAAACAGCCCATGGCTCTTACAACATAAATCATTGAAGAAACATGTTTTATATTCCATGCCTGCCCATAAAAAAATATAACTCAGCTAAAACCTGTTCCAGCTCACAATAAATTTTATCCATGACACTGCAGAAAGGACAAACAAAAAAAAAAAACACGAAAAAGAAAAGATTAAACAAGAACAAAAAGACATAGAAACCAGACAAAAGATTACAATGGCATGAAACAGTTGTTGTTCGCTTTTCTATAGCGCTATTCTCTGCTCTTGAGCAGACACACTGCACTCGCATGTGATTCTGTATGAGTGACTAGCTTTTAATAGCGCGTTTCTGAATATTCACCGCTGGCATGACTGGTGCCACATGAAACTGCTGCCATCTCGGCGCGTTCTGCATACACCATACCACCATGTACCATGTCACTTCATGCAAAGCCACATACGTAAGGTGCATGTGTATTTAGCTGTAACCTGCCACCTGCACTTTTGGCAGACTGACCCGGGTCTTTAATGCGCTACTGCCGTAACATGTGGGTGGAATGGATACCAACATAAGAGTCAGCATACAAAGTTGACTATGGAGAAGAAAATTCTCCCACCGCTCCTGCAGGGGTTCAAACCCGCAACCTTTCAATCACGAGTCTGGTGCTCTAACCACTGAGCTATTCACCCTCCCCACCCTCCACCACACCAGCAGGATTCACCATTTCACTCTCAGAACAGCCCAATTTCAAACAACTGTCTAAAGAATTCCTTGCCCGCAGACAAAGAAAGAGAAACAGGTGGTTAAAAACTTCCCTAAGATAAAAGACTGAAAGGATGACACAAAGAAAAGAAGAAGGAAAGCAAGAAAAACAGCCTACCAAAGCACGAAACCAAACAGGAGGAAGGAAGGACAGAAGAAAGAAAAGCTGCGTAAGCATGGACAGACAGACGGCCTCACCTCTTTGTCCAGTTTGGCTCGCTGTTCTACAAACTCCACCTGAGCCTTCAAGTATGGGTCCTGAATATTCAGCTTGGACCCTGAGAACGCCCGCAGCCCCCTTCATCAGACTGTACTTGATCTTCTCCTCATGCTTCTCCCCTGATTGAAATCACCATGAGAAGCATCCAAGAAAATGACACACTGTCATCAAAATTGCTGATAAATCTCTTCTAAAACAACACACACACAAATGTCATCTACTGATCAGCTGAAAAGTCATAATGTCACTAAACAGAAGACAAAACAGTAGACAAAAGACAATCAGCAGAAGGAAAAACAAACAAAAAAACACATTAAAACTAGTAGACAAACAACAGAAGTCATTCAAGAAAAAGAAAAAAAGAGAGAAAAATAATAATAATCATGTCACTAAAACAGAAGACAAAAGACAATCAGTTGAATTCGTCAAAAAGGTCATATCACTAGAACAGTAGACAAAAGACAATAAGTTAAATTTATCAAAAAAGTCATGTCACTAAAACAGAATACAAAACAGTAGACAAAAGACAATCAGTTGAAGTCATCAAAAAAGTCATGTCACTAAAACAGGAGACAAAACAGTAGACAAAAGACAATCAGCTGAAGTCATAAAAAAAAAATCATGTCACTAAAACAGAAGACAAAACAGTGTTACAGTAGACAAAAGACAATCAGTTGAATTCACCAAAAAAGTCATGTCACTTAAACAGTAGACAAAAGACAATCAGTTGAATTCACCAAAAAAGTCATGTCACTTAAACAGTAGACAAAAAACAATCAGTTAAATTTGTCAAAGAAATCATGTCACTAAAACAGTACACAAAAGATAATCAGTTGAATTCATCAAAAAAGTTGTGTCACTAAAACATGACTTAAACAGTAAATAAAAGCCAATCAGTTAAATTCATCAAAAAGTCATGTCACTAAAACAGTAGACAAAAGAAATTCA
>OY757541.1:31936102-31956902 GCA_963584105.1 Alviniconcha strummeri | reverse complement strand
AACAAAAAGGTCATGTCACTAAAACAGAAGACGAAACAGTAGACAAAAGACAATCAGCTCAAGTCATCAACAGACTCCAAAATTTGAGGTGGTGGGGGGGGGGGGGGGGAACTTACCTTCATGTACCCGCAAAGTAATCCACATTGGTCGGTTAGAAAACATTGGACTACCAGTCCCTGTAAAAAGAGTAGAATAACACCTAATACACACCCACATACACTCATACACTGTAGGCATATATATGGATACATGTGTGCATGTACATGTATCCACACACAACACACACATACACCAGATGCATACACACACACATATGTGACATGGGCCCTTTCTTACATCCATGTCATTTAATTCCCACATGTAAACAAGACAGTGATACAGGCCCTTCCTTCCTCTCACAATATTCTGATCTTCAACGATTACTTAAATCCAAGCAAATTATCAAAGGCCACAACAACAACAAAAAACCAATAACTCTGCATTTAAGGTGGCATTACCACAACAAAGCTCACTAACTTCTGAAGCAGAATCACCACGAGACCACAAACTCACTCTCTTTTTCATAGTCAGCCATGGCCACATCAAGGGCACGAGAAATACACCGATGAGCTGGTGCATAGTGGCCATTGTAGCGGGCAAGCACTGTATTGATCGTTTCCATCCGCACCTGGTCAATGGAAAAATGGCAAAAACAATAGAACAGCACCACCAGAGACTTGCCCAAATTTTTCCTTTCTTGCTTGTTAATGACATAATATATCATCTATACCAGTAGATGCAAAGTGCCATACGAAAGTCAATACATGCAGTACATTAGTCTCAACATGTGAATAATCATATTATGTATAATATAATGTATGGCACTTAATAATATTTGCAAGTGCCATGCAATACATGCAGCACAATACAATCTAAACATATGAACTGGAACTGAATGCTGGAAGATACCTTACAAGCTAAACCTTGCTTTCAAATATTGAGAAAGAAACCAACACACAGGCACATAAGCATGCACACACAGACCAACAGAGAGAGAGAGAAAGAGAGAAACAGACAGAGAAACAGAGAGGCAGACAGACAGAGGAGATTACAAACTCAAAGACGATGGATGAAACTCGTCTAAGTCCTTATGATAAAACTAGCTGAATTTCCATGTAAAATAATCCACTGTAAAAAAAAACACTGATCAAACACTTTCACTGAATTCACTTTCTGAAGCTGAACAGCAATCCTTTCCCTGGGCATCTGTTTCACAACATGGATTAATTAACCTTCTGCCATCTTCCACTTAATCAGACTAATGACCAAAGTCAGCTTTTAGAGCCTTGGTCAGCACCGCTATGCTGGGGAAGATCCTGGAGGCTTGGCAAAGTTCATTACAATACAGCTGTAAAACTTGTGCCATCAAAAAAACACCCAGCTGTGTAAAACCTAGAAATCATGGCGACCAGGAAGGGGGTACTGCAACCCCCCCCCCCCCCCCCCCCCCCCGAAAAACAGACAAACCAACAACAGGTGTCTGATAAAAACAAACAAAACAGGTGTACTTGGCCACCCCCACCCCTCACCAACCGATGAGGTACCTGAAAGGTGGTGACTTTGCTGTGTTCTGACCAGTTCCATGTGATGGGTGTGTCTGAGGTGTGTTGGGGTGGGGGGTGGGGGGGGGGGGCTGCCACCCCTACACAGAAGGGAGGAAGAGGAAGTCTCTCTCGAAATTGAAAGGAATTACAGACTTTCGGTCTCCTCACCTGGCATGTTTCATTCACTGTCAACACCCCCCCCCCCCCCCTTCCCTTTTGTATTCCTTGATCTTATTTTTACAGAAGCAACTTTTTTTTTCTTCAGCAAAACATACACAGCTTTAGAGTGGAATTCTTCTGAAACAAAAGCTGACAATTCCAGTGCAAACACAAAGTACACAGTAGCTACGACTAGCGCAAGTACAAAACCAAACCCGATGCTCCAGGGAGGGGAAGAAAAACAAACAAACAAACTTTTAAAGTGGACATAACCCTTCCTTGACATCACAGTTGATCGATCACCTTTTGGTGACCTGACACTGTACTGTCAGTTCATAAATGGAGGCAGAGACAAGGGAGATAACATTAAGGCTGAATATAGCCATTTTTAGCATGTGACACAGTAAACACCATTTACAAGTTCAATCCACACACAAAAGAGTAAAACATCAAAACTAGCACATTAAGCCCGTTCTTAATTGGGCGAATGTTTCTTCGCGAAGCTAGTTGGAAGTATTCGGCGAAGCTAGTTGGTTCTTAATTGGGCCAACTTTTCTTCGCGAACCTAGTTGGAAGTATTCATCGAAGCTATATTCGGGGTCCAAAAAACTTCGCTCAACATGTTCTGGGAACATTCGCCCTATTGGATGATCATTGCCTCTGACTGGCTGAAAGCAGAGCTCTCCTGTGAATGAAGAAAACACAAAAATAAAAATGGATGACGGTGTCACTAGATTCTTCACTCGCTTCAGAGGAAATTTGTTTATTTGTTGACCCAGAATGAGATAGTAGTTAGTTGAATTACCCTGTGAGGGATGATTAAAGTATATTGACTTGACTTGACTTGACTTGAGCCTACATTTTCGATCATGCTGTCTGCTGCGCGTCTGCCGCAAGTTCGGGCTGAAGCTTGCATCTCATTACAAGCCAGTTGAGAATGAAGTAAAGTTTGGACTGTCCGAACCATATTCGGCGAAGTAAATGTTCAATTAAGAAACGAATCATAGTTCGTTGAAGTGTCCGAAGTATGTTTGGGCGAACAAACATTCGCCCAGTTAAGAACGGGCTTTAGTAATTCCACTCAGGTTGACTTGAATGTAAAATATACTGAATCAATGAGTGCCTCTGAAAATAAAACAGAAAATGTACGTTGTGATAGGACAAATAAAAATAGATAAAAAGAGAACATAGTAACTGATAAGATCAACATTCTCACACGTCATCCACATAATAAAAAAAAATGAAACAAACCAATGTACCATACCAAACAGCATTTCTATCTCCATTGTGTATCTGATCTTAACACTGCAGAATCAGACTAGAGTCTGATGTAACACACACCTCACCACACATTCTATGTCAAGTCAAAAACCTCTCAAACTAACCCTGTAACGCTACTCTGTGCTTCTGCGGCCAGCTGAAAATGAACCTGAAGAGAGAACATGCGACACTTACGTTACGGAAGTCAATGCTGAGGCGATCCGCAGCCAGGGTTCTGGGAATTAAGCTGCAATCACTGTAGTCCTTGTAGTAGTCTCTGCTGTCTGTTGCCGTTCTACTATTCTCCACGTGTACGACCTGATACATCACATAAACAATGTACATTTGCAAGTCTGCTGCCTGTCATTGCATCACTTTTCTAACCATGGACAACCTGATGCAACATATAAAGTACACTCTGTGTGTACATTTGCTTATCCTGCTTTTTACACGACTTTTCTCTACGTGGACAAACTGATTAGATAAATCACATACACAGTGTACATCAAAAAAAACTGAAACAAAAATGACTGCTAGTATTCCAAAACAAGAACGTTTTTCACTGTTTAACCGTTAAGTGTCGTTTTGTAGCTTTGATAAAGGGGATTACCCCAATTATTTCCGTGTTTTGTCCTAATAAATAGTGTTCTGTTTGGATCACAGTGACAGCATACATCAGCTCAGTCTCCACTGTCTATTGCTGCACTGCTTTCCTTACATATAGACAACCTCATGCAACCCAGAGACAATGTGTATTTACTTAGTCTCTGTGGTCTGTTATTTCTCTGTCAGACAGATAAGTGGAATCTGGCCATAGCAAATAAAGAAAAAATGTGTGTAATGGAGTCGTGAAATGATACATTTGGGTACCGTTGACCCATCTTGCTGGAATAGTTCTGGAAAACTTAATGATTTAAAAAAGAAAGAAAACTTGCCTAATGACTAAATCTACTTTTATCTCGTAAATAAGACTGCAGAGTCAGGATGAGACTATAAAGTTAAACTGACGTCCCTCATAACTGATATCCCCCATGTCATCCCTATTGCATTCTCTACAATCTGGATTCTCATAATGTCTGTAAGCGTGACCCTGACGGGCACATTCATCCCTACTGCATTCTCTACAATCTGGATTCTCATAATGTCTGTAAGCGTGACCCTGACAGGCACATTCACCCTACTGCATTCTCTACAATCTGGATTCTCATAATGTCTGTAAGCGTGACCCTGACAGGCACATTCACCCTACTGCATTCTCTACAATCTGGATTCTCATAATGTCTGTAAGCGTGACCCTGACAGGCACATTCACCCTACTGCATTCTCTACAATCTGGATTCTCATAATGTCTGTAAGCGTGACCCTGACGGGCGCATTCACCCTACTGCATTCTCTACAATCTGGATTCTCATAATGTCTGTAAGCGTGACCCTGACGGGTGCATTCACCCTACTGCATTCTCTACAATCTGGATTCTCATAATGTCTGTAAGCGTGACCCTGACGGGTGCATTCACCCTACTGCATTCTCTACAATCTGGATTCTCATAATGTCTGTAAGCGTGACCCTGATGGGCACATTCATCCCTACTGCATTCTCTACAATCTGGACTCTCATAATGTAAGCATGACCCTGACGGGCGCATTCACCCTACTGCATTCTCTACAATCTGGATTCTCATGTCTGTAAGTGTGACCCTGACCCTGATGGGCGCATTCACCCTACTGCATTCTCTACAATCTGGATTCTCATGTCTGTAAGTGTGACCCTGACCCTGATGGGCGCATTCACCCTACTGCATTCTCTACAATCTGGATTTTCATCCCTGCTGCATTCTCTACAATCTGGACTCTCATAATGTCTGTAAGTGTGACCCTGACCCTGATGGGCACATTCATCCCTACTGTATTCTCTACAATCTGGACTCTCATAATGTCTGTAAGCATGACCCTGACCCTGATGGGCACATTCACCCGTATTGCATTCTCCACACTCTGGACTCTCTCCGGACTGAGAGCCTGGAAGCTTACAGTGATTTCTGGTTCCTGGGGTCTTTGCTGAGGCAGGGGCTCATCCAGCAGATGGTCCATGGTTTGGTTCAGCGCCTGGTCCAGTGTACTGGTGGCCAGAAACCGTTCCAGCAGCTGTGTCACCAACTGCCTGTCTGCCCCAGGGAACACCTCCAGCTGAAACACACCACTTTACTGATGACCCAGGAGTCGTACACATGTTGTTGTTTTTACAGACCTTGATCCTAGTCTACCATTCAATGATTTATCTTCTCTCTCTCTTTTTTTTTTCTGTTGATTTTGTAACTGTCAACAATAATGACGATAAACATAATAAGAACCTTTCACAGCAACAGAATGCAGACAGAAAATTTTGAAATATTTCCCTCAATAATTTCACCCAGGCCCATTCAATATATGGGGGTCATAAAAGAGAAGTTCTACTAAAGTAAATGGAAAGTGCAATTTTTTAAAATCAACAAATATCAAATTCAAATGGTCATGCAAAACAGTAACACAAACAGCCATCCACACATTCTGAGCACTGCGTAAAACCAAGCAAAACATCAATTTTCACAATCAGGAGATTTGGACTGAGGAAAACACAAGGACAGTGTTCCTCTCAAGAAATCATGAGCATGCACACGTTCTGGAAAGTGGCCTTACCACATTTTGGACACCAAACTCAAGACCCGGGTGTCTTGGAGGAGGAGGACCAGGACCATCCACAGGATCTGGATTAATAACAGGATGACCTGGATTGACCACAGGACCAGGATTGACCACAGGATTGACCACAGGAGCCAGATTGACCACAGGATCTGGATTGGCTGCAGAAGGACCAGGATTGGCTGCAGGACCTGGACCTGGACTGACCACAGGAGGACCAACATTGACTGCAGGAGGATCAGGATTGACCACAGGAGGAGCGAGTGTAGCAGCAAGGAATTGACCGTTGGCAATGCGACGCCTACGCACAGCAGAGTGTTGAACACGCTCCACCGCTGGTAGAACAGGGGTGTCAGATGCTAACTCCTTTCCTGTGTTGTTATCAGTAGCTGCTTCATTCACATCGTCATCAATCACAATGTTGTTTGCTGGTGTAGAGTGTACAATGACTACTGAATCCTCCTGGCTGAACACACAAGTGGCATATATATATATAAATTATAACAAGTAAGACAGTAAATAAGGAACTTGGTGTTTTATGCCCAGTCAACCATTACAACAAGTAAGACACCCAGAACAATACATATGAAGAAAAATTAATATGATACAGTACTACAGACTCATGGCCATTCACTGCAAAAACCCATAATTGTTTTAATAGAATATTGCATATAATACTAGTTACTGATCATTAGTAATATACTAATAATAACACAGTTAACATGTAGAGTAACAATCATTCCACCAAAATCCTGAGACACAACTGCACAAAAATACAAATGTCAATGAACTTCATGAGAAGTGGCAAATGTTTTAATCAGAAAATAGCCGCAATGCAGTTGATCAGATCTACTATGCTGAGTTCTGTTTTAAATAATTGTTTTGCAAAGCACATGAATATCATTCAGCATCAAAACAATTTTTTTTTTTATTTTTTATTCAGCTTCTTCAACCCCTTGGGCTCTGAATACTTTTGCCAGTACAACTGTGCCCTGAAACAATAAATGGTTGTTGGGTTGGGAATTTTAAATTAGGCCAGAAGTAGAACCAAAAACCAGCATACCTATTCAACCATGGTCCAGTACTTTGAAACCACACGGGAAAATAATCATACAGTTTCTTCTTTATAAACATGGTGGACTGAACCTACACAAGCATTAGTCCATGAAACAACTAGCCCAAACTGAAAATGAAAGACCAGAAACCTTCATTTAGTAACAACAACAGTGAGAACTACATAGTTGTATTATCAACAACAACAACTACAATGAAAACAAGAAGAAAGGCACTCCTTAAAATGATACTGCTTTTACTTTCACAGCTCAACTATCCTGTACAGAAAATGAAGCACATGTGACAGGATCAGACCTACAGATGTTAACTTAAATATTAAATTAATGCTGGAAGTAGTTTACTATGAACTATCATTGTGTATCAAGAAGTGAAGAACACAAAAGAACTAAGCCTGTATTAGTGTATACAATGGATCTACTGCTAGTGCTAGGTCTTGCAGTTGAGCTTCAACAAAGATTTATTTTTTAGGTCAGTCCTCCACTCCTACTAAGTACTATGTCTTGCACAGAAGAAGCAATCTTCTGATGCAGCTAGTACTACTTCTAGCTCCTTAATGAAAGAAACATCTGCTGAGCACTAGTTCGAGTTCTTTCCTTTAGACTTTCTGATTCTACCATTACCTGTTCAGCTTCAGGCCAAGACTGCTGTGGAGTTTGTAATGTTTGAGCCTCTGAGGAGTTAGCCCCCAGAGGTCATAAACATGGTCAGGTTAACTGTGTGAGGGAGAGCCATAAACTAATAAACTGACCCAGGAGACGGACAGCTGGACACTAGAGGACTAGTTAGGAGTAGTGACACACACTGGCCCTAGCTAGCTGTTACACTGCAGTACAGGTCTAGTGGAACCTCTGCATCTTGGACTGTTTACTTTCCATTCTGATTTGTTTGTTTGTAAGTTTCCTGTCTATTGTCTCACCCTGTGGCAGTGAAGAGTTTTACCCTCAAGCTGTTGCCAAAGTGTGACAGAGTGAGACTTGAGTAACAATACAGGGATGCTACACAGACTTCAAAGGATCATAACTTGGACTTAGAGGAGATAAATATATTATATAATATATATTTTTTAAATATATAAAACCTCTCCACCCCTTCTGAGAGCAAGTCACATTGACTGACAGACATCCTAACATACCATCCACACAACAAAACACTTTCAAGAGTTTCAAGTTACATGATATAAAAAGCCATCAGGCCCCCCTACCATAGAAAAATGACAAATAATTGCAGGACCAATGATCACACAGCCACCAGACCAATGTCCTTGCAAATTACCTTTACTGATTATCATGCACATGTGTATGCATGTCTGTGAATGCAAGTGTGTGAACTTATGCACTGATGTACAATTCCTTTTTTCCAGTGAGATTCTCCTCACTTAAAGTTACACTGTAACTGTGTAAGCTATAGTAACCACTGTGCAGATGTAATAAAAGTGACCAGGATTCACATTCACTGGTTATTTCTGGTATCTTACCAGTTAAGATCAGCATACATTATACAAAACTGGCAAAAACAGCAATTGGTCAGATGTACCAGCTGTTAATTTGTTTGACCAGTTCTCAAAATACAAGCTCAGAGGGGGTGTGTGGTATGATGTTGTGCATGTGTACTGTGTTTCACTTTCAGACATGTATACGCTTGTGTCAGTTGTGAGTGAGTGAGAGAGAGTGTGTGTGTGTGTGTGTGTGTGTGTGTGTGTGTGTGTGTGTGTGTGAGTGTGCACTGTATCATGCATGCATGCTGTGTGTGTGTGTGTGTGTGTGTGTGTGTGTGTGTGTGTGTGTGTGTTCTAGATGGGGAAGGGAGCAGAGTGTTTGCTAGTAGTAGAGCTCTAGTAAGTAGTATTAGTACAGGTGGCCATATATACACCTGAGGGGTTACAGTGGTTGTCTGACCGGTTTTCATGAACCATTTTCACCACCTAATAAATGTCGCTCTGGTTTGACAAATGATGTCTAGTGTAATCACTGCAAGACCAACTATGTGCATGCAATCAGAAGAGGATAACTGCAATATTGTTACCAACAAACATACCACCCTAGCTGAAACTGAAACTGAGACTTCAAACAGCAACTCACACAACTACAAGACATTATTTTGTCCTCATGGTCACTGGTCCGCTGTTCAATGGTCCAGTGGTCATAATTTGTCCACATTCCATTTCCAACCTCACAATACATGTACTTTATACTACACACATTCCAGAACACAGTTTCTACACTGCTTCCCCCCCCCCCCCCCCCCCCCGCCTGCACCCCCCCCCCACACACACACACCAATCCACCCACACCCAACAACATGGCATACCTGTCATCCAGAAGCACAGGCACTGCATCAACATCAATGACAGGATCTGGCAGAAAACTGTTGGCACCGGATGCCAGATCAATGACAGAACCGGGGAGCTCAGGCCGGGGCTGCTTTGCAAGGTTTGCGGAGGGCAGGGGCCCTGCTGGTGTTCTACCCAGAGCATCCAAGCCTGCAAGGACCCCGGGTCTGGAGGCAAGGGGCCAGTGTGAGTGTGACACAGGGCTGTTCACTGACTTGGACTGGGCTCCAAATGAACTGCTGGTGCTGCTGCTGTGGGTGTGACTGTGAGCTGTAGTCACACTTCCAAATCCACTGCTAGGCAGTGGGAGTTGGTGAGTTCTGCTCACCTCACCCTCTGCAAATGCCATCCCCTTCTTCTTCTTCTTCTTTGCAAATGCACTATCAGCTGACAGGGATGTGAGCTTGTAGGGGTCTGTCACACTGTCTGCTGTGAGTGTGGCTGAGAGTTCAGATGTGGAGTTTGAGGGCTTGGCCAGCAGGTTTGCTGTCGGTTGAGATTTGAAAGTGGAGGGTTCTATCACCGGTTTTGCTGGTTTTGCCGTTTGATGACTCTGGCCAAGCACAGTAGAAAACTGGGAAGGTTTTGGCGCTCGACTGTGAGCAGCTCGACTGTAAGTCTTCAATGACTTCCGCAGTGCAGCTCCCGGAGGGAGCTCCACTTCGTTGGGATCAGGCCCAAAAACACTGTGGGCCGCAGTAACGGTACTGGTACTAGTGCTAGCTGCAGATGTAACAATGGGCCTGTTCAAGGACGGGATGCTAGGGTGTGTCCCGCACCTCCCCAGCAAGGCTGAAAATAAAAGGCTTGTGGAGGAAGATGGGACAGTTTTCAGATTTAAACCTGACCGAGCGTCCGACTCAAAGTCTGCACTCATGCTGAGCGTGGTTCCCATAAATCTGTTTAAACGAAGAAGGTCTGCATCAATATCATCCATTCTCTTCTGAAAATCACTTCTGGTGTCAGGTATGGATTCGCTGGTAGCCGAAGCTGAAGGTTTGCTGGTCCCACGTTTGAACTGGAGGGGGGCATTCAGTTCTGCTCGCAAGTCTTCCCCCACAGCAAGGGGAACGCTGTCACTGTTCTTAGACAAAGGAGTAGACAGGACTGTACAGACAGTTGTTGAGCTGCCATATGGTGACTTCTTGCCAAGATACTTCACTCCACCACTGTTGGACAAATGCTGAGAACAAGACCCTGAATTTAGACAGGATGATGAAGCTGACAGCAGCTTTTTGGCACTACTCTGTCTTTCATCCTCTGCGCAAGGAGAAGCGGACTGTTTCCGTTTGGGCGGGCTAATGGTAGGCAGGCTTTCTCCATGATAACTTGGCCAAAATTCTTCCGATCCATGGCTTGTACTCTGATTCCAGGCACTTTTCTTCTGAGGGAGCTGTGAACCTGCTTTCTTGCTGCTCATTCTTTTGGAATTAAGAGATCTCTTCTTCAAGGAAAGGTCAACAGGTGTTTCTTTTATGCTGCAATTCATGTCAGCAACAGATGTCAGTCCAATGCCTGGTGCAAAACCACTACCTCCAGCACATGTAAACACCACTGCCGACGAACTCTCCAATTTCTTCAGGGCTGAATTTCCCTTTTCTGGAGTCCCACTTAGAGAGAAAATGTCTGATATGTCTGGGAGATCACTCCCATCTGACGCAACAGAGTTTTGTGAATCTAACAGTGGGGTTGAAGCTGCTTCCCTTTGAGTTCCAGGTGTGGATGTACGCTCTGGGGAAGAAACATTGTTCTTTGTCTCCAAGGGTTGTGGCGATTCTCTTTTCTCCTGTTTCACCTGTGGTGTGGGCTTGCTAATGAATTCAATGTCTGGGAGTGATTCACAACTGGATTCATCAAATCCCCAAACCCCATGATCCTCACACTTGATCTTTGTAGCAAGTGGAAGGGACTCTTTCACTGACCCCGATCCACTTGCCACAGGATCCCTTTTTTCACTTGCTTCTGACAGCTGTAGTTTTGACTTGGTTTCACTTTTCTTGTGATTGCTGCACCCACCAGAACTGGAAAGAAGGCTGTTAGAATCATCGGCATCACCAACAACAACGTCAATGACCAAGGCAGAAGCTGAAGACTGCCTGCTTGATGCAGAGTCGGACCTCCGGCTTCCTGTCACTGTTTCTGGGTGTTCCGCAGAGCTGCCAGGCTCCAAAATGTCTGCAGCAGGACTGGCAGGCTCATGTTTTGACACAGCAAAGCCTGAACAAGACACAGCAGCAGTAACTGAAGAAAAAACACTCACACCAGAGGTCTTGGGTATCACAGTCCTGCTGGCCAACAGCTCTTTTGACAGTTCCAGAGAAGGGTCCTGGCTACCCACAGGGGCAGGTGCTCTAGACTCCTTGAGTGAAATGCCTGGAACCCTGCTCAAGACTGAAGTCCAAGGGGCAGAGGTCCCTCGATGAGACAGAGACGATTCAGAACTTGTATGGCTTGAGCTAGCACCAGTGGTGGAAGTCCAGTCATGAACTCCAGAAGCCTCACCAAAATCAGAAACACTAGAAGTTTGGCCAACATCACTGAAAGCGTGGCTGGAAACACCAGTGGTGTGGTGAGAAGTACCAGAAGTTTGACCAGAATAACCAGATGTTTGACCAGAAACACCAGATGTTTGGCCAGACTTGCCACGCGTTTTATCAAAAGCACCAGCGGGGTGACCAGAAACGCTGGGCACAATTTGCTCTGAGACGGTTGCTGCAGCCTCAACTGAGAGTCGGCCTGCATTTGACAAGGCTTGCCTCAATCCAGAGTGGCCACTCACTGAGCTTGTCGCCATGGACACCACACTAGGTGAGGCTTGCCCCCACAGAGGCAGGCCACTTGCTAAGTAGGTTGTCTCAGGCACAGCTGCAGCTATGCCAGAGGAGGTGGGACCACTTCTTGCCATGGACACTGATGAGGCTTGCCTCTCAAGTGACAAGCCTGTTGCCATGGATGCAGCTGGGACTGTGCCAGAGGCTGGTGGACCCTTTGTTGCCATGGGGACAGCTGATGTAGTTTGCCCAGTTTTGCTCTCAGTCACACTGGTAGATCCTGCAGCACTAGTGACAGCTGGTTCAGATGTTTTCACTGCAGCGTACCTTTCTCCCGATGGATCAGTATGCAGGGCAGAATTCAAAACCCCGAATGACTGGGGCTGTGAGGCTCCATCTGCAACAGATATCAGTCATTCTTGCATGAGGATTAATTAGTACAATGGAACCCCACTATCATTAAGACTGTCTTAAAAATCAATAGCAAATTGGTCTGGGGAAAAAAGGCAGTGGGGCTAGGTCAAGGGGTTCATTTACATGGAACTATCATCACAAATTTTTCAGAATGCTATTAAATTAATAATAACAATAAGGGATACTTTGAGCGCCTAACCAGCACAGGCCCTAAGCACTTATACATTCTTTAAATGTCCAGGTACAGTTTCAAAATTCGAGAAAGGTTTCTGGATCATTATCATTCTTAACCATTTTGTGTATACCACTTCCATGCAGCTTTGTTCTTCTGTAGACACATGGACATTTCACACCCTCCATGTTACAAACTAAAAACCTTTGGCCAATGCTCTTTTTCTTACTGTGCTCCAATGCCATAACATTATCTCCCTTGACACTGATCACCTTTAATCATCCCATACCTTCAATGCTGGGTTACACACTAACCTCTACAAACAGTACTACAATAACTGGTTTCTAATCCCTTCTTCTTCTTTTTTTGGCCTCTCCACCTCCCCCAACACACATCATGGGTCACCATCCTTAGTCATCTTCTGGTCTGGGCAACAAATAGTTGCACTTTTGGTTTTACGGGTTACATGGTGGCGGAAGTTGTTGCGCACTTTATTGGTATGAATGTCTTTGGTCGTTTCAGCTTGTGAGAGTATATCTGTGTATCATGCACTGTATGGATCTGGCACTGTAAACATGCAATTGCAAGTTTTCATGTGCCATATATATAATTTATAAATACAAAATTTTAATCATTTCATTCATTCATCAATAATCCCATTTATACAAAATTATAGGCAATTTATCAATTATCGTTCTCAATCTTAGTCATTTTCTGGCAATATAAGTTAACAACTACTTACCAAGAAAGGTTTCTGGGTCGTCCAGCCTGGTCAATGGGCACAGAAAGGCATCAAGGTCAGCGCCATCCTCCCCAAGCAGAAAGTCCATGCAGGATGGAAGCAGATTCTGCACTGGGGTCTGGAAGTGGTGTGAGTGCAGGGCGACAATGGCACTCAGACTCCACATGGAATGCTGTGGGAATACAGCCTGCAGTGACTTCAGTGCTGCGTCCTCTTCTACTGTCAGGTGCAGCAACCCTCCGGCAATTTGCCTGTTTGGATTGGTAAACAAGAAAATCATCAAAATACTGGGCATAATCTTCTTGAACAAATATATTACAATTTACATCTGAACCTCCACCCCACACCCACACTCCTCCCTTTTTGTGTGTGCAGATAATCACTAGTCATAAAACTAAAAGCTGTCATGACTATATATAGTACTATTACTAAGTAGTACACTTTTTGTGAACTATTTAAGTATAATAATTTTTGTGTACTATTTAAGTATAAACTATCATACAATCCTATTGAACAAAACCAGTCCATTCTCTGCACATTATAATATTCACTTTTCACAAGTTGATACCATGCTAACCTTATATGGAAAATGTGTACAGAGATGCACAATTAGGCACACATCCCAATACTAAATAAGTATCTGCATTGTATAAATTTGTGGTATTAGTAATTGCAGTAACTGTATGCTGTATTATATTTATAATGTTACAATGAACAATGCTGTAAATGTTGATGGTGAGGGTGAACTCTGCACAGCATTTCAAGCAATCTGAGCACATAGGCAAAAAGTTAAACAGCCTATATCCCATACATGCATACCAAAATGTTCAGAGGCTGAACTAGCTGCAGCAACACACTTGCAATTTATAAACATTAAGCAGTGCATTAAGCAAATGACACCATAAACCTGTGCTAGAAATGCATGTAAAACTGCAGACAGAAGTCCAGCTCAGCACTTGTCCTCAACTTCTTAGCTCTCCTCTAGCCTCCATGAGCATAAAAACTGTCTGTCTCCTCAAAGTTCAATATTTTTGCACAATGCTAGCAGCATTATTCCGTTAACAATCATTATCATTTATGCACAAAACATGTGTATCTAAAAATGTAACATAAGTGTACAATTTCATTCACCCTTATGCATGCACATCATTTGTGAGTAGCAGACCTGTGGCTGTGACTAACATGATTTAATAGACATGTTCCCTTTCCAACAGTTTCTGAAGTGCCTACGCATTTAACTCTTTCTGGTGACTGCTAGTGTTACTGTGCTAGTGCTATCGTTAGAAATGTTACACTGTAAAGGTGTACACTGGAGTGGGGGTGCTTTGGGGGAGGAGGGGGGGACAAGAACAAAAAGAAAAGAGTGACTTCGTTTAAATGTGCATATTTAAATATCCATGCACCTATAACATCAAACCAGCTGCTATCATCTAAATCAGTACAGTATGCATACTACATAAGTAATGTCTCATCACTCATGAAAATTACACATCTAAATGTTGACTTTGTTCATCAAATCAGCCGAAGAGGGAGGAAAAGCCAACAACCTAAATTTAGTAAAAACAACAACAACAACCCCCCACAGTTATTGGTCAATGTACAGCGCCGATTCAAGTACTAACAGTAACAGTACACTTAACCGTGAACGTCAAGGGCTGACATCGATGCACACTAAAAACAACATAAAGTCAGGTGTACCTCCAGAACAGGTAACTAGACTCTACACCTGTATCAGCACATGAGACTCCCATTCCAAGCGTCGCTTGTGCCACTCCTGAAACTGTACCTAGGCCTATTTTCGTTTTGCAACTGTTCAACAACAAATGCCTGACATATCATAGCTATCTTAACACAGATTATACATATAATTTAGAAGGGAAGAAGGCGAGGACACAAAAAGGCTCAATGCAGGCTTCCACCTAAACATCAGGGTACCAACATCAGGTAATGAGGTAGGAGAACGATTCTAATCTATGGGCAAATAAAAGGTAAGAAGGCAATAACGCTGTGATACTCAGTACCGGGAAGTCTCCACCCCCAGTAACTGGGCAGTGAATCATACGTCTGCGAATCTCGTTGAGTTCGATTTGAATCTGACACCACACGTAACTAGCCTAGCTTCTTCTCGTCACATGTACACTATACCCGCTTCAATAAAATTATTAAATCATACTTCACCTTCTGAGATCTATCAAGTAATCTCGCATCCCTGGATCTCCCGACATTTTGTCAAAAACGTCAGAACTTCTTCCTTTCGATTTTCCTTCGCGCGCTACAATGGCGCAGGTAGAGAGTGTCAGGTCAAGGGAAGCAACTGGTTCTAACTCTGAGACTACGTCCAGAGGGGTTATTCAGTTGTCTCCTCTGCCCGGGCTGTACTACTATAAAAGACTCGTGGTGAAAAATCTTTGTCGGCGGGGGCGGGGATAGCTCAGTGGTTAGAGCGCCGGATTCGTGATTGAAAGGTCGCGGGTTCGAATCCCTGCTGGAACGGCGGGAGAATTTTCTTCTCCAGGGTCGACTTTCTGTGCTGACTCTTAGTTTCGGTATCCGTTCCACCCCCGTGTTACCGGCCACAGTATCACGTAAAAGATCCCGGTCATTCTGCCAAAAGTGCAGGTGGCAGGTTACAGCTAAACACGCATACACCTTACGTATGTGGATTTTATTGAACCGTGCTTCGGCATTGGTCACAACTTGTCCCTAATATGTCAAATGACATCTGAGGACATTAAGCATCACTGAACTCATCATCATCATCATCTTTGTCGGCGGGGATAGCTCAGTGGTTAGAGCACCGGACTCGTGATTGAAAGGTCGCGGGTTCGAATCCCTGCTGGAACGGCGGAAGAATTTTCTTCTCCAGGGTCGACTTTCTGTGCTGACTCTTATTTCGGTATCTGTTCCACCCCCGTGTTACCACACTGAGTAGCACGTAAAAAATCCAGGTCGTTCTGCCAAAAAGTGCAGGTGGCAGGTTACAGCTAAACACGCATACACCTTACGTATGTGGATTTTATTGAACCGTGCTTCGGCATTGGTCACAACTTGTCCCTAATATGTCAAATGACATCTGAGGACATTAAGCATCAACTCATCATCATCTTTGTCTTTCATAGTTCAGGAGCTGTGTGAGAGTCGAGGTGGACGTCCTGGGCTGTCCGTCCGAACGAGCCTTCTGGTTTCCGTGGACGTAAAGAATTACGGCACCGTGCTTCGGCATTGGTCACAACTTGTCCCTAATATGTCCAACTGACATCTGAGGACATTAAGCATCACTTCACCACCACATCTTTGTCTATCGCAGCCGGCTGGTGAGCCGGTTTGGCCTAGCGGTAAGGCCGTTGGGCTGGTCACAGTGACTCGACGTGACAGTACGCCACTATCCTAGTACTGAACGACTTGACTGACTTAGCCGCCGCCGTACCTTCGGCTCTTCTCAGTTAGTCTCTTCAAAAGCTGCGATCTGTGGACACTGTTTTGTGACTTTGTCGCCACAATTAATAAAACACTAAAAATGGCTCTCCGGCATCAATGAGTCCGCTGCCCATCTGAAGTGCAGAACTTGCCCATGACGGGCTGAGTGTACCGCCGATGAGGTAAAGTACTGATCTCCCTCTTCCCCCACCTCCATACCCCCTTCCCCCCATCCCTAATAAGCCTGATGGTTTCTGAGGACGTTAACCAGTTCTTGGAATCAGCCGGTTTGGCAGCACGGCTACTGCCCGGAATTGACACCGTGGAGCCATCTCAGTCAGTCCGCAGTGGCCCGTCGAGTCACAGAGTAGCCCGTGGGACACCCAGGCATCAGGGACTACCGGTATCATAATTATATGTACGGCAGTGCCTTAGTGTCAGCTAAAAGTCTGGCCATATGCAGGCGATGGTCACGTGCATCCTCAGTCAGTTTCTTCGGAGTCAAGCCCCCGACTTCGGCGGCACTGTATTTTGACCAGTAATGGCTTCTTCTTTTCTTTCTTTCTTTTTTTCTTTTTGGCTGCACAACTGATCTGAAACTCCCCTCTCTCGCTCTGTCTCTTGCTCTTTAATCACAGCCGTTTCCTTCAAATTAGTCTTTACCCCCCACCCCTGCCCCCCATGTCCTTCTCAGTCATGTGTGTGTGAGCTGGTGCGCGTGCGCTCTTTATTGGCATTGTGTCAGTGCGTGCGATCCTCTGTGTGTGTCAGTATGTGTGTGTGTGTGTGCGTGCGTGCGTGCGTGCGTGCGTGCGTGCTTGCTTGCGTGCGTGCTTGCGTGCGTGCGTGTGTGTGTGTGTGTGTGTGTGAGTGGGTGGTTGGGTGGGTGGGTGCGTGCGTGCGGCGTGCGTGCGTGGCGACGGTGCATGTGCGAGCGATCCGCTTGTGTGCTTATGTTTTTGCCATGCTTTGCATGAAAATGTTTGTTAATTTTCTGCAATATGTTTTGTACGCTTGTACATTTGCGCATTGTGTGTTTTTCTTTAAGTTTAATTGCAAAGCGCTTTGAGTTTCTTAAAGCGCTCTATAAGTTCCCTATTGTCCAAACTCAGAACATGACTGACTACGGCAGACTACTGTCAAACACTATCGTACAACTACCCCCCCCCCCCCCCACCACCACCACCACCACCACCACGGCCGGCGGCGCCTGCGGTTGTCGACGCCACATCCCTAAAAGCAGACTGGACTCGATTTGGCAAAACATGGAATTCCTTCACTGAGTCTTACCTACCCACGCAGTGACCTCAGTGCTGAAAGTTAAGATAGAATAGCTTAGGCTGGCAAAGACCAGATAAAGGCTTTTAGCCTAGGAAATCTCTGATCAGTTACTATATCACATCGCATATCATACTGCTCTGTCAGCTTTGAGTGATTGACGGACTCATCTCCTGCCTCTGTCTCTGACCTTGCCCCAGCTTCGTTCTTCTGCAGCATCGTAGCTGGATGCTGAGGATGTAGTACTTCTTGGGGGCGATGCTCATACCCCACTGGCGGGAGTCGCTGGTCCAAGCCTGTAGATGCTTGAGGTCTTCTTAAAACTGTAGGTGGTCTGATAAGGAGCTTTTTTCATGGACCGAGGATAGCAGATGAAGTTGGACCGAGGAAGGCTGCGTCCTGAGGATGTAGCACGTCTTGGGGTTGATGCTCACTATACCACAGCCGGAGTCACTGGTCCAGGTCTGTAAATGCTTCAGGTTTTCTTGAAGCTGTAGGTAGTCTCATAAGGAGTTTATTTCACGGACCGAAGAGAGGAGATGAAGTTGGACTGAGGAAGGCTGGATCCTGAGGATGTAGCACATTCTGGGGTTGACGCTCATACCCTAGTGGCTGGAGTCGCTGGTCCAAGTCTGTAGATGCTTGAGGTCTTCTTGAATCTGTAGGTGGTCTGGAGGGCTGGATGCTGAGGACGTAGCACTTCTTCGGGTTGACGCTCTCCCAGTCAGAGTCACTGGTCCAGGTCTGTAGATGCTTGAGGTCTTCTTAAGACTGTAGGTAGTCTGGTAGAGTTTATTTCACGGACCGAGGACTGTTCCTTGGGGACGCCGGAGTCAGCCGTGGTTTTGTCTGCTGAAGTCCGGCTTCGATCACAACTCTCATCTTCCGTTGCGTCAAGATGGTGAGCCGGGTATGCAGGTCTTCAGATCCTATGATTATTCGTAGCTCAGTTGTGAAGCAAGCGTTGATGGGGACAGTATCGAACGCCTTGGAAAACCCCCAGGTTGGCAACGTCTGTCTCAGCGTTTCTTGTCGTCGAAAGCGTAGATCAGGTGAGTCATGTGTTGTGGTAAGCTGCGTCTCACAGGAATAGCCGGCTCGGGATCCATGGTTGAAGGTAGTGAGGATGCTGTGTTTCTCAAGCTGGTTTAAAAAGGTCCAGTTATGACAGACAATGTGCTCCCGTCCCTAATATTGTAATAAGCCGTATGTGGCTTCTGTGGACTGACGTAAAGCTACATGAAAAGACAAGACAATGTGTTCATGAATTTTGCACTGATGTTACTGATGGAAGTGACTTGAAATGGGCCGGTAGTGTTCAGCAGTGTGTTTGTTTGTGTTCCTTCTTGTGTGCACCGGCGGAGATGTTTGCATTAAGCATATGCCAGTCCTCTGAGAGGTCTTCTGTGTCGAGGGACAGTTGAAAAATGGTGGTGATGGCTGGGACGAAGTTCTCTGTACATTCTTTCAACAAAAGGTCAGGGGTGTTGTCTGGCGGCCCGCCGGCTTCGTGTGGCTTAATTTCCTTTTGTAATTTGGGGTGGTGGCAGTGATGTGGGGGAATGGTTTTCTGTTGTTGTTGCTGTTGTTGTTGTTGTTGGGTGTGTGTGTGTGTGTGTGTGTGTGTGTGTGTGTGTGTGTGTGTGTGTGTGTGTGTGTGTGTGTGTGAGAGAGAGAGAGAGAGAGAGAGAGAGAGAGAGAGAGAGAGAGAGAGAGAGAGAGAGAGAGAGAGAGAGAGAGAGAGTATGTGTGTGTGTGTGTGTGTGTGTGTGTGTGTGTGTGTGTGTGTTGTTGTTGTTGTTGTTGTTGTTGTTGTTGTTGCTGTTGTTGTTGTTGTTGACAGCTGGTATAGTGCCGTTTGCCTCATGCTTTTGTCAGTCGTGAGGACCGACTTGAATTGGTTGCGGAGGGCGCGCACTTGGTTCAAGTTCTTGCTGCCGCTTAACAGGTGCCTTTTCTCCTTCAACGGTGCCACGCCCGTGTTGTCCTGGTTTTTGGTTTGGTGCAACGTCAGAAGGGCTTCATGTTGTTGTTATTTACTCAGTACATCCTCTATTTAGCGTGGTGTTTACGTAGCCTTGTGAAATTCGGATCGTCTGGTTCATGTGCCGATATTTTTTTTAAAGTTCAGTGGCGTGGAATCGCCGGGTAGGCAGTTTCACTTGACGGGACAAACACTGACTAACTCCAGCCAGTACGGCACCATCAGCGAAACGAGTATGTGTTGCTGTGTGATATTCCGCTGCTTCAGTTGCGATGAATTCCCCCCCCCCCCCCCCCCCAACCCACACACACTCCTAGCATCGCTTTCCGGCACCTTCCTCCTTGAAGGAAGGATGTCGTAAACCAGTGATTGGAGTTTGACACCCCCCCCCCCCCCCCCAGGCGCGCGCGCGCACACACACACATACGCGCGTACACACACACGCATGCCACGCACGCACACACACACAACCCGGAAGGGCTTGCACTAGCACACAAATACACACTGATAGGCCAATGTCACACACACACACACACACGCACGCACGCACGCACGCACGCACGCATGCACACACGCACGCACGCACGCACGCACGCACGAGGAATCACAGTTTATTCTTGCTGAACACCATGAATACCGCATTGCAATCATTGGCACGTATCGAAAAAGAAAGGTAAAAAGGCTCAGCTTACATGTTCAAAATAAATGGCTGAAATTTTATACATAACGGATAAAAACAAACAAAAAACAAACAACAACTTGTGTTCACAGCGCCAGATACACTCAGTGCATGCATGCAAGCTCTCGCGAGCTAAAAACTACCAAAGGATACTCATACCATAAAGTACGAACAGCCCCTACCAACCCACACCTACCCAAAAGCTCCCCTTCTTCCCGTTCTTACAAGGTATACAAGCGTAACTGCGACGTCCAACATTT
>OY757541.1:31902552-31935902 GCA_963584105.1 Alviniconcha strummeri | reverse complement strand
ACACACACACACACACCGTCACACATACACACACTGTCACACACACACACACACACACACACACGCGCGCGCGCGCGCTAACAAAAAAGCTTTATGAGAAACTATCGCTGTTGTATGACTGCATTTCCGACCTCTATTATAGTGAACATACAACCATGGAACCGGTTCCATCTAGAAACATAAATTGGCTATCTGAATCTCACAAGCCACTCAGTGTAACTCAGTTTAAAAAACAACAACTAATATATCCCCGGCATATATCAACGTTTGGCCAAACTGAAAAACGGTAGGAAAAAAAGAAGAAAAAAAAAAAAGGGGGGGGGGGGAGGAGGGGAAGAGGAAATATCAGTCAGTGCTTCAGTCCTCGTGCACTCTTGAACAGCAGTGAGACCAAAGATCGTGGCTAAAGAAGAAGAAAGGGGAAAAAAATGTATCAGCTGTGCTCAGCTAGATTCCGTGTACGGAATATGTTCAGTCTATTCACAACAGCACAATCCTCTTTACAAAAACTATCCCGGAAGTTGGGTCGAGTGCTCGTATTGAACGATGTTGGTTGAGTGTTGCTTACGTCCACAGAAACCGTAACCTTATTAGAGACGGGAGCCCAAGACGGCCACCTCGACTTTCACACAGCTCCTGAGCTCTGGTATGTATTTAACGACGGTACAGCTTAGGCTAAAAGGTCTCAACCTCCAGCTTGTTTAAAACAACCGGCTGCAGCTACATGCAGGCTAGCAAGAGAGAGAGAGAGAGAGAGAGAGAGAGAGAAGAGAGAGAGAGAGAGAGAGAGAGAGAGAGAGAGAGAGAGAGAGAGAGAGAGAGGAGAGAGAGAGAGAGAGAAGAAGAAGAAGAAGATAAAACCTTACCCTCAGCGGTGGGTGTATTGCTAAATCGCACACCGTGACGTCTGAAGTCTTCGGCAGAGTTGACAATGCCGCTGTCTACGTTGCGGGCTGAATGTTCGCCTGCACGCACCAGTCAGTAGAACTTACACGTAGTCACCCGTCAGTAGTTATACAAAGTCATCCGTCAGTAGTTACACGTAGTCACCCGTCAGTAGGTACACGTAGTCACACGTCAGTAGGTACACGTAGGTAGTCACCCGTCAGTAGCTACACGTAGTCGCCAGTAGGTAAGTTGCACGTAGTCACCCGTCAGTAGGTACACGTAGGTAGTCACCCGTCAGTAGCTACACGTAGGTAGTCACCCATCAGTAGCTACACGTAGTCGCCAGTAGCCGGGTAAGTTGCACGTAGTCACCCGTCGGTAGTTACGCGTAGTCACCCGTCAGTAGGTACACATAGTCACAACTAAGCCGTAGTTACACGTAGTCTCGCGTCAGTATTACACGTAGTCACGAGTCATTATAGTAACACGTTGCCACCCGTCAGTAGGTACTCGTAGTCAACAGTAAGTAGTCACACGTAGTCACCGTCAGCAGTTACACGGAGTCACCAGTCAGTAGTTACATGTAGTCACAAGTCAGTAGTTACACGCAGTCACCAGTCAGTAGTTACAACTTACACATAGTCAGGTCAGGTAGCCCCCTCCCCCGGCAGCTTTTCGATGGCTTTGGGTTACTATCGAACTATGTCACCTCACCATAAAATCGATCTTGTGTGTGTGTGTGTGTGTGTGTGTGTGTGTGTGTGTGTGTGTGTGTGTGTGTGTGTGTGTGTGTGTGTGTGTGTGTGTGTGTGTTTTGTGTGCGTGTGCGCGTATGGGTGCGTGTTCGCGCAGGTGCGTGCGTGCGTCCGCCGACGAGAGAGAGAGAGAGAGAGAGAGAGAGAGAGAGAGAGAGAGAGAGAGAGAGAGAGAGAGAGAGAGACAGAGACAGAGACAGAGACAGAGACAGAGAGACTGACAGACAGACAAAGAAGAAGTGACAAATCATGTACCGAGTGAACCTTACAGCACGATTTGTCACCCCGAGGCGATAAGTGGTGTCGGAGTGACAAATCGTGTCGTAACAAACCCTACCTTTGTCGCGCTTGCTGACGTCCAGTGGCGGAGACCGACACTGCTCTATCAAGGTCGCGATCACCACGTCCAGTTTCTGCAACTCCATCATCAGCTGACCACTCGAGGCCCCTTCCAAGGCGCTGCTGTTGAAATACTGCAGCAGTTTGTGGGAGAACTTTCGGCGCCTGACCAGCTCGTCTGCCAAGAGGTTCTCCAGACCCGACAAGTTGTCTGTATCTGCCGTGACGTTTTGGTGTGGAGCCCGCTCGTCTGTCGAGATGTTCTTCAGACCAGAGTTGTCTGCCTTGACGTTCCGATTCCGAGGCTCCTCTGCCAACATGAGGCCGGAAAACGCTGCCGAAGTTTCTGATGCCGATGTCGATTCGGCAGTTAATAAGAAGTCTGATACAGAAGTCGCCGACTCTGTATTCGTGAACGATGACAGCAGTGAAATCCTGGCATGGGTGTATGGGCTGATGCGTGAACCTAGTTGTGGGAGATTATCTCTCTGGACGTTTTGATCACTTAAACGGTGAGGCTGTGTCACAAAGTTGCCGGAAAGAATCCCTGGTGACTCAGTTTCAGAGGCAGATGTCGACGGAAGAGATGAAGCAGAGCGGGAAGACGGGGAAGACAGCGACTCGGGATCCATGGATAAAACTTTCAGCTGAGATAAACGAACAGCTGACGAGGATGAGCTTGATGTGTGTTACTGGGAGACTAGCAGTCTTCTGTCTTAGTGAGGTTACTCGCAAGTCAGATTAAAACGAAATTCAGTTCTTTCCCAGTACTACCGGCCTTTACAGACATGGGACTTTTTTTCAGATGCAAGGGTATTCACGGTATTTGTTTCATTATAATTTTGACCATTGTTCACACAACCGTCTTGAATTACACTGCCGGGTTCTGCAAATTTCCCCACACCCACGACAACGGGTTTCACCGACTCAGTGTATAAAACACAGTCAGACATTTGGTTCTCAGGCGCACGCATAAACTGATCAGGAGGCGGGGGATTTTAATTTTCCGGCCGAAGCGTCTCTGCAGACAGTATCAGTTGTGCCCGGTGGACAAACAACACTTCGTGATCAATGAACAGACTGACTACAACGCTGCTGGCAGTGGTTGTTTGCTCCACGCGCAACAAAGGGACAGCGAAAGTTATCTTCCTTCGATTCAGACCGGCGTATGATTGTGTTCTTATCAAGGAAATCGCAACGTGAGCCGGTTTGGCTTGGCGGTAAGGCTGCTAAGTAGAGGGACCGCGGTTCGATCCCACTTCGGCTCTCCTCTCTCTTCAAAAGTTGTGGTGTGTGGACCGTGTCTTGTGAATAAGTATGTCCTTCACAATCAATGAAACATTAAATTGGCTCTGATCGCTGCCCGTCTTAATGCAGGAGTCAGTGCTGTGGTGACAGTGTAGGGTTGGGTATAGTCTCCCCGCTCTTCCCCCACCTCCTGGGATCACGGTCCCCGCCAGTACCTCTCTGGAGACAACTCAGCGTTAAACCAGTTCAACCAACCAACCACCAACCAAGAAAGTCGCAATATGAGTCACGAATATTTATTTGTCCTCTATAAACACAGGAAACGACTGAGATAAGTTTTCTCTCTCATTTTTTAAATATCGTTTTTAACCGTTTACCTGTTGTTTAAGTGTCGTTTTGTGGCTTGACAAAGGGGATTTCCCCGAAAATTTGTATACTGTGTGTCCGTGTCATAACTGATAAATAAAAAGCGTTCGTTGATGATGAGTTGATGCTTAATGTCCTCAGATGTCAGTTGACATATTAGGGACAAGTTGTGACTAATGCCGAAGCACGGTTCAATAAATCTTTACGTCCACGGAAACCAGAAGGCTCGTTAGGACGGACAGCCCAGGACGTCCACCTCGACTCTCACACAGCTCCTGAGCTATGCTAAAGCGTTCGTTTGAATCTTTTTGTGTTTGGATCCAGTACCTAGCTGTAAAGCTAATAAGCTGAAGGACTTCGGTTTGATTCCTCTTCGGCTCTCCGCTCTCTTTTCAAAATTTGTTGTTTATGGACAATGACTTTGTAACTTTGCCCCTGACAATTAATGAAACATTAAAATGGCTCTCATCACTGCCCATCCTAATGCAAGTCACACTGGTGGTGACTGTAGCGTCAGGTACAGTCTCCCTCTTCACCCACTTCAGTCCTGGGATCTCCGTCCCTGGAGTCAATACCTCTCCGGAGACAATAACTCGGCGTTAAACGAGTCTAACGAACGAACAAGGATTTCACAAAGTTGGATACGCTGCATAAAAAAGAGCGAAGAAGCACAGGAGCATCACCATGGACCCTAGATGTGTGTGTGTGTGTGTGTGTGTGTGTGTGTGTGTGTGTGTGTGTGTGTGTGTGTGTGTGTGTGTGTGTGTGTGTGTGTGTGTGTGTGTGTGTGTGTGTGTGTGTGTGTGTGTGTGTGTGTGTGTAGTGCTTTATTTTATTTTTTTATACTTTATGTAGATTGTTTTGGTAGGACTATGCTCTACATGTGTACAGAATATCATATTTAGGTTAATATGTATCATGTGAGCGCTCAGGGCGTTGATGAGCGCATGATAAATGTACATTATTATTATTATTATTAGATAAACGTCAGTAGATCGATACTCTGGTTTCTGTGGACGTTAAGCACCATGTTTACTTACTCAACATTAACGTCAATATAACAGTTATCATGTTAGTAACAAATAAAAATAAAAGGGGGGGGGGGGGGGAGATGATAATGCAGGACAGAATGAAAGGGTGGCGGGGAGGGGGGGGGGGGGAGGAAGACAGAAGAAGCAATTACCTTTCAACTAACTTCAGCTGGCCGCTGATCCGACCAATGACTTCCGAGTTATGTACAACTGAAGTTTGCCTGCACGAGAAAAAGACGAGTGTTAATCATTATTCTCTCTCTCTCTCTCTGTGTCTCTGTCTGTCTGTCTCTCTCTTCAGTTCTTCTTTCTTAGTATGTGTTCCTGATCTGGACACTTTTTGCCGAAACTGTTGAACTATTATGTATGGTCAGTCTCTCGTGTTCTTTCGGTGAGTACATGTATGCTTCTTCTTCTTTTCCAGTTGTTTTTTCTCCCCACCAGTCATTCGCTTTGCCCTGGCCTCTTTATTACCAGGAAAACAGCACGTACGCGGAAGATTCAGTCACGACACGATGAATCCTATGCAGTGATACTTTGAGTCGTTCAAACTGACGTCTGAAAACAGATCAACAGCCGCATGTATTTAGTTTGACACAAGGTCAAGTTATTATCGCGAAAGATATTAGCAGGATCCCACGCAGGTTCGCAGAACACTGTTTTTCCTTTAATGCAGGCCTACGTGCCCCGCTGATATGGCACATGAACTAAACTGTCTCCACCCACGGTTTTACACTGGCCTAGCTACTACAGATCCATTTCAGAAGACGGTTTAATAATGAAAAGTAAAAGCACCTCCCAGCCCTTCGAGCGCATGCACCCACCACCACCACTAGCCCCACTATCACCATTAATGCAACACACACACACACACACACACACACACACACACACACACACACACACCTCACACCTCCCTCCCCACACACACACCGCTTCAAAGCTAGGCTGTTTCAGTTTCACCCTCCAACAAACGCCACGTTGGTCTGCACCAGTGAGTCAGTCTTTGTGGACCTCCAAGTTGATGCGCTACTCGTATCAACGATAGCCTGATTAGGCAGTTGAAGGACAGACCTGATCGGTTCACCGTTCTTTAAAGTTTCGCAAAAAGCACACACACACACACACACACACACACACACACACACACACACACACACACACACACACACACACACACACACACACACACACTTTCATTTTAAAGAAAGAAAGCGTTCACGCATTTAACAAGCAGGTGACAATGTTTAGCATCGACACTGAATCGTTTGATTTAGGTGACGTTTTTACGAATTAATGCTTTTGAAACGAGCAGCACTATTCTGTTAACGCGCACTGATTTCGCGGACTGTATAGTACCCTGTACCTTGGGGGTGCTGAAACAAAACATTAAGCGTGTTAGAGAAGTCGACAAATTCAATTTTTCGCTAGACAAAACATTAAGCGTTATAGAGAAGTCGACAAATTCAATTTTTCGCTAGACAAAACATAAAGCGTGTCAGAGAAGTCGACAAATTCAATTTCGTTTGTAAAGCATCGCAGCGAACAGACTGACGGCTTCCGGTTCTTTCGAAATGAGGCTGTAGCTCATATTTATTAATGTGTTCTGTACATTAAACACGGAAGAAGAAACTACCGTATGGGTTATTTTTGCGTTTTGGTCTAAAGAGGAAGAAAGTGGGTGGTCTGGTCCCCCGTAGCTCATAGGATAGACTGATCTATCTACTGATTAGAATTTTACCAAGGCCTTCCAGGACGGAAAGTGGGACACTCGAAAGGCTCAGTAAAATCCCCCTTATAGCTTTCCAGTTCACCGAGTCACACCCCCACGTTCTAGATCTCTCTCCCTTTCAGTCTTTTTCGAAATCACCCCCACCTTCTCGATCTATCTCCCTCTCAGTCCTTATTTCGAAATCTTCCTATTGCTGTCACCAGTGACGACTACAGTATAACGATCTCTTACGTGTTTACCCGATTACCGTACGTTATTCAGAATAAAAGCGTAAGTACGTAGTTTCTGCCTTGAAAATGATACGGAAAGCAAAACACGAAAACCGGACGGTATATAAAGTACACAATCGTGCAAAACGGCAACATATAGATCATTCTACCCAGAGACACTACACTACACTTGCTGTAGTATCTCTGGTCTACCTACTGATACACTCTCACCACCAGAATGATTTCTGCATTAAGATGGGCAGCAGTAAGAGATATTTTAATGTGGCAAATTCACAAGAGTGTCCATAAACCGCAAATGACTTTCAGCTGAAGTGAAAGGAGCGCCGAAGCGGGGAATCAAACCGACGTCGTCCGCTTTACCAGCCTAACGGTGAGCGGGGATTGCCCAGTGGTTAGAGCGACGGACACGTGATCGAAAGGTCGCGGGTTCGAGTCCTGGCAGGAGCGGCGGAAGAATTTTCTTCTCCAGGGTCAACGTTCTGTGCTGACTCTTATTTCGGTATCCGTTCCACCCCCGTGTTACCGTAGTAGCACATAAAAGACCCCGGCCATTCTGCCAAAAAAAGCAGGTGGCAGCTTTACAGCCGCCTGAGCTGAACACACATGCACCTTGCATATGTGATTTAGCATATAGTGACGTGGCATGGTGAATGGTTGTATGGTGTACACAGAACGTGTGCCGAGACGGCAGCAGTTTCACGTGGCACCAGCCATATAACAACCAAGTAGGTCACTTCGATGGATATTCAAAAACGCGTTATAAAAAGCTCCGACTTTTGTTAATTTTTTGTTTGATTATTTTGAGGATGCGTTGCATATTTTTGTGTCGCGGTTCGCTCCGCACAGCTGACTGTGTTGAACGTCGAGTAACTCAGCAGACACTATGTACGAGTCACTGGATTTGTATTCTTTTACAACGGATCTTCAGTACACCTAAAATCACTCGTCTAGGGTATACGTTTTAGAATACTACGCGAAATCAGTGAACTTATATGGATTGTGCTGATTAATCATGCCCATTGACAATGTGACGCACAGGCCCAAAGCCCAAGTCCACGTTGTTTGTTTCTGTCAAACACGGGAACAGAGAGAAACGAGTTGGAACAGCAGCCTATTTAGCCAAAGTTTAACCTTCGCAGCATTGCTGTGAGCCAGTTTGGCCTAGCAGTAAGGCGTTAGGCAGGTAAGCTTCGCCTTCGGCTCTTCTTCTTCAAAAAGGTTGTGGTTTGTCGACATGGTCTTGTGACTTTGTCCCTCACAATTAATGAAACATTAAAATGGCTCTCATCGCTGCCCTTCTTAATGCAGGCTTCATTCTGGTGGTGACAGTGTAGCAATAGTTATATACTCTCCCTCTTCCTCTAACCCCATGTCCCCTTCCCTAATAAGCCTTGTGGTTTCTGTGGACGTTAAACGTGCTTACTTCGCAGCATTGCGATAGAGACATGAATACACAGGAGGTAAAAACTCCTGAAAGAAAACTGTCGGTTCCCTAACACGCTTCGGCTTCACTTTTTTCTCCTTCCCTTAGCAGTAGCCAGGACTTGACTGTCGCTTGAGTATTCCACTACCATTATGCGCAAGTAAGTAAGTAAACATGGTGCTTAACGTCCACAGAAACCGTATGGCTTATTAGGGACAGGGAGAAGGGGAAAAGGGTTTATGGAGGTGGGGGAGAGGGAGACTATTATACCTACCGCTACACTGTCACCACCTGAATGACTCCTGCATTAAGATGGGCAGTGATGAGAACCATTTTAATGCTTCATTAATTGTGAAGGACAAAGTCACAAGACAGTGTCCAGAGACCATGGTTTTTGAAGAGAAAGGAGAGCCGAAACGGATTCGAACCGAGATCCCTCTGCTTACCAGCCTAACGCCTTACCTCTAGGCCAAACCGGCTCACACCACTATGCGTTATCCTTGTTTTATTTTGTATACCACCAGCCTTCCTTTATCGACCGGCGGACAAAGGATCTTTATCGTGCGCAACGATCTTAGTGCGCGCTGTGCACACGAAGGCAAGACAGGCACTGACGAGCGTGAACAAGTGTACACTGAAACACCAAACAAAAACCCACCTAAAACGTCCTTCACCCTGCCACGTCCTGGACTCGAACCCCGTTAGTTTGATTTTTGTTGGTTACAAAGCGCTTAGGGCCTGTGCTGGTTAGGCGCTCAAAGCATTCATTATTATTATTATTATTATTAAGCACACGTACACAAACGCATCTGACATTCACGGACGGATAGGGTGGGGTATTTCAACCGGAAACATCTGCTGTCCTTGCTCCTGTGATGTCACCGACTGTAGACAAAACGAGTGCAAAAACAACAACAACAACAAAAAACGCCACACCAAAAGTCACGATGTTGGACACACTTTTAATCCGTACATAAAACAATCAAAATAAATAGTAAATGTATAAATGTTCTATCATAACAAAACCGTACCAGTCCAGTCCATATCGATTGAGTGGGGTTGAACCACAAGCGCACTAAACAGGCCACGCATTTGTAAGTACCCTGGTCCTCTTGCCAATAATATAGGAGGAGAAGCTGTATTAAAACAAAGTGGTAGTAGCACAAATGACTGCTGCTGGGCGCCTGTGGTTTGAACATAATAATTATACCAGATTGACACCTTACGAACAACACAGTTGGTAAGTGTTTGGTGTAGAACACATGATTGTTAGTTTGATTTTTGTTGGCGACAAAGCCTGATCATCTATTCACATGTGCTATGCACAAGAAATCAAAACACGATTCATATTAAAAAAATAAGGAAATCAAATGTCTGACAATAACTGTCATAATTCATTTCCGGTCTTGCCGAAAGCTAGACTCTCCGTAAGTAATAAGAACATGCAAGTTCAGGCAAAGGCGAATGCGATTAAAAATGTAACAACCGCTACAGTAACGACCAACAAAAAGGAGACAGATAGACAGTTCTTGATTTTGACTCCCGCCAACCACATAAGGTCACCTTAGGACAAGAAAGAGAGAGAGAGAGAGAGAGAGAGAGAGAGAGAGAGAGGGGGGGGGGGGGTAGTTGTGTACTATCCTTACCTTTTGTGTTATCCAACAGGCAATAAGGAAGAAAAAGAAAAAAAGTACAGGTCAACACCGTTACAATACAACCGCTGGGCTTTTCAGCATGGAGCAGCACGATACACAAACGCATGACAGTGATCATAACTCAACAAAAGGATCAAGAATTACAAAGAGTGGGTTCAGATACTGGAACCACGCTATAGAACGAGACCGACGCAGACTGTAACGACGGTGACCTGTACATAAAACGAAACCACCATTCGAACTTGGCCAACATCTCTCAAGTATGCGTTAAACATAAATCCAGCCAAAAGAATGTTAGTTTGTGTTAACACAGACCTGCCGTACCTGCAGCTGCATTCTGTCTGCAAGGCTGTGGGTGTGCAGCTGAGTGAACTAACACTATGAAAATCTGAGACTTACACAGACCTGCCGTACCTGCAGCTGCATTCTGTCTGCAAGGCTGTGGGTGTGCAGCTGAGTGAACTAACACTATGAAAATCTGAGACTTACACAGACCTGCCGTACCTGCAGCTGCATTCTGTCTGCAGGGCTGTGGGTGTGCAGCTGAGTGAACTAACACTATGAAAATCTGAGACTTAACACAGTTTGCTACTGCCCGTAAGACCCAAGCTAAATACACACAGAACCCACTGTGTGCCAGTAAGGCGCTGCTGGCTCAAGCAAGGCTGAATAACACTAACTAAAATGCTGAAAATTTGAGACATAAAAGCATTTGCTGCAAACGCTTTATGGCGAAAGCTAAATACATGCAGAGCCTGTGGTGTGTCAGTGAGATCCTGCCTCTCGTGGCTGATGAGATGCAAACACAGTTTAGCAAACTAAGGTAATGAACATTTGAAACAAAAGGATTTGCCAAAGACCTTTAAAGACAATTTGCCATTAGACCTTTCAAGACCAAAGCTAAGTACACACAGAGCCTTAGGTGTGCCAGAATGATGCCTCCGTACAGCTGCTCACTCCAGCACAGTTTAGCAAATTACTATGATGAAAATATGAGATGTAAAAGGAATTGCCAGACCTTTTAAGACCCAAAGCTAAGTACACACAGATAGTGTGACAGTTTGACACCTCTAACAACAGCTGGGTAAAGAAAAGCTGAGTAAATTAAGTAAGATGGTGAAAATTTGAGACATGAAAAGCATTAATTGGCCAGGGCCCTGTATCTTTCCCTAAACGGCATTAACTGGCCAGAGATCTTTATCTTTTCCTATTTAATTTCCCAAACATAAAAAAAAAAAAAAAGAGAAAAAAAAGGGATTCACCAAAGACCTTAAAGAACAAACCTACATAAATGCAGACTGCTGTGCACCAGTTTGGTGCATCAACATCCCACGCCACTGGCAGTCACTGCCATAATTCAAGAGTTGTTGCTGCAACACTTTTAGGCTTAGGAAACCCATAACAAAAAAGCAACTAAAATAGTAACCTAAATATTCAGAGAGAAAAGAACAACCCCACCACCACCACCACCAATCATACACAATTGGCTGTCACTACCTACTTACATCACCTCACAGTTTGTTGCTCAAGAGTATATTTCTGTGACGACAAAGTGCGTAATTTTTATTTGGTCCTGCAAACACACATTCAAGGTTGAACTTTGCTGCCACAAATCCAGCAGGGTTACATGCCAAAACTGCCTACTGTTTCTGCAGTGACAAAAATTGCTAGAACTGCAACTTATTCTGTTTGTTGCCCTTCAGTCAGCTCTTTCGCAGAGCAGAGGTAAATGTTTGTTGCAGCAAAATGGGAGGCACTTTTGGCAGCAAAAACTTTTCAGTGCATTTGTGAAAACAAATAAAATTGTTGACCCAAATCTGTTTTGCAGCACCCAGTGGCAGAACCTTTGTCAAAGGAAACATGCACTTTGCAATGACAAAATGTTGTTGCAGCAACTGTTGAATTGTGGCAGCAGCCATCAGTGACATCCCTGCCAGACCTACCTGCCAAAAGTGGCATCCAAAGAAATGTCATTGCCACTCGCTTGACTATGGCCAAGCTGTGCAGCTACAGCTAAATGTTTGAAACTGTTTCCACCAGTCAGGATTATTTATAGCTGAAGTAATCTGTGTGACATGGCAGAGACTAAATCCTATCCACTGAAGTTGGTATGCAGATAATACCTGAATGGCGGAGGACAGAACATTGTATGCATTCATGCACACACAGGAAACTGCTGGACATGTAAACTTTTAACTAATGTTGGATGGGTCTGTGTTGCAGTGGAGGACGACAATTAACAACGGCTGATGAAAAAAAGACATTTTGTGTTGTTTAGAGTTTGTGCTGTAATTGGTGTGTGCATGTGTGTGTGTGTGTGCATTGGTGCATGCATGCATGTGCATGCAAGCGCATGCATACATGCGTGTGCAAGTGCATGCATACATGTGCATGCTGCATGTGAGAGATGGGTAGGGAAAAGAAAGGGCTACAGGCTTCATTTTCAATACATTGGCAACAAAAACTGACAACAAGTGTTTTAACATGAACACAATCTGAAACAGAACGAGGCCCAGAGCACTCGTGCAGAATCAACATGCAAGGGAGTTAATTAGCACTCAAAATATGTCGCACAAACACAACAACAAAGACTTGAGTCGTCCACAGGAACTCTCACCTGGCATGCAAGTTTATGTACATTGTATTTCCTTGCATACCATGTCAAAGTTACTGTGGGCAGCTCAGGTCTTTGTTGTTGGGCTTGTGTGATTTCTTTTGTGCGCTAATTAACTCCCTTGCATGTTAATATGAACACAGTCAAATGCGACAGTAACATGAACTGGTGTTGCAGAGACTGATGAACAAATAATGGCACATATGGATGTAAACCAAAGAAAAGTCACATGTAATTTTCACAAGTAATGGCTTGTGGACTTAAAACTTCTACAATGAGAGAGAGAGAGAGAGAGAGAGAGAGAGAGAGAGAGAGAGAGAGAGAGAGAGAGAGAGAGAGAGAGAGTACAGAGTACACAGTACATTTTTATTCTAGGCAAAATAAATGTTGAAAAAATCTTATCTGGAGAACCACTGAGACAAGGTAACAATTCAAAACTTAAAATGCAACAAACATAAGACTTTGTGTTCTATTTGTTCAGTTAGTGTTCAACTCCTCCAATTTGTTGAATTCAACAACCATAGAGCATCAGTTGTTAAATAGGGAATATAAAACAAATCAACCATATTCTTACATTCAACAATATTCTCCCTTTTTAAAAGAAACACGAAACTGTTCATCGACAAACATTTTAAGAAGCATCATGCAGTTAGAATGAACATACAGAAAGCATCACGAATGAAATATATACACACACACACACACACACACACACTCACGAAAAGTATCATTTCCCTCACTACCAAAAGAATAAACATCTATTAAAAACATGAACCTCTCGATGTATTGCACAGCACTGTCTCTCACAACGTGATACACATTTTCCAGCACAATAACAGTCATGATGACTCAGAGGTGGGGTAGTTTGAACATCCATATATGCAAGATGTGATATCTGATGATGTTTGCTCTTTAGATCTGTAAAATGAAAATGGTACTGTTTAACAGTAGTGACAATGAACTCAAGCGTTGACTCACATTCATGCCTAAAACCACCACTGCTTTGAAAGCTGACAATGTGATTCACGTATTCTCATACAACCATCTGAATCAAAACCTTTTTCGTATTGTCCCATTATACTAAAAAACAAAACAATAACAAAAACATGAAAGAAGTAAATCAGTAAAGAAGATAAATAATATCCTTCCCTCCAACAGAAGTCACCAAACCGATAGTAACTGTGGAACAAGAACTATCACATATTGCACACAAGGTCACCCTGACCCAAGAAAAGAAAAGAAAAAAAAAGGGAAAAAAGAAAGATGTACAGTCTATAAAAAATTAACAAAATTGTGAAAATGCACATGCTATAAACAATTTAGAAAAAAGAAAAAGAAAAAAGGAGTTCAGTTGTGAAGAGTTGTACATGGTATGTTCACTGAACAGTTCAGTACAAATAAACACTGAGTCTCTCTCCCTCCCAACACTGGTATTTTATATGATCTCAGTGCAGAAAGTCCTGAGAGAAAGCACAGCCAAGAGACTTGCACAGAAAACTGAATTTATTGTGTTTTTGACTGACTGTGTTTTCATGTATCAATTATGAAATGCACTGCCTGCCCCCCAAAAACAACAACAACAACAACACCAACAACAAAAACCAAAGCAACTGGCAAATACCAGTCAAATGCAAAACCTGCATATATTTATTCATTTCATCATCCTGCCATAGTTTAGATGATTTACCATTTGCAAAGAGAAAACAAGGGGTAAAGTTGTGCAAAACCATCACTATAATCTCAGTGAAAGCACACACAGTTTACTGGTCACTTACAACTCTTCCAATAATTCTTTCACTGAACATGAACTCTTCCAGAAAACAGAACCTTAAGCAAAGTTCACTCTTGGGGGAATCCTGAGCTTTGAAAATTCATCACAGTCATATAACTTCAGGCTCACATTAAATGTAAGCACCTTACAAATATTCTTTTTCATTACATAACTAGAATTAGGAGGATTCCATACAGGGTCTCACTATGCAAACTCTTAAAAATTCCACATCAATGGTGTCTGAGAAAATGCCAAAGTTGAAGGTTTTCTCTTTTAGTTCAATAGAACACTGAATAGCTTCACACTGATCATTACATAAACTCACATAAATTTACAGACGTCTCAAGACTGTATGTTGCTTATAACACATCATAATCTTCAATATAAAAAAAATCAAAATGAAATTAAAACAAATACAACAGCGTTTGTTGCCTTGCGTGGCACAACAGCCTCCGTTGTGCACCCAGTTACAGTGTCAGTACACACCCACTTTCTTTGCATTCTGTCTGGAAACAATGCACCAGGTACAAGTTTGATCACTGAAAGATTCAACACTCCAGAGGACACTGGAGTACAAAACAGCCTCTGGCAGCTGAAACCCTCCCTCGTGGTTCTGACCCATAGCAGTCAAACTGGCTCTCTTGAAACTCCAGCTCATGATGTGCCAGCAAACCAGGTCTGATTGCAAAATGTTCAGCGGTGCTGTGCAGAGAACTAGCAAGAGAAAGGTTCCTTGCACACCATGCGCACAGACACCTGGACAACAAACACATGCAAGGCTGAAGGTGACTCCAATAAAAACCCAGCTTTGTTGCACGGGGTATAAAGAGAAAAAACACATGAAACAGCTCATCGGTGGGTGATCATCTTTGAGTGCAAACGTCAAATCAAGAAAAGGCATGTCAATACTGAGAAACAGCCCAAACAGCAACGTGTACGTACAACATCCTGAAACCATCTCCTGCTGAGAATTTAGCCAAAGCATACATACAACATCCTGAAACTATCTCCTGCTTCAGACCTGCACCTTTAAGGTGCTAAGCATGTGCTGTACCAGTTCAGCTCCACAGCCAGCTAACAGTCTGAGTATATTTTTGGTACCCAATCCCCAGCAATGATGCAGTTTGCAAACAACTGTCATGTAGTGATTGGACTACAAAACAAAATACTGGATAAAACAACTATGCTGACAAACAAGGGGAGGAAATGCTCTGCTGACTTGCATTTAAAATATAAGACAATACTCTCTTCTTTTTTTTCTTTCTTCTACGGACTCCTGGTGAACTTCAAAATGGACCAAAGTAATGAAAACTGATACAAGCAGGTAACATTCAACTAAGGCAATACTCATGCTAAGTTTGGCTGCCCTGACCTTCTTCTTTTTGCGTATGTGTGTGGTAAAAGAAATTGGGGGTCTTTTTTGTTGTCGTCAGAGAAGCTTCAACTCTGATTGTATGTTTTGCAAAGCCAGGAAATATGCAAACAATGTCCTCTGTATCAGGTCAGGGACTAACTAGATATGACAGTGTCTAACCACATGTATAACATTATAACAACCATAATTAGAATAGTGTCTCAAGCAAATTTCATTAGAGCTCGGTGGAAAAACAAACACAACTTTTAGTTTTAACTTTTACACAAACACTGATCATTACAGACTTTGACACCTCTGTCTCCTCAAACAGCCTGGACAAGATGACAGCATACATGTCTGTTTTGTCTTTCAAAATGTTCAGAAATAAACTGCACAATATGTGCAACACTTTGCTGGATGTACTGTACTGATAAAAACAACAACAATAACAAAAGCCAACAAACTTCAAACTGAAGGTAATGACATTTTTATGAAATCATGCATAATTTTAAAAAAATCCGTACAGATGTTTTGTCACTGTTCTGTGAGTGCACAGTGGACAAAAATGATATTCCAGGTAACTGATGTTGTCAAGGCCCTCTCTCACTCACTACCTTTTTCTTTGCTAAGCCCCTCTTGCTTTTTTTTTTTTTACTGATACACATTTTGACCTAATAACAAAAACAGTAACATTTAGATACTGTGACACCTCTGCACAAGGTTATGTCCACTTTTCATGAAACATTCGCTCTGGGGTTGAACACCATCTGACAAGAACTTGCAGAAAAACAAAAAACAAAAACAGCAAAAACGATCAAAGAAACAAAAACATGCAGGTTCATCCTCCTGCCACAGGCATTACCTAGACATTCTGTTCATGTCACTACAGCTGGATGTATGGGTGGAACTCAGCAGATCTGATCATCAAGCAAAGTTTGAAAATCTCACTTACGCTGCCAGAGGAGCATGATTACTGGCTCTGAAAAAATTCTGAAACTTCACTTGTCTTACGTTTCCTCTGAATATATACCATGGTCACTAAAAAGTATATGCATGCCATCCATCAACATGTAATAACAGTCTTAAATTATTATTTTTACACAACGAGTCATGAATGCACTGAGAAATGCAATTTTCAGTTTCACCTTTCTGACACTTGCAGTTAATTCAAGATCATCAAATTTGGTGTGAGTGGGTAAAGTGCAATAAAGGTTACCACTGTGCAAGCTTTCAGAGAGCACACTGAAATGACATCCAAGAAAAGCATATGACATAGTTTTCATAATGGCAGGAAATGTGTCAGTTTCTCCCAGAGTGCTCAATGCCAAACCGGATTTACTGGTCTGGGCAGAAGAAGAAAAAAAAAGCTCTTCCTTATTCTAAATAATGTTTTTGGTTGTAAATACAGATGTACCCTGCCCGACCAAAGTAGCATCAACATACAGCAACTGACAGTAACACACAAAGGGAGTGTATAAAATTCAAGTAAGGCAATCCAGGGTATACAGTTTGGAAATACAGCTGAGTATCAATGTGTCATCTTTCAATGCAAAATCGAAAGAAATGAAGAACACTACATCACTTTTTTCTTCTTTACTACACAGCAATCAACCCATTACTGCAACAATGCGTCATCTTTCGATGCAAAAATTGAAAGAAATGAAGAATACTACATCATTTTTTCTTCTTTACTACACAGTAATTAATCGACCCATTACTGCAAACCATTACTTATACTTTGGAGAAACCTGTGAAAGTAAAACACGGCAAAGCTTCCTCCACCCTTTCAAACTCAACACAGGGTGTTCTGAATTTGTTCTGAAAAAGACAAAAAGACACGAAGGAGGCAGATCTTTGCTGGAAACAACTGTCAGCACTGTTGAAAGTGGTGACATGTCATACATAGCCCACTGCAGTCTTCTTCAGTGAGCTCCAAGAAGAAAAACGCGGCTCTGGAGTTTCCAGAAAGCCTTACCTTACAAAGACCAGTCAAAGAGACAGCTTGTACAGGCGGGAATCATCCGCCAGTCCTGGCGGTAGGAAGCCTCGCACTGATACAGCTGGTGCTCATCAGTTAGACAGGCCAGCTGCAAGTGTGGGACAGATGGGCATAAACCAACAAAGCTGCACAGGGGAGATGCAAGAAGCAGGCGGAAGGGGCGAACAGCTTCACCATCTGCTCTCATCCTGAACCTAGGACGGCCCAACCAACGGCCCATCCAAAGTGCAACAGAGGCTGCGCCTCAAGAGCCAGACTCTGCCGCCACTGATGAGCCTGCAACGGCTGACCCTCAACCATCCCAAATCCCTCTCTGTGAGGAATCAGCCATCATCATACAGAGCCCAGTCTGTGGTCCCATTGGTTGGTACAGCGTTGTTGCTGCTGGTGAACTACAGCACAGCAAACCCCAATGATAGGAGATGTGCAAACTATGATGGAAAAGGTCAGCCCCTTGTAATGCTGTTTTAGGTGAAGTCACTCAGGGAAAGGGAAAAGCTTGGTAATGTTAACAAGCAAAAAACACTGGACTGAAACGCACAGGGTCACCATACACTATAAATACTACAAGTAAGTGTAAAATACTTTAACATGTGTGACTTTTGATTGTATTTTAAAGATGGTTCTACTGTATGAGAATGAATGCATTCATCAACCATTTAACTTCATCTTGTTCATGCATACACATGCTGATTAATGTTGAGCACATGTGCCTAGGTTAAATGAGATCCTTCATTTGTCTTCTGTTCAATTCAGCCCCCACCATTCTAATACAAGCCTGTCATGTGGCTGCTCGCCACTCCAATACAAGCCAGTCACGTAGCTGCTCACCACTCTAATGCAAGCCTGTCATGTGGCTGCTCACCACTCCAGTACTGTGTACAAGCCAGCATTCACCACTCTAATACAAGCCAGTCATGTGGTTGCTCATCACTCTAATACAAGCCAGTCATGTGGCTGCTCACCACTCTAACACAAGCCAGTCATGTGGCTGCTCATCACTTTTATACAGGCCAGCCATGTGGCTGCTCACCACTCTAATACAAGCCAGCCATGTGGCTGCTCACCACTCTAATACAAGCTAGAACTCACCACTCTAATACAAGCCAGCCACTTAGCTGCTCACCACTCTAATACAAGCCAGTCACATGGTTGTTCATCACGCTAATACAAGCCAGTCACATGGCTGTTCACCACTCTAATACAAGCCAGCACTTATCACTCTAATACAAACCAGTCACATGGCTGCTTCCTACTCTAATACAAGCCAGCAGTGTGGCTGCTCACCAGTCTAATACAAGCCAGTCACATGGCTGTCTTGTCACCAACCAGGAACCAACTTTGGTGGGCAAAAAGACAGTGAAAACTTACTGCAGCAACATTGTGGAGAAGTGAGTCCACTGTGTCGATCAACAGTCCACTGTTTTCTACCAACTCACGTTTTTGGTCGTTAAGCTGAACCAAGTTCATCAACACCATCAAGCTCTGTATGTCTGAGGGCAATCCTGAAATGCCAAAGAAGAAAACAAGAAGGCAGCTGAGTACTGCCCTAACTTCTGTCCTGGCGTACCGTGTTATCTGACTGGTCTTCTGAGCGCTCAAATGACCGAACTGATCACAAAATGCAGGGAAAATCTCATACAGACTACATGTGGATGCTGATGTGACGCTGATAGTATACATCTGTGATAGGAGCTGCCAGATCTCGTACAGAAAATGTCAGTATTACTAGCTATGGATAGATATCATTGGTTAAAACTGTTTCAATCACGTCATCATAAATTCATCTCTCTCTCTCTCCTACCCTGGCTTTGAAAAATGAAACACAAAACAACCCCCAGTCTGTTCTTGATATTAAAGAGCAAATGGAAATAATCAACCAATCTAACCAACATATAACAAAAGCTATGGAGAAACCATTACAAACAGCAATCACAGTTCACACTGACAAACTTTCAATGGCAAAATACTTTCCGACCAGTACAATCTTCTTCACTCTAGAACACTGTTTTTCTGTTTGCATCAAGAAGCACACCCCACCCCACCACAAAGCGCGCACACACACACACACACACACACACACACACACACACACACATGTGCACGCGCACACACACCCAGAGTACATATATATACAACAATACTTTGCACTTAAAAGACAACCTGCACATTCACAACAACAGAAATGGCTTTCTGATCCCATTTTAGAAAACAATGAGTGAAAATGTCTGAGTGGTCTCTTCTTTCACTTTGATCAGCTCTGTGTGACAAACAGAAAAAAAAAAAAAAAACCATACCTAAAAGAAACGACCTCTCATCAAACACTTTGCAATAATCCACAGTTCAGTAACTGTGGGGGTTTGTACCACATGCAGACACCAAAACGTAAACAGTAGGAATTGTTGCTGGGAAGTCCAGCGGATGTTGCCACACTACGCAGCCCAAAGTCCCTTGCAGTCCTTTGAGAGAGAAAAATGGAGACAGTTGGAACCAGAATCTTGTGTTCAAATCACCACTTGCAACAATACACCCCATGTCTCCCCTTGCACATCAGACAAACAGTACACTCCCAGTGGTCCAGGTGAGTAGGACATCAGACAAACAGTACATTCCCAGTGGTCCAGGTGAGTAGGACATCAGACAAATGGTACACTCCCAGTGGTCCGAGCCAGTAGGACACCAGACAAGTGGAACACTCCCAGTGGTCCGAGTTAGTAGGACCATTTGGCACGCTGAGCATGAATATCACTCCGTAAGTTTTGAGCAAAACAGATTCCAAGAATCTGAAAAAAGAATAAACAACAGCATTTGACTCCTCTATAAATATAACATCAAAAACAGCTAATATTTTACATTTTTATGCCCACACCAGAATATTGTGACACGGAAAAGAAAGAAGCTACATTCACCCTTAGATGTTAAAGGAACTAGCCATCTCAGATTCTAATGGAAAATAACTCGAGTGCATGGAACAGTTGAAAGGAATATGATCTGTAACAAAAAACAAAAACAAAAACTTAGAAAGTGGGATTGAAAGTAACACTGATTTAATATTGATTTTAAAAGTTGTCAGCATCACTGACACCTTTTTGTTATGTGCCCTTTCCCTTGTTCTGCCCTCTTTCCTGCATTTTAGTTTGACATCATCAAAGCGTCTCTGACGTCATGGATAGAACACCACAGACAGACAACCAGAAGCTCTCAGTTCTGCGTACAGGCCACAGACGAAATACGTATGCTTTTCACTTTTGTCACCAATTTTGTAAATATTCTGTAGTGTTTAACCCACCGAAGCAAATCTTTGAGGATGTATTTCAGCGTACTATGATCTACTGGGATAACCCCAAGCTTATTTCAGCTTATAATTATTGGTCATTATTTGGTAAAATTGGCCAGAAAATCTGAAAATAATGCTAAAGACGAATACTGACTAAAATAATAAAATATTATGCAAAAATCACTTTTTCACTCAGCCAGTGTACCCAACTAATCTATGTGATGTGGAAAGATGAAACCCCTGATGTCACCTAGCCACTGCCTGAACGGTGGGGCACACTGCCTAGGCATATATTTATTTACACACAAGAAAACAGCTGTGTAGGCAAAATCTGACCCAACATTAGACAGACAGTTCTGTTCAGCAGCACAGCAAACACAAAACACACTTTGGAGAACTGGGTCATGACTGTGTTGAGTCATACAAAAACACATCATTTCCTGCACAAAGATTCTTCTTCCTGTTCAGAAGCTATTTCCCCATCCTTTGTCTCAAGTGAGGGTAAGCAACAACACCTGTGTTTTGCCAGGAAATTTGGCATGACTGAAACAACTGCAGCAAATCCCCCCCCCCTCTACTTTTAGGGACTTTGAATAAGGAAGCATAAGGAAGATTTCATTTAAGAAGAAATTGCCATTCCCCCCAAAATGACCCATAAACTCTTTATGGATGAATACTCTTCTTTATAACCATGACATACACTGGTTGGACTGCGTGACACTGCACTCTCTTGTGGTTGCAAGGTGGGTAATATGACCCTACTACTTTCCTGCACAGGGTTAACAGTGCGCTAAGGGCTATTTCCCCATCCTCCATCTCAAGTGAAGGTAAACAACAACACCTGTGTTTCACAAGCAAATCTGGCATTACTGAAACAACTGCAGCAAATCTCTCTAGCCCCCACTCCCTCTTTCATTTCAGGTACTTTGAATAAGGAAGCTTTCTTTTAACCCTGAAAAATGACCCACCAACTGTTCGTGGATGCACTCTCTTCTTTATAAACATGGCATGCACTGGCTGGACTGTGTGACATTGTCATTGCACTCTCTTGCGGTTGCAAGGTGGGTAATATGACCCTACTACTTTCCTGCACAGGGTTAACAGTGCGCTAAGACCTATTTGCCCATACTCCGTCTCAAGTGAAGGTAAACAACACCTGTGTTTCACAAGGAAATTTGGCATTACTGAAACAACTGCAGCAAATCCCTCTACCCCCCACCCTCTCTTTCCTTTCAGGTACGTTGAATAAGGAAGTTTTCTTTTAAGAAGAAATTGCCATTTCCTGAAAAATGACCCATCAACTCTTTGCGAATGAACACTCTTCTTTACAAACATGGCATATACACTGGTTGGACTGCGTGGTGCTGCATGCTCTTGCGGCTGCTGCACTCAGAACTGGGTAATATGAATTATGACCCCACTACCTTCCTGCGTCGGGTCAACAGTGTGCTAAGAGTCATGGGTTTGCCATGGTAGCTGAGCACAAGTGACAGTAGTGGACTTGGGCCTGAGGGGCTGTGACTTCAGACCCAAGTTCTGAGGGCCTGAGGGGCTGTGACTTCAGACCCAAGTTCTGAGGGCCTGAGGGGCTGTGACTTCAGACCCGAGTTCTGAGGGCCTGAGGGGCTGTGACTTGAGACCAGAGTTCTGAGGGCCTGAGGGGCTGTGACTTGAGACCCGAGTTCTGAGGGCCTGAGGGGCTGTGACTTGAGACCCGAGTTCTGAGGGCCTGAGGGGCTGTGACTTGAGACCCGAGTTCTGAGGGCCTGAGGGGCTGTGACTTGAGACCCGAGTTCTGAGGGCCTGAGGGGCTGTGACTTGAGACCCGAGTTCTGAGGGCCTGAGGGGCTGTGACTTGAGACCCAAGTTCTGAGGGCCTGAGGGGCTGTGACTTGAGACCCAAGTTCTGAGGGCCTGAGGGGCTGTGACTTGAGACCCAAGTTCTGAGGGCCTGAGGGGCTGTGACTTGAGACCCAAGTTCTGAGGGCCTGAGGGGCTGTGACTTGAGACCCAAGTTCTGAGGGCCTGAGGGGCTGTGACTTGAGACCCAAGTTCTGAGGGCCTGAGGGGCTGTGACTTGAGACCCAAGTTCTGAGGGCCTGAGGGGCTGTGACTTGAGACCCGAGTTCTGAGGGCCTGAGGGGCTGTGACTTGAGACCCGAGTTCTGAGGGCCTGAGGGGCTGTGACTTGAGACCCGAGTTCTGAGGGCCTGTGACTTGAGACCCGAGTTCTGAGGGCCTGTGACTTGAGACCCGAGTTCTGAGGGCCTGAGGGGCTGTGACTTGAGACCCGAGTTCTGAGGGCCTGAGGGGCTGTGACTTGAGACCCAAGTTCTGAGGGCCTGAGGGGCTGTGACTTGAGACCCAAGTTCTGAGGGCCTGAGGGGCTGTGACTTGAGACCCAAGTTCTGAGGGCCTGAGGGGCTGTGACTTGAGACCCAAGTTCTGAGGGCCTGAGGGGCTGTGACTTGAGACCCAAGTTCTGAGGGCCTGAGGGGCTGTGACTTGAGACCCAAGTTCTGAGGGCCTGAGGGGCTGTGACTTGAGACCCAAGTTCTGAGGGCCTGAGGGGCTGTGACTTGAGACCCGAGTTCTGAGGGCCTGAGGGGCTGTGACTTGAGACCCGAGTTCTGAGGGCCTGTGACTTGAGACCCGAGTTCTGAGGGCCTGAGGGGCTGTGACTTGAGACCCGAGTTCTGAGGGCCTGAGGGGCTGTGACTTGAGACCCGAGTTCTGAGGGCCTGAGGGGCTGTGACTTGAGACCCAAGTTCTGAGGGCCTGAGGGGCTGTGACTTGAGACCCAAGTTCTGAGGGCCTGAGGGGCTGTGACTTGAGACCCAAGTTCTGAGGGCCTGAGGGGCTGTGACTTGAGACCCAAGTTCTGAGGGCCTGAGGGGCTGTGACTTGAGACCCAAGTTCTGAGGGCCTGTGACTTGAGACCCAAGTTCTGAGGGCCTGAGGGGCTGTGACTTGAGACCCAAGTTCTGAGGGCCTGAGGGGCTGTGACTTGAGACCCAAGTTCTGAGGGCCTGAGGGGCTGTGACTTGAGACCCAAGTTCTGAGGGCCTGAGGGGCTGTGACTTGAGACCCAAGTTCTGAGGGCCTGAGGGGCTGTGACTTGAGACCCAAGTTCTGAGGGCCTGAGGGGCTGTGACTTGAGACCCAAGTTCTGAGGGCCTGAGGGGCTGTGACTTGAGACCCAAGTTCTGAGGGCCTGAGGGGCTGTGACTTGAGACCCAAGTTCTGAGGGCCTGAGGGGCTGTGACTTGAGACCCAAGTTCTGAGGGCCTGAGGGGCTGTGGCTTGAGACCCAAGTTCTGAGGGCCTGAGGGGCTGTGACTTGAGACCCAAGTTCTGAGGGCCTGAGGGGCTGTGACTTGAGACCCGAGTTCTGAGGGCCTGAGGGGCTGTGACTTGAGACCCGAGTTCTGAGGGCCTGAGGGGCTGTGACTTGAGACCCGAGTTCTGAGGGCCTGAGGGGCTGTGACTTGAGACCCGAGTTCTGAGGGCCTGAGGGGCTGTGACTTGAGACCCAAGTTCTGAGGGCCTGAGGGGCTGTGACTTGAGACCCAAGTTCTGAGGGCCTGAGGGGCTGTGACTTGAGACCCAAGTTCTGAGGGCCTGAGGGGCTGTGACTTGAGACCCAAGTTCTGAGGGCCTGAGGGGCTGTGACTTGAGACCCAAGTTCTGAGGGCCTGAGGGGCTGTGACTTGAGACCCAAGTTCTGAGGGCCTGAGGGGCTGTGACTTGAGACCCAAGTTCTGAGGGCCTGAGGGGCTGTGACTTGAGACCCAAGTTCTGAGGGCCTGAGGGGCTGTGACTTGAGACCCGAGTTCTGAGGGCCTGTGACTTGAGACCCGAGTTCTGAGGGCCTGAGGGGCTGTGACTTGAGACCCGAGTTCTGAGGGCCTGAGGGGCTGTGACTTGAGACCCGAGTTCTGAGGGCCTGAGGGGCTGTGACTTGAGACCCGAGTTCTGAGGGCCTGAGGGGCTGACTTGAGACCCGAGTTCTGAGGGCCTGAGGGGCTGTGACTTGAGACCCAAGTTCTGAGGGCCTGAGGGGCTGTGACTTGAGACCCAAGTTCTGAGGGCCTGAGGGGCTGTGACTTGAGACCCAAGTTCTGAGGGCCTGAGGGGCTGTGACTTGAGACCCAAGTTCTGAGGGCCTGAGGGGCTGTGACTTGAGACCCAAGTTCTGAGGGCCTGAGGGGCTGTGACTTGAGACCCGAGTTCTGAGGGCCTGAGGGGCTGTGACTTGAGACCCGAGTTCTGAGGGCCTGAGGGGCTGTGACTTGAGACCCGAGTTCTGAGGGCCTGAGGGGCTGTGACTTGAGACCCGAGTTCTGAGGGCCTGAGGGGCTGTGACTTGAGACCCAAGTTCTGAGGGCCTGAGGGGCTGTGACTTGAGACCCGAGTTCTGAGGGCCTGAGGGGCTGTGACTTGAGACCCAAGTTCTGAGGGCCTGAGGGGCTGTGACTTGAGACCCAAGTTCTGAGGGCCTGAGGGGCTGTGACTTGAGACCCAAGTTCTGAGGGCCTGAGGGGCTGTGACTTGAGACCCAAGTTCTGAGGGCCTGAGGGGCTGTGACTTGAGACCCAAGTTCTGAGGGCCTGAGGGGCTGTGACTTGAGACCCAAGTTCTGAGGGCCTGAGGGGCTGTGACTTGAGACCCAAGTTCTGAGGGCCTGAGGGGCTGTGACTTGAGACCCAAGTTCTGAGGGCCTGAGGGGCTGTGACTTGAGACCCAAGTTCTGAGGGCCTGAGGGGCTGTGACTTGAGACCCAAGTTCTGAGGGCCTGAGGGGCTGTGACTTGAGACCCAAGTTCTGAGGGCCTGAGGGGCTGTGACTTGAGACCCGAGTTCTGAGGGCCTGTGACTTGAGACCCGAGTTCTGAGGGCCTGAGGGGCTGTGACTTGAGACCCGAGTTCTGAGGGCCTGAGGGGCTGTGACTTGAGACCCGAGTTCTGAGGGCCTGAGGGGCTGTGACTTGAGACCCGAGTTCTGAGGGCCTGAGGGGCTGTGACTTGAGACCCGAGTTCTGAGGGCCTGAGGGGCTGTGACTTGAGACCCAAGTTCTGAGGGCCTGAGGGGCTGTGACTTCAGACCCGAGTTCTGAGGGCCTGAGGGGCTGTGACTTGAGACCCGAGTTCTGAGGGCCTGAGGGGCTGTGACTTGAGACCCGAGTTCTGAGGGCCTGTGACTTGAGACCCGAGTTCTGAGGGCCTGAGGGGCTGTGACTTGAGACCCGAGTTCTGAGGGCCTGAGGGGCTGTGACTTGAGACCCGAGTTCTGAGGGCCTGAGGGGCTGTGACTTGAGACCCGAGTTCTGAGGGCCTGAGGGGCTGTGACTTGAGACCCGAGTTCTGAGGGCCTGAGGGGCTGTGACTTGAGACCCAAGTTCTGAGGGCCTGAGGGGCTGTGACTTGAGACCCGAGTTCTGAGGGCCTGTGACTTGAGACCCAAGTTCTGAGGGCCTGAGGGGCTGTGACTTGAGACCCAAGTTCTGAGGGCCTGAGGGGCTGTGACTTGAGACCCAAGTTCTGAGGGCCTGAGGGGCTGTGACTTGAGACCCAAGTTCTGAGGGCCTGAGGGGCTGTGACTTGAGACCCAAGTTCTGAGGGCCTGAGGGGCTGTGACTTGAGACCCAAGTTCTGAGGGCCTGAGGGGCTGTGACTTGAGACCCGAGTTCTGAGGGCCTGAGGGGCTGTGACTTGAGACCCAAGTTCTGAGGGCCTGAGGGGCTGTGACTTGAGACCCGAGTTCTGAGGGCCTGAGGGGCTGTGACTTGAGACCCAAGTTCTGAGGGCCTGAGGGGCTGTGACTTGAGACCCGAGTTCTGAGGGCCTGAGGGGCTGTGACTTGAGACCCGAGTTCTGAGGGCCTGAGGGGCTGTGACTTGAGACCCAAGTTCTGAGGGCCTGTGACTTGAGACCCAAGTTCTGAGGGCCTGAGGGGCTGTGACTTGAGACCCAAGTTCTGAGGGCCTGTGACTTGAGACCCAAGTTCTGAGGGCCTGTGACTTCAGACCCAAGTTCTGACAGAAACAATCCTCTGCTTGCGGTTTCATGGTGATGGGGCACCTATGTCCAGTCCTATGATGAGACACAGGACGGGTCATGGAGTCAGGAGGAGTGAATTAGCGAGAAAATGTGGCAGAAAGAGAGGGAGAGACAGACAGAGGGACACAAAGTGGGAGAGAAAGGTGGGGTAGATATACAGACAGAGAGACACAGAGACATAGGGGGGAGGGGAAGGGGAAGGCGGGGAAGGGAAGGGGAAGGGTTGTGGGGGTGGGGGGGCGGGGGAGGGGGGGAAGAAAGAGAGAGAGAGTACCAAGTGTTTACCTGTAAAAGAGCTACCCCTACAGCCACCCCAGCGACAGGTATAAGATTGGACTCCAGCCATTTTTCACCTGCTGGTATACAGCCTGTTGTGTAGATCTGAATGTTGCGGTCATAGTCCTGAAAGAAAGAAAATAACTTCTTTTTTTTAAATCACCAAATGAGACATGACTGCTTGGAAGCACTGAAACAATCAGGTAACAGCCCTGTTTCAAGTGCGAATTAATGCTGTACATTAAAGGTATTTGTCCTGAAACAAACTGTAGCTAAGTGAATTTCAAAACTAGTAGGCTAATGAGAACTTCAGAGCTTTAAAATCTGTATCAGTAAACCGGCTGAACAAAAGAAGAGGAAAAAAAATGGGAGGCAAAGCCCTCAACTTGAACCACGTCCAAAGAAACATCAGGTCAAGAATTTAAGAGAAAGAAAAGAAACACACACACATACACAATCACCCACACACCCACACACACACATGCATCAAAGAGGAGAGTGAGAGGTGAGTGAGAAGGGCAGAGAGAGAACAGGCTGAGAGGCAGCAACTCACATGTGACAGCTTCATCATGTCATACCCACAATGCCTGTTTACCATCACCTCCTGCAAATTAAAAGTGTGTTATCAGAAGCATCCCTTGAACGACTGAAAATTAATGACACCAAGCAGCATGAATGAGAAAGGGAACAGGTTGGGAACAGAGAAAAAAGACTGTTGGTTGAAGAAGAAGAAGAAGAAGAAGAAGAAGAAGAGAAGGCAGAGGAGGAGGAGGAGGAGGAGGAGGAGGAGGAGGAGGAGGAGGAGGAGGAGGAGCCAAAAAGAAGATGCAGAAGAAAAGAAGGAGACAGAGGAGCAGTAGAGAAGGAAAAGAAAAGGAAGAAGACCAACAGCAACAAGTCTGACCCCAAGTGAGATGCACTGACAGCAGCAGCACGTCTGGATATGGACTGATTCACAGTGACTGGCAGGTGAGGGAAAGAAATGTATACTAACATCCGAATGCTTGCAGCAGGAGAAGGGAACTCCACAGGCTTCCACCCCTGGTGAAGTGCAGTTAAAATAAATGTTGGCCTCCCAATCTTTGAATCGGTGAACCCCACAGCATCCCAGCTGGAAAAAGAATAATAATCACCAAATTAAATTAACACAAGACACCACACACACACACACACACATAAAAACAAAAACAACAACCTGTACCTGTACATTTATACACTCAAAGCATCCACCCACACGTGCACACACAGTATGAAAAAAGAAAACTGAGGAAGGATTTCTCGTATTTTGATTTTCTAGACACATGCGTTCCCATATCCATTGATTTCATACTCATAATGGGATATTAGCCACACACAAAATTAGCATGCATTTGGAAAAAGGGAGTATGACTGTATGCTGAACTTGTGAGAGTAAAGAGAAACAAGCTGGAAGAACCAAACAGTACAGCTGGGAATCGTGAAACCTCGGCACAGTTCCATAGCCTGTAGTGCTCAACTATTCCAAGATGAAGGTTTGTTGCAGTACTGGGTTAATTTTCTCTCCCATTTTGGGTGTGGGGCAACAAGGGTGGTGTACTTGTACCTTTAACAAATGTGACCCTGCCTTCTGAAATGAGTTGGATGGAAACGAGGCCATTTTCTCATTGAGACTATTTTCAAAGGGAATTTCCATTTTTTTGATTTTGGGTTTGCATCAAAATCAGACTGCCCAGTGGGAACTTCCATTTTTTAGATTTTGGGGTTTGCAGCAAAATCAGATTGCCCAGTCTTTTTTTTCCTTTTTTTTTTTTTAGCATCAGAAATTACACTTCTTGTGTAGTTTTTAAAAATTATTTTTATAAGTGTCATTAAAACATGCTTTAAACATGCACCTGCTTGTTGATAAGGACTGTATGATGAGAAAATTGTTTACCAATTTCTCAGAATGAGATGCTGTGGTAGTTGCAACTTCAAACTGTTATAATAACAAGACCAGTGAACCAACTGAATTTTGTGCTCTCTGCTGTGATATAAACATCTCAAAATGACAGTCTCAGGGTGACTCATTTTGGAAGGTAGGGTCACAAATTACATGTACAGGACTCACCCAGTCTTGCTGCACCCAGTCCACCAGATTCTGGAGATCGGCGTCATCTCTGTAGTTTACAATCATGTTCTTCACCTGACCCTCTATCTGGTCTCGAACCTGTGCATAACAGAACAATCTCTGCAGTTTCACATCACATCATTATGCTGGAACATCCGTCCACCTGGTCTTTCAAATTGTATCTGCGCATAATGAACATTGCTAGAGATTCTTTACTGGGTGTAAAACACCAAATTACTTACTTCACCGGTACAATGCTTAACCTGCAAAAGGAGAGGCAAAATGAAGTATATTATATGTATTTTATGCTATAATGTCAGTGACAATGACGGAGGCGTTCAGAACACACTTTAGAGCTGTCAAATTTGAACTACAAAGACCATTGTACTTCTGGCAGTGAAGCACTGCTCTTTGCTCAGTTTTGACCCAGCAGTCTGTAGTGAAGGAGCACAGGTGCCAACCATGACTGGTCAGTCTTTAGTCAAACTCTTTCAGCTACCTTGCTTCCCCTTGGCGTTTTGCCAAGAACACTCATGCTGTTTTGGGGGAGGATGTGACCTATCAAGCACAGGGAAAGTCAGTGTTTCTGGTGGCAAGGAGGGATCGAGGATCATGTATTAAAATGCATAAAAATGGTTTTACTGTGTATATTTGGTTGACTGTCAGTTTACTGTCATTGATAAATAGACTGCAGTAGATAAATTTACTGCTAATACAGTAATAGACAACCTATTTAAAGTAAAATTTCAACATTTCCTTTCTGTTCAGACAGGACCAAAAAATTAGCAAATTTGCCGCAGAATCACATTTGACAAAAGCAACAAATTATGGAAACTTATTTTGCAAGGAAAACAATGAAAAAATAAAATGTGATTTACCTTTGAGTATTGTTTGAACCTCACTGAAAGTGTATGCCAGTGAATTCTTCATTTATCAGTTTTTAAAAAGCAACCCAAGTTCATTTTTCGAGGAAGTTACATAAAACTTCTTTTCTGTTATATTGAAGAATCACAACCATAGTTCAAATTTCCTTGTAAACTTGTGCTGGGTCAATAAATATTCCAATTATAATACTTACAAAGCAGAACCAAAAATATAACAGTGAAGAAGGCCACTGTTAAACAGAACTAAAATGCTCTTTCTTTTTTTATGGAGGTCCATTTTCAGAGATAATGTCCCACATACACAGACTGGTTATGAAAAAATCAATCCGACTACTGAAACAGAGAAGGGATCACTCTATTTAGCTGTACAAATGGGGTGTATCAAAATACTTCAGACATTTTCTACAGCCAATTATTTTGCCCGTAATCCAGGTCAGAAGTCTGATAAGCTTCTCTGAAAGTTCATGAATGCAAACCTTTAAAAGGGTAAAATGGGTAAGAAAACAGAGGGAGAACAGGCAACAGAAGCCAGGCTCTGTTGATGTCACCTTGAAAGCACAACTGGTTTAATGCAGATTTTGTCTGCATTTATCTCCTTTGCTTCTGGTGCCTAATTGCATGGAAATGTGCTATCATACTCATACCCAGGCAAAAAAGCAGAAGAAAAAAAAAGCAGTGGTCACGCTAAATATTTTTAAAACCAGTTTAACATCTATAAGGTGGCAAGTGTGGGACACTGAAACCGGTCAGATAATCACTAACTGGTCAGATACATAGTCATCCATACTACTACCAGAGCTGTACTAGCAAACACACAGCTCCTTTCCCCACATAGAACACACACACACACACACACACACACACACACACACACACACACACACACACAGCTTTTTTTTCCCCTTTAATGTGAAATGGTCAAATAAAATAACAGCCAGTATGTCTGACCAAGTGCTAATTTTATTCCCGTATATCATATATGCTGAGCTTATTCTTAACCAGTGAAATACCAGAACTTAATGGTTAACATGAACCCTGAAAAAGGAAGCATAAAGAAAGATCAGTCCATGCTAGCTTTCTTCACAACGTGGAAGACGCACAAAAATGGCAACCATTATGGCCGTCATTTTCGGACTTTCAAACGTGGATCTTCATTCTTTTTAAACAAACCAGAAAAACTGCTGTGATTATGTTTTTTATACCATTTTTATAGATTACACATTGATGATTTTTATATATATATACTAATATAGTCCTCCTCTGCTTCTGAGCAAACTCACTGCATTCTAGTATCATATGACTCTGAATGAGCGACTGTAGCTCTACACAGTGTGCTTTAAATATCCACTGAAGTGGCACATGGCTGGTGCCACATGAAACTGTTGCCATCTTGGTGAACTTTCTGTGTACACCATACAACCATGCACCAGTTTACAGTGTTAATCAAAGCCACATACATAAGGTGTATGCACACATAGCCATAACCTGCCATCTGCACTTTTAGCAGAATGATCAGGGTCTTTCATATAATGCTACTGTGGTAACATGATAGACAAAACCATGACAATTCTCCACTTAGGGTCCCCTCGGTGATAAAAGGTTAGGAAGAAATGATCATCATGGTTCTAGCCACATTGTGTATTGGGGTTCCACTGTTCTCCTGCAAGTTTAAAGAAAGTGTAAGCATGGTCAGTTTTACAGTGGCCTGTGTGCATGTGAGCTAGAGTATATGTGTGCCTGCAAGTGTGTGTGTGTGTGTGTGTGTGTGTGTGTGTGTGTGTGTGTGTGTGTGTGTGTGAGAGTGAGCGAGTGAGGGAGTGAGTGAACGAGTGTGCATGCAGGCATGTGTGCGCACATGTATGTGTTGCTGATGTGCAGGCTTACTTACCCAGTCCTTATATACAAATCCCATGATTCCTAACAACAGCTCCAGGACAAAAATAATGCTCAAGGTGATCATAAACTGAAACAGATAAGAACACACAGCATCAGGTTTCTGCAGAGTCAGTCTTTATTAACTCGGGGAAACTGTTCCTAAAATTAAAAATCAGCAAACTTTAACCATTTTTCTACATTTATATAGACAAGCATGCAAAAGTTTTTTTCCCTTTCTTTATTACTTTCCCTAAAGGATTTCATGACTGTAAAAAAAAGAGCACCTGCTGCACGCAGCCACTGAAGGTTAGTGAAACTGAACATGTATGTGAATCGGTTACAGGACACAAAGGGAGGCTGCCCAGTTTGGCGTCCCGTGATTCAGATTTCCAGGCAAGTTTTGCAGTTGGCAAGCAAAGCTACATCCTTCCCTGTGCAATGTCCACAGCCTGGGACGGAGTGCATGGCTTGATGGTTTGCCCTTCGTTGTGGCCAGCAGCCTCTCTTTGTTTTTGCAGTTGACTCAGTTGGCGTGGGGTGAGATCTTGAGACTTCGTCCACACTGATCCTACGCAACTCCAACAGGACACTGCTTGCCAAGAACACAAAAGAACTGCAGCCGCAGCAATCTATTCTAATCATTGTTTTGTCTCCCCTTCTCCTCCTGAATTGTGTGCATCTGCGTGCACGCATGTACATGGGTGTCCTCGCAAACTCTCAGCAATATTCTCTTAACAGTCTGCATGCTTTGAAAAATAAGCTATGTCTACATGTGGAACAGTGAACAAATAAAAGAATTATTTTTGTTTCAAATCTCATATTGTGTCATAGTCATAATCTTTTATCTTTTTTTTAAACTGAAATGATGAATAAATATTAGCAATTTTCAAAATGTTCATTATGAAGAAGCATTTAAAAGTAAAAACAAATGCTGAAGTAGAACAGTAACTTTTGAGAGAGAGAGAGAGAGAGAGAGAGAGAGAGAGAGAGAGAGAGAGAGAGAGAGAGAGAGAGAGAGAGAGAGAGAGAGAGAGAACATATATTAATGCAAAGCAACTCAGCTCACACTCATCAATCACTCTTTCTAGTCATTCATTCATCCATCCATCCGTCAACTGAACAAGCTATGACTCACAAAGAGTAGTAGACATGTGTTTTCCCTGAGAGATCCTACACAGCCAGCGAAGCCGATGATAAACATGGTGAGGCCGATGACGATGAAGACAAGGGCAGGGTCAAGAGCTATGTTGGTCAGTTTGCTGAAGTTGGCCAGTGTGTCTTTCTCCGCCCACGCCCACAGCCCAACCGCTAGCATTGCTCCGCCCACCAACTGCACACATGCACAAAACACACACGGTGCTCAGTAATAGTGAATGTGCACAGGATTGGGCCTGTGTTTTGTAACTGTAGTGTGTGCAGCAGTAATAGTAGTATGTGCATACTGCAATGGTACAGTACTTGGTGCCAGTGGAATTGTACTCATGAAGG
>OY757541.1:31850581-31902352 GCA_963584105.1 Alviniconcha strummeri | reverse complement strand
GTGGTTATGGTGTTGTTATCCCAGTTATCCGGATCAATGGCCTCTACTTCCACCAGTCCGGTGCCGGTGCCTTTTATACCCAGTTTAATGGCTGCAGTATGAGATAAATCAATGATGCGGTTTTCATGAAATGGGCCACGGTCATTTACTTTAACAATGACCTGACGGCCGTTTTTCAGGTTAGTAACCTTGACATAGGTGGGTAAGGGCAGGGTTTTATGTGCGGCAGTCATGCCGTGCATATCATAGGCTTCGCCACTGGAGGTGCGCTTACCGTGGAATTTGCTGCCGTACCAAGAGGCAATGCCTCGTTCCTTATAACCTTTAGCTGATTTCATAACATAATAGCGCTTGCCAAATACTACATAGGAGCTTGGGTTACCGGATTTACTGCGCGGTTCTTTTTTGGGGACGGCATCCGGTATCTGGGAAACATCGCCCCAGGAAGAAGGTGGACCGTCTTTGCTGCGGGTATAGATATCCGGTGAGCTGTTGCATGCAGCCAGGATAAGAGTAATGATAATAATACTTATAGATCGCAGCAGGTGAAGAGACATTATATTTACTCAAAAATTTTAATTATTTAGTTCAACCTGAATAATACCGTTTTAAGCCTGACATCAAGCCAGGTTTAAAGCGGCTGATTGCCCCGGTTTGATAAAAGACCCCATCAAACCGGAAATAATTTTGAGCCACAAAAGCCGGAGCTTATTGAGGATCTTTCTTAAGTTATGTCCAGCGGCTACCATAACCACATTAATGGCATCACCGACTGCACCTTTGAGGTAGCAGCGATCTAAACGGCCATCGTTTTTCATATGACCGATTTCAGGCTCAATCGCACTGCGCCGTTTTAATGCCTTTTTAATACTTCGGGTAACGCCTCGCTTCTGACCTGAGATAAAAACTTTAGTGTCTTTTACTTCATGTCCACGATAACCCGGTCAACAAAGCACTGTTCCGGCTGTACGGCTGTAAACTGTAAAGCTTGTTCTTACTGTGCTGCTCCTGCTCAATCAGTTTCTGAGCCTGTTTTAGAGCTACTTCAAACAATGACTGAATATCGACAGAATAATTGGGCAGTTGTCGTTCAATATCCCGTTTAACACGACCTAAACGGGATTTCAGTTTATTGTTCATTTTCTTCATGCGTTTAAACTGTTTTGCATGAGCATAACGACTGGCCATTAGTACATATTGCGGCCCAACCCGATTATAGTTCTGGCGCAGTTTAATACCGTGCTCTTTGGACAGTTTAACCAGGTTTTCTCTGGCTTTGTTCAGGAGCTTTGAATCGGTTGGAAAAGCGATGTTCTTTTCCTGTACGGTAGTATCTACCGTGACTTTCTTTAAACTGCCTGGCTTGATAGTTTTACTCTTTAGTCCGGCTTTAATGGTTTCAATCAGTAATTTTTCACTGCCTGACTTACCCGGCCGGTTACGCCATTTGGTCATGGTCACAGGGTGTATGGGCATTTTATGCTGAAAGTATTCTTCACCACAGAAATACTGCCAGTACGGATTTTCTGTCCAGCCTTTTACTACCTGTTCATCCGATAAATCATGCAGGTGTTTCAGGTAATGCAATTCTGCAATCAATCGAGTGCGTATGGCAGGAGCACCTTTAGTGGATACAAACAGAGCGCCCCATTCTTTATCAGGACTTTCCCAATCTATGTGTTTTGATAACTTAATCAACTCATGGTTTATGTCCAGCATGTTTTCAAGGCGCATCCTGAACAGGTCTTCCTGAGGTATTTTTGGCTGTTTCTTTGGCTTCATTTTGGCCTGGAAATTTGCAAGGTAATAAGGCTTATTTTACCAAAAACCTGCAAATTTAACACCCATAATTCGCCAATATTTCCTTATAAATCAATGTGCTATGATTTATTCAGGTCGGACTATTTAGTAACTTATATGGTTCGCCCCACGTATGCAAGTGATACCACGGTACTCATGGATGATAAAGTTGCATTCTTATATCCGGCCTCTGAGTGGAGAATACAAATGCTCCGTGCCCTAATGGAAATACGCGTATTCAGAAACTAATCTATTCAGCGGTCTATTCAAATAAATGCCTTAGTTACAAACAGTTTATTCTGAATACAGGACTTACCTGCCATGCCATTACAGTGATTATATCTTAGCAACCTGGGTAAAAAACCGTTAATGTTACAGATACTTCTAAAAGGAGTTTCAAGTGGCCCTCCTTTATGCTTAAAAATACTCAGTTCACTGAGTTAATAATGCTTTCCCCGTTGACGGAACACTACCTGTAGCGTAGGTCTTGTCAAGGAGGAGTCCTGAGCTTGCGAAGGAGGCTCCTTGACAAGATTGGAGCGGAAGGTATTCTGCCCGCGAAAGGGGAAAGCATTTGATATTTACTGATATCATACTTATCTTTACCTCTCAGCAAACACTACATACATGATTATCATTATAAACTTCTCCTGTATTTAATAGGGCAAAGGCAGTTCTGGCCATTTTGTTTGCTAATGCCACTGCTGCAATATTGTATCCTCGCCGGTTGAGCAAACGACTCAGCCAGAGACTAACCGGGTCTTTTTTCCCGGCTATAGTACGCAATCTTGAACGGGCACCATGAATTAACATAGCTTGTGACTTTCACCTTGAAAAGAACAAAACAATCTTTTCACACAACATTTTGGCTCATGATGACTAACTGTTCAGAAGATATTTCTGAAACATTAAGTGAAATTCTTAACTTTTGCTCTGACCTTGACCTTGAAAAGCACGATCCAATCTTTTCACATGAGACTCTGGCTGTTAATGGCGTACTGTCAAACTAACGTTTGGCTGTAGAAGGATCAGCAGTTTGGAAGATATACAGTACAGTGATATTTTGCTTAAATGTGAGCCCTAATTCAGTCATTGTGACCTTGATGATAACAAATGATTTTTTACTGCAGGATGGTCTGGCTCATGGTCATGCTGATCTGGCTCATGCTGATGCACTATCCTATCAAAGTTGGTTTACAAAAGGCTGTGCAGTTCAGAAGATGTCCTTTGGACAAAACCTGGACACACAGACATTCAAATATACCCCCCCCCCCCCCCCCCCCCCAGACACACACATACTTTATTAGAGGGCACTGCTAATAAGCAAGAACTAAAAATGACAATTATTCAATCAGTTCCATCTTACTTGTGGATATAGCAGCAGGTTCAACTGTTGAATTATCAAAGCACAGCTATTCATGATAGTGCAGATTTAACTGCTGAAATAGGAGTTAATAAGAAACAGCCCTTTTATAGTTTGATTCTTCTCATAATAGTGCTAGCAGCCCTGAAATAACTAGTTACCAGGCAGTCCATATTTACTTTAAAAAAAGGCACAGCAGATCAATCAATGTGATATTAGTAACCTTCTCAGGGTTTCTGTGCTATGTTATACATCCATATCCCCCAGCCCCAAACAAAATAACAACGTGCAAATCTGTGACAGACGTTTGGAGTGAAAAATCGACAGGCAAATGGATCTTTTCCAGAAAGAGTGGTGGAACATTTCGGGGATCTACGTGTGTTGTGTGATCAAAGTGTGACATAAGAAAGAGATGTGAGACAAATGTGCATGCATATGTGTCTGGCTGGTAGAGATTTTTGGCAGAGAGAGAGAGAGAGAGAGAGAGAGAGAGAGAGAGAGAGAGAGAGAGAGAGAGAGAGAGAGAGAGAGCTCAAGGGAGAGAGAGCTCAAGAGCTCAAGAGAGAGCGAGAGAGAGAGAGAGAGAGAGCGAGAGAGAGAGAGAGAGAGAGAGAGAGAGAGAGAGAGAGAGATGATCATGATGGGTATACTGTATGAAACAAATCAATGACGTGCACTATTGTTGTACAGGATGATGAATCAGCTGCCGCACCCATTCAGTGCTTTCCAATGGAAGCAGAGCTTCTGATCAGGAGGCATGCAGAAAATGCTAACTTTCATCAGCTGGCAGCAGCTAACATCTCCAGTGGGCCATCTCCATCTCCAGAATGCTACAAGGACCTCTTTGATTCTAACATTTTGGGCACAATATAATTTCAAATTATTCATGCTAAACACACACAGATGAATCTGTACATGTCTCCCTAGTCCCTGCTAAAGTGTAGTAACTTGTACTTCTACTAAATTACACATGACATGGAGACTCAACTAAGCCATCTTTGCTTCCAGTTTTCTGCTGCAGGTTTACAAGAGGTGGAGTTGTTTTAGCAGAGGCAGAACCATAACTATCTGCATCCATGGCACCAGGTTAGGGAAACAAAGTGTGTGCAAATCCATAACAGATAAATAAAATCTATGATTTGTATATAATATAAAACTACAGATGCGTCATAACAACACCCACATGTACAGAATAAAACAACAACAACAACAAAAAACACCACCATCAAAACAAACAAACAAAAAACCCACCCACATGCATACCTTCTAGTATGTGGTATCATTCTCTGGCAAAACAACATCACTGAATTCTTGCGCAACAAAGAAAACTGTGCTTCATCAAGGCAACAACAAAACAGCATCATCCACCCACACAACCCAAATTCTGCCTGAAATCTTCGGCACTGTATCCAAGTACAGGCAAACTCTAAGCTGGTAAGCCGATACACTGGAAAAACTTCTACAGAGATAGAAATCAATTCTCAGAAAAAGACAGCAATGCCTTCCAAACTTAAAGATGAAGATTAATAAAAGGGATGGCCCACATGTGCCCATTTCATCTCCTTCTATCACCAAGTTTCATCTGGCTTGAACCCCTAGCTGTGGCTTTTAGCCCATAACCATGGGGGGTCTGGATCAATAAGACATGGCACTCCACTTCCTTCACCTCCCTGGGATCAAGTCTTGGCCAAGGGAGCAATTGACTCAAATGCCAGACCAATAAACAGCCAAAGATTCTGATGACAAGAAATGCAAATAATTTTCTCCTTCGCTTTTTATGTGGACACAGCAATACTTGACACTGTTGGCAAATGATAGTGAATACATACATCATGTTCTGGCATGGCAAATGGCAGAGCTCTGCAGATCTAGAACAGCATTTTGTAATAGAAATATAGTTACATATTATAACTATATTATAGTCAGATTTTTCTTCTGAAATTGCATGATTTATGTGAGGATGCTAGGAACAGTTGTATGATTATTTATTTCTCATGACATTTTGCCTTTAATACATCCTGTCAACTGCACAGGGTCACATCTGGATAATCAAATTCTGATAATAAAACTAGTTAAAACATTTAACAACAAAATATTACATGTAATATATTATGCATAATGGCAAATATCGGTGCCATATGGCATACATTATATATATATATGGCAGCAAGGCAGACTGAAAACAAACACAGCAACTACTGAACTAGCAGATCACTCTGCAACCCCTTTTCAGCCAAAACCCCTTGAGCCAAAATGGTTTAGTCAAATTAGTGTCATTAACACTGTAAACTATATCATTACCAGGAATCTGAATAAAAAACAATAACAAAAATCTGAAAAGCCGGTCAATTTTTTTCATCGCCAATAAAACTTATATCCAAAATTGAATAATAATTAATATAGATCTAAATATTCACATTATATGCATGGTGTAATATTCTAATAAACATTTTAATTAAAATGCTTTTCTACACAGAAATATTAACATTTCACAACAAAAACAAAAATGACAACAATACAAAAACAGACAGGGGCCAACTCACACCAGCTGTTCAAGCCCCATTCTTCTTCTTCCTTATAAACAGTATCCAACTTCAACATTTTGAAGACTAAGACTTGAGTATGACAGGTTATGTAATATGAACCGTTATAAAGAGAGAGAGAGAGAGAGAGAGAGAGAGAGAGAGAGAGAGAGAGAGAGAGAGAGAGAGAGAGAGAGAGAGAGAGAGAAACACACACACACACACACACACACACACACACACACACACACACACACACACACACACACACACACAGACAGAGACAGACAGAGCCAGAGAGAGAGAGAGAGAGAGAGAGAGAGGGGGGGGGGCAGACAGACAGACAGACAGACAGACTGAGCCAGAGCCAGAGACTTGGTTAGTGGGGTGAAAACAGCTGGGACTGGAATGATGCCAGTGTCTTGGTCATGGCAGTCTCCACAGGCAGGCTGTTCCACCTCCAGTCCACAATTGTGGGATTGTGCTCCGAAAAAGGACAATTTGAGGTAGTCAGTTCTGCAGTATGTGACAGGGTACTTGAGTAGAAGGACAGGTCTTGGGGTCTTTTGGGCTACATTGGTCTGCTGGGGCTGTGCTTTGTGTTCACAGCCATTAGGTTGCAATGCAGTTTAATGAGGTTGCTTAGTTTAGTCTAAAGTTTCTTCTGCCTTCTTGGAGTGATGGAGTCAAGGGATCAGATCACCATGTCCACGCTTACTGGTCCCATTATAATAACAATAAATGAAAAATGAACATTTGCTGAGTGTCTCATCTTCAGATGAGCCCTAAGTGCCTCACAAAGGCAACTAGAAAACAACAGACTATGACTTTTTGATTACTAGTACTAAAAATTTATGCACAAACAGTTTATTTTCATAGGGTAAATATTGCCCACTGCACAGACATTTTTTTAATTTACTCCCCTTCCTTCCCCGACCCCCACACACACACACACACACACACACACACACACACACACACACACACACACACACACACACACACACACACACACACAACACCAATGTTAGCATCCCTCTCATCATTCCTTAAATGAAAAATTACATAATATATGTTGTTGACAAAGAAAAGTTACGTTTTTAGAACATGACTGAAAGAGTTGATAGAAGAAGCATGCCTGATGTTGCATGGGAGTTTGTTCCAGACTGTAAGACCTTGATGATATGCAAAAGAGCGTTGTCCATAAAAATTTATTTGAATCAAAGGATTTAACATTTTTAAATAGATAAGTGTCAGAGGAGGAACAAAAAAATGTCAGGAAGGAACACAAATCTTGAGGATGACAGCAAGAACCTGACTCAGTAAGAGAAACAGTTGCACTGAACATATAATGCAGAAGCAGAGTAACATGCTCATGTTTTGATGACCGGATGACTACCTGGGCTGTGTTGTTTTGAATTTATTGTTTTAATTTCCTGAATACATACTTAGGTGAACCAGCCAAAATACTGTCGCAATCATGAATCAACAAGCCTGGGGTTGTAAACACTTTTTAGAACTTGTGTGCAGCAACACAGTGTCTTGAAAAAATGTGTACAGCCAAACATAATGCTATATTATATTATACAATGACCACAAATTATCTAAATAATCCTGCACTTATCTCATTAAAAATAAAATCCTGTCTATCGCACCTACTGCTGAATTCTGTGCCAGCCTGACAATTACTGAATCAGCATTAACAGCACTACTTTCAGTACCCTCAAAGTTGAGCCCTACATGGCAGTCAACATTTTTCATTGGTGTCTGGTTAGATCTCAGACTTTTGCTGGTACTGGCAGATTTCTGGCTGGTTTGTGTACCTTCTTGAGCAGGCAGCATATTGTCAACCAGCTCAAAGCTAGTGGATGGAACTTGTTTAGAACTATCATCCCGACCACAGAACAAAACAAGCATGTTCAAATGTTCTTGAAAGCAAGAGTTTTCTGTGTTGTGTTACTCCCAAAACTGTAGACCTGCCATGTTTTTGTTCTGTGATGCTGTCTTCAGCCATCTCAAGTCTCCAAACTGTGTAAATTAAGCTTTGTACAGTCAGAATGCTTGTGTGTGCTGGTGCCTGTGTGTGTTTTCTGTTCTGTGATGCTGTCTGCAGCCACCTGAAGTCTCTAAGTTACTGCTGTGTTAGTGTGCAAACTAAGCTTTGTAATTGTATAGTCAGAATGCTTGTGTGTACTGGTGCCTGTACATATGTGTGTGTGTGTGTGTGTGTGTGTGTGTGTGTGTGTGTGTGTGTGTGTGTGTGTGTGTGTGTGTGTGTGTGTGTGTGCTTAGGTCAGTTAGGATAATCTAGAACTATGGACAAGATTTTGCACTTTATAAAAAAAAAAAAAAAAAAATTCGTAGTTGTTGTTGTCTTTTGTGAAATTATGCTTAGCAGTGAAATGTGGTCAGTCCTGCATGCCAGTGAATGGTGGGAAACTAGTAATACATATATATTATGTAATACCAAATGCATGGGGTTTAAGAAATTGAGTGAGACAGGTTTATTTTGCATAATTTTTTAATATTTTGTTTCTTTTTCCCCACATGTATATATTTGTGACCCCTGCAACTTGTGGATGAACAAAAGAACACATAAGTGTTTTTCATCACACCAACACAGAGATAGTGGCAGACTGAACTGATTCTTCTGGGTTCAAAATGAGCTTTTTTTGCAGATGTTCGAAATGTGCTGTTTGAAGCTGTTTGGTCATGAGCTTGGGGTTTGATTTTGACAGTTTGATTGGACATGACGAACATAGCTCATACTCTCTTTTAATCTTCCTTCTGGCTTCTTACACAAAACAGCACATTGATTAAAAGTCCATCATTAGAATTTAGACCACTGATTGACTCCAATCCCTTCTCAACTCAAATTGCCCTGATATAACCGCACTGGTTGACTGGGCATAAAACACCAATTTACTTATTCTCAACTCAAATATGGCATGCCGTTCTGATCAAGGAAGTTGTCTGCCATGCAGAGGTATCGTGTGTTTTTTCAGCTATAAATTATATTGTAATGTACTGCAACTAATGAGTAATTCACTAACTCAGTAACTGAATGTCACTTTTTAAGTTGAAACATCTGACAAAATGATCAAAATAAAATTATAATAATGATTTAAAAATGAAAATGTTACTGGTTGTGGAGACTCTTGAGTAGATCAATGTCCAGATAGAATTAAAAAACATACAACAACAACAACAACAAAACTGGGGGAAAAAAGATGAAAAAAAAGTCACTAGCGTAAGTCTACAAGTACAACTGTACAAGCTTAATTTCTTAATTATTTGTTTTATTTTATTTAGAATTTGGATGCCAAACAAAACTTCAACAAAGGCCAATGTAATTCCATAAGCTCTATTTTTAGTGAAAAAGTGGTTCATCAACAATCATTTATCTGGTTACGAGTCACGTCAGAAGCACAAACATAAAGACAAGTAACAACATATTAGGGCAAAATTAAACACACACAAATAAAAAATAATTCTGACCGGACTTACCCAAAAGACCACATTGAAAGCGAACATCAAATATTTGATGCAGCAGCTGACTTCGGTTCGCTCCCGACGACGGTGCTTTCTTGTTCGAGGCCTCATCTTAAAATGTCTTTGGATTTCAAAATGTGGATTTTTTCACAAGCTGTCCCATTTGATTGTCGAATAAGGCCAACATGGGTCACAACCCATGCCAATTCTCTTTCAAAACCATTTAAAATCTGTTAAAATCAGGTCATAACTCGCTCACAGTCCAACAATAACATTCATCTTTTCAGCTGCAGAGCCAGGCAAACTAAACGGGGTCGGTGATCTACCCTGAGGTTACACACTCTCTAACTCCCAACATTTATTATTTTCTTCTTTTTTAAGCAGTATGCTCATCAATAGTTAGGCCATAAATACTAAAATAAAAACCAAAATCTATCTGACTGCCCAGAAGTACAACAATGTCTCTGCATTTGTCCTAAAAGCCTTATTCTAACGGAAACCAACGACATGACGTCACAAGCACTAATCAAGATGGCTGCTTCATCAGGATCGGCTGCTAGCTCACCCGTGTCAGCAAATGCAAAAGCTACCTCGTTTTCGAAACTTGAAAAGCTATCAAGTGATGATATATGCTTTCGGGTTATGCCAGCTGTAGGAAGCATCAGTTATGGTTACTTCTCGGTCCATATTATGAACGCTTCGTGGTTTCAAAGGTGCGTCCTTTAATCTGTCGGCTGCTGCAGAGGTCGGTCAGTGGGAAGGGAGATTACCATACTAGTCCACATTTCCAAGCTTCGATGGAAGGGGGAGATAGATTTGGGGATTAAAATTAATAATTCAGAAAAGAAACTGTACCAACGTACCAACGCGTTTTTGTATTTTGTTGTTGTTGGTACTTCGTTTCAATCATCGTTGTGTTTGTGCATTCTGTTAAAACCCCCCAGTAATTATGGAACATAGTTCGCTGAAGCCTGGTCTCTACTGCTTTAGCAAAAAGTTTTAATACAGGGCACCCATTAGTGAGCGTTTGAAGGGGGTCCCTGGCACTTCTTGCTACAACTTTTAGAGGGTCTCTGGGCAATTTTTAAAGGGTCAACTCAAGTCTAATATGAAACGGCAGTTGTGCATAAGTATACTGCTTTGCATATTATAATGCTCTTTGCCCCTTCTACAACTCGGTTTTAGATTTAGTTCTGTCAGATAATGTCACTTATGACATAATGTTGTACATGTTCAAGTATGTTGACTCATTATGGCAATGATACTATCAGGTTTATTCAAAGGCCTTTTGTTGTTGTTGTAGTTCTCCATGTCAGTATTACTCTGGTGGTTGGCAGCCCTGCCAAATGTGTAGACATACATTATTAGTAGCAGACTAGCACTAGCAGTCATCATTCAGTATCAAAAGATTTTTTTTTTTTTTTAACTAAGTGGCATAGTAATAAAGCAAAATATATGGCACTTTAAGACCTGAGACCATTACAAAATGTGTGTCTCAAACTTAATTATTAACAATCACCGTACATCAAGACTGAATACATTTTGAGCAATGCCAATAAGTTCAGTAGCTGCGCCACCAGACTGAAGAATGGTTGCAATTTTTAGTTCATTAGCATGTATTATAAAGGTAAACTACAGTAAAGCATTCCACTTTGAATTAAAATTTTGATACCTACTTTTTGGCTTTAGTGACTGTCACCAGATTTTAAACTCACTCAGTATTCACAGGGATGTCAGAAAAATGAAAAGTCTGGAGTTGTTTGAACATTTTTTTTTTTTAATGGTATGAAACTTGGCAGGATTGAGTTCAGACTTTGTAATGGCTTTTTTGACAGTGAATTCATTCAAACATTGCGAAATGATAGTCTTCACTGAACTTTGCCATCCAAGTTTGGTGACAGTGTTTTTTCATGATGATAATGCCTTGATGGTGATGATTATTTTTTTGCTGTAAAAGATGTTTAACAGCTATATTAGAAAAAGTAGATTATAATATTAATTATTAATGAAAACATTAATTCATGTCATCGAACAAGAGAAAAAGAGATTTTGTGTGCTGGTTCAGGTAAAATTGTGTACATGTAACACAAATTGTCACAGATGACCCCATGGGGGATTTTTTAAAATTATTTTTTAGATTATATATATGTGTAAAGTAAATGTAGTAGGCTGCTACTGTTGACAGCTGTGATATGATGCTTAACAATCAAAAGTGTATTCATAATGTTGGAGAGGAATTCTTTTTTCATGTTATTAGTTATGAAGTATTATGTCAGTGAACATTATTAATCCCATGATGACCATAACGCTTCTTATGTTTTTGCAGTGTATTCCACAGCCGAGATGTAGTGGTTGCCAACAGTTTCTGGTTCAACGCTCACATTGGTATTGGGCTGTACCTGTTTGGAAGCAATCACCTGCGACAGGCACCAATCAACCGCCGCATCTTGTACAGTGTCTTTGGCTCCTTTCTCTTCAACTTTGGCTCTGTTCTGTTCTGGGCAACTTGCAAGTCTTTGCTGCCAGACAGGCCAGGTTGGAAGGCATTGTTTGGCCTGGCATCCGGTTTTGTGCTGCTGTATGTTGGTAAAGAGTATGTGGACTATATTGATGGTAAAAAAAAGGCTGTTACCTCTTAGAATTGTTGAGAAATGCAGGTGAACTAAGTAATATATATATATATGCAAATGTAATTAGCAGTACATGCTAAACAGTTAGTTGTGATATATATGACAGTGCATACATACAGGGGCAAAGAAACTTTACTGTAATGCTTAGTGGCAATGCACAGTGCCATCTTGGGCTGTACGTGAATATGGTGGATCAGTTGATCCCAAATTTGCCCACCCAAGTTATGTCACTTGCCATTTCAGTGTTGTGCCAAAGAGTCTATCTAAGTTTAAAATGTAACATTGCCTGTTATCAGATGTTACTGTTCAGTGTTATGTATGCAGGATGCAGAATGAGAGCCATGCATGCAGTTCTGCTTGGAAAGACAATGTGATAACTGGTACTGATAGTGATACTGCCCAAAATTATGAGTGCAATTTGTACAGAGCTTTTTCTAGATATTGGTTTGTCATAATTTGCAGTTTTTAGGTCAGTGGCTGTGACCATAGGTGACTGTAAATAGCGTAAACTGACATTCTCATAATTCTTATTGATTTTGAATTTTTTTTACTGTACAGTGCAGAGCTATCCATGTATGTGATAACATAGCATGTTACACAACTGGCTGATAGTGGATCACATTGTTTTTGTATGGAGGTGAACGCCACTGATTGGACAGTGTACCATATAAAAAGACTTACCATTAATTAATTCAGAATGCAGAAGTCTTTATGACCGGATCTGAAAAGTGTGGTAATAATGTTATTGAGAACATTTGGAATCAGTAAGAGTATGACATGTCACTGTTAATATAATAATAACTTACATTTATAAAGCACCCATTCTCACAGGAGGTAATAGTGCTTTACAGTTATTAACATTTACAGTGACAAAATACACAAGCGCCCCAGATGCATTGCAGCATCTACATTTGGATCTGTGGTCTGTCTCAGTGGTTCAGCTGGATTCTAGTGTTGTGTGCCACCTTTTGTAGTCTAAAGGCTGTATAAAATTACACAGCACAACTGCCTTCTTTGCATTCAAACTTTGATCCAACATGATCATAAATGAACGATGCTTTTTTAAACCAAATTCAAGCTGATGAAGCAAAAATGTTGAGTATGTGAGCCTTATGAATCCAAATGCAATGCTGTGACATGTAATATGCGAACTGCTCAGTGACACTTGAGACAGTTGTTTTCGAGCTGCAACTGTTGAAATAATTTTCCTTTTCCTTTGATAAATCAAACAAACTAGAATGTAGAACTTAAAAAATGAGGGGGAAAACCCTGAAATACACAACATCAGCTATACAGAAACACATTGGAAAGTGCTTTTTCAGTATATGTATAGCTGTCAATGTAGACAGTTGATGAATCTTTGTAGAGCGTTTCAGGCTGCCAGTTATCCAAACAACTTTAGCCAATTGAAACATGACAAATGATACTCTGTGTGAAAAGCCCAACAAGTGGCTGCCACATTTGGCCAACAGAATAAAGTATAGCAACAGAGCAAAAGACTGGTGGGTTCTGAACAAAATCTTTGAGAAAAAGAAAGAACAAGAATAAACAGTACAGTTACTGGTGAGAGATGCCAACTGCAATCAGAGGAGATAAAGTACGCTCATTTGAATGCTGAAATCAGACTCGGATCACCAGGCATTCCATCAGTCGATACAGTTACCACTTCATGGTCAGACTGAAAGCTTGTGGGAATGTAATTTTCTGAGGCAGGGCTTAGAACTTGGATTGGAACCCACTGTTTTATGCAAGAGCAGGGACTAACAGTGCTGTGAAATCATGGAACAGTGTTACCGTGGTCTTTATTTCCCTGGCTGTTTGTGTACTTTCTCACCCTGATATAACCGTACCGGTTGACTGGGCGTAAAACACCAACTTACTTACTTGTGCACTTTCTTTTAAAAGAAAGAGTGGGAATGGCATAAATTTATGAATACTTGGGGGGGGGGGGGGGGGGGGGGGGAGAGGCGGAAGGCGGAAGAGTAGCCTTTATACTTTAATATTGTTATATTTGTACAGGGTGACTTTTGTCTGTTTAAGGTTTAGTTTGCACTGTGGGTTGTAAGCACAGTGATAATACCAAAGCTTACTAGTGTTCATAGTTGCATGACTTCATTTACAAAATGTGCTTAAGTCCTGTGAAGGCTACTACCATCCTTGCTTACTCCAGGGTCATTTCAATAACAAAGTTGAACACAGCTGTATGTACATACACTGGATATTACAAACATGTCCTAATATCATAGAATTTGTTTTCTTTCAGAATGCTGAATGATATAAAAAGAAAAGGAAAAAATAAGATGGGAACCTTTGACTGTTTGAGATAAGATGACAGATCTTATCAGTTCTGAATGGATGACAGTTGCAGACTGTTTCTTCTTAGACAAGTTAGAGGCTGCTGAATAAGTGGAATTATAGGTGGAGTTTGTTTTTGATTGTTTAAAAACTTTGTTTTTGTTTTTGTAGCACATGGTGGTTATTGTAGCACCACCATGTCCTCTTTTGATGGATGGCGGGAACTAACGAAAGTTAGAAGACATAATTATATGATGACTAATGAGATGGAAAGAAGGTGGAATGGCCAAGAGCAGGGTCTAACTGCCTTGATGTTCAGTGGTCATTGGCTAGTGTCTGGTGAAGTTGGTCCCCAGGTTTGGGTCTTGCTCTACCCAGGCTTAGTACAGCACTTCTAGTCTGGCAGGGAAGGTGATCTCAGTGTTTAGTCCTTGTGGAGGTGGCTGAAAAGCAGGTCAGACCTAAGTGCTTCTGGCCATCTGTGTGAAATATCTCCCTGCAGTTGGAAATCCAAGAAGAGTAGAGGTTCCCCAGCTGCCTTGACAAAGTGTGTGATAGCACTGAGCACCCTTGCTGCTCTTGTGGCCTGACCTAGGTATGATGACCTGAAGTTTTTGCAGGGGATTAGCCCAGTGTTAAAGAAAAATGACTTAGCAGCAGATGGTATTGATCTGTTGGATGTTTCTTTTATCATGCATAATTACTCTTCCTTTGTGATATACTGACAAGCACAAAAAAGAAGAAAAAAAGAAGGAAAAAAAAGGTGCAAGTTTGTGTGCCACTGTTGTGTATTTCTTTACCTGTGAGTGCATGTTCTTTTTTGATGTGTATGTATGGCTGTCAGTGTCAGTGTGCTACAGTGATTGGGGCATCTCTGTTTTATAGAACAGTTGTACTGTGTAATAACTGGAACAGTGCTGATCTCAATACTTAGTTGATTTTTGTGTGTAAATTCTTTATTATGACTGTGCTAAATATTTTTTCTGTCTTTGTATTTGCCTGCAAATAAATCCCAGAAGAAAATAATGAATGAATGACTTAGGTAAAAATGTAAATAGATGAATACACTTTTCATAATTGTAACTGTAAGTAATATGTAAATAAAAAAATTAATGTCAAAGGGGAAAAGAACATCAAATTCAAAACCTGGAGAAAAATATGCTGTTTTTATTTTACCCCCCTGGAATTTGTGAATAATGACAGAATATCAGAAGCAGTAGTTTTTTGTTTTTAACTTTCTAGAATTCTTGGATTCATGATGTGATACAGAAAGTAAATGTGCTGAACACTTAATGAAATTTGAACCTTTTTCACAGATGTAAAGAAATCATGCAAGTACATGTAGTAGTCATGATCATTTAGCATTGTGACCATGAGGATATTCACAGCACAAATTTTGGCTTTTGTGTATAGGATTCAGGGAGGTTTGACAAAACTTGTGTTATCTTAGATGTTATTTGTAAATGAGGTGTGAAACTCTGTTGAGCTTTTTATGTCCATCGGGTTTTGGTGACCGTGACCTGTTTTGAGAGTCAAAGGAGAGTTTGGAAAAAAAGAGAGTTGATTTAGCATTTTGAATGCAAGTTGATTGAAGGTTCGCTCAACTGGGTTTGAGATACAATTTCAAGGTACCAAGAACCAACCAATCAACCCACTCAGAAATGAAAATGTTGTTGTAACAGAACTATGCAGTGAAAAGAAAAAAAATGTGGAAGAGACATGACCTGCCCAGTATGATTATTTGTGACTGAGGAAGAAGTTTTTATTACAGCATTCTACAACTAGACTGGGTAATGAAATCCTTCAGATGACACCCACATGTGTGTATGTGTGATAACAGGTCACATATGCACATTAAAGAGCTTTGTAGTCCAAGTCAGAGATCAGTGGATTTGGGAAATGCTAAAATAAGCCAGCATCCACTAACATACCAAATGAACCTATGTGGCTTCAAATGATGCTGTAAACTGGTGCATGGTTGTATGGTGTACACATAATGTGTACTGAGACGGCAGCAGCATCACCATGGCACCTGCCACGCAGCAACCAAGAATTGTAAGTACACCACTTCAGTGGATATATTCAAACATGCTATGAAAAGCAGAGGTCACTCATCCCATGCAACAAGAGTGCAGCAAGTCTGCTCAAGAGCAGAGAATAGCACTACATGAAAGCGATCAGTCAGTTAATGAAGATCCTTTGAGCCACAGCATCAGAACAAAAAAATGTATATATACTGGTGTGAACCTGCTGCCTCTGTTGCCTAAGCTTTTTATAAAGATGTTTTTGTGGATGCTACTTTGTGCCAAATTTGTCAACTTTGCACAAGTTAAAAAGAAAAAGAAAAAAAAAAGTGCTAGTTGATAGAACGTTTTGTCATGGAACTAGCACAGGAGACCTTCTTTGCTTACAGTTGACTTCAGTTTGGTCTTGGTTTTCCTTTCATATCATGAAAAGTGAGAATTGCTTGTGCTCTATTCATATTTGTTTTTGCTGTTTGGAATGCCAAAAGCTGGATCCATCAGATAGTGGGATGTGTTTGTTTGGAACTTTTTTTTTTGCCGTGGAGTTTTTTTTATATGGTCTGCCATTTAATTTGTCATTGTCAAGTACATGGTAAGTGCTGAAGCAGATTTAACCACAGTTGTTTGTGTATCTGTTGAGATACCCATTTTGAATAGCTTTACAGTAATTGTTAAATACAGTGGCTAAGGAGTTTATATATATATATGCATATTGAAAAAATATCTAATGTAATAAATATTTTTACAGGTCATTGGTGAATTTACTAGTTCAGAATGTAAGTTAATTAGGGTTACTTTTGTGCTTTGTTAATTTTATGCTATGTTTACAACATTACCTTTACATTTGTTACACTGCCACAGTATTATTATAAGCAATTGAACAAATCTCCCAGATTTAGATTTGTTTTTGCTTTTTAATTGTAACATCCAGTTTTTGTTGATCTACTTGTAAAGTGTGCATCTGTGTGGTAGGTGGAATGGCTGAAGGGGATAAAAAGCTTAATCCAGACCCCTTCTTGTGTATAATGCCCTTTCTTATGAATATTCATGAGGGAGGTCATGTCAGGTCACAGAATTGAAAGTGAGATTGGGGACAGTATTGACCTGGGGTAATTCTCAGTGGTGGTGAGTCACACTACTCACTGAGATCTGACTCTGTTCCCAACTTACTTTGGTGGTCCTTTGTCTCACTGAATCTTGATTAACCCCTTTTCCCCCCTTTTGGCTGACAAAGGATATATGTCTGTGAGTGTATTTTCTTCTTGTCCTTTGAATTTGAAAACAACAACAACAAAGCAGTACACAGCACTGATGCTTTGCATATATAGGATTTACATCTTTTCATGGGTCTTCATGGTTGTTCAGCCTTTTTGCATGCACAGACCTACAACCCAGCCTTGCTTTTGACCCCCCCCCCCCCCCATGACTAAGCTCATAACAATGACCCCAGTTCAATACAATAATCTTGCTTTTGATCTCATGGCCTGGCATGACCTGTCTGATTAAGAATGGTCTGCCTGACCTTACTGACCTGTCACAGTTTGTTCTAAATTTATAACTATGGTTAAGGTAAGACCCTTTGTTGGCCATGTTTGTTGCTGTATTCTTAACTTCATGTATTCATTATTTTACGAGCCTGCCATGACCACAACAAAATTTACCCTTTGACCATCACTTCACATTTTAGTCAGCCAAGCTAAACGTGCCATGGGAATTACGGGACTAAAGACAGCTAGGAGCAGACCTAGAGTCCAAATTCATTGTGTGCCAGTTTTACCTACGATTTTTGGTTTGAATTTGAGCTCCTCAGGATGCAGCCATGTTGGTTAGCTCCTTATCGATGGCAGGTAAAAAAAAAAGCTTGGCTTGTGATGTAAACAACTACTACTGCACATGTTGGCCTTGTTCATGTCACCAACATGGACAGCCACACACTAAGTGGCAGTGATCACAGCCATGTTTAATTTCATGACTTTCAAATGTAAGTTTTAACAAAGTGCCCGACCTATTTTTAACAACGTAGACCACTACTCAACTGAAAAACTGGTTTGTGAGCATTTTTTTGGTATTCCATTCCTGTCAGGAAAGCCCAGGATGTCCCTTTATTTGGGGGCCCCTTTAAACCTCACATTTTGAAGTGTCTGGTTTAACTCCCTTCCTCTACACTGATATGGCATTCAGATTACATTTAATATCTGGCCATATACCTGAGGTCTTCTTCTAGGATGGTTTTACCATACAGTTTAAAGATTTTATCCTTAAGCGATGATGTGATGTTCATGGAATTTCTTGTCAAGCTGTGTTTTTTTCTCTTCTAGTTTTTACTACATAATTATGGAGTGCAATGTGTGTGGCCATGTTTGTGTGTGCCATTGTCAGCAGCTCTTTTTTGTTTTGTAGTGCTGGTAATAAATGCAGGATAATTGTTTTCATCTCTGACTGTGTTATCTTTAACATTTGCATGTAATATTTTGAAGGTTGTCCTTTGAAGTGGAATGCTGAGAGAGAGAGAGAGAGAGATAGAGAGAGAGAGAGAATAGCAGGTGATCATGATGTATACTATAAAGTACAAAGGGGGTTCCACTTTAAGTTCCACTTCCTGATTCAGATATCAAGCTTCGTGAAAAACAAACCAAAAACAAAAAAAACCCTACTCAGAACACAGCATCTGGGCAAATTATTATGGTTCCAAGTCTCTTCAAAGAGTTGAGGGGAAAACCGTAGTGATTCAGTTATTCTTAGGGTATGCTTTGCTGGCATTTTCATGTTCTTTTTTAAAAGACAAATTCTGTGGAGTAATTTTGATATTCCTTGCCACTTTGTGCTTCATAATTCAGGGTTGTAACACAATTTTCATTTTCAATCAGACACCTTAAAAAGTGTGTGCACAGCGAGAGTGTGTGTGTAATTTGAAACATGAGACCAGACAACAAACAAATTTATCTTGGTACAACTTTTAATAACCACTCTTTGATACAACTTTTAATAACCACTCTTTGAAACAGATAATAGTTATACTGGAGCAGATTACGAATAAAAGCCCAATAACCACATCTGCACTACAAGCTACAAATAGAAATAACTAGGTGCAGCAGTCCTAACATTTTCATCAAGTCTCTCTGCTACACGCTCTTCACAACAACAAAAAAGAAGAGAGAAAAAAAAGAAAAAAAAGAAGGGGGGGGGGAGAGAGAAAGAGAGAGGGAGGGGGAGAGAGAGAGAGAGAGAGGGAGGGGAGAGAGAGAGAGAGCAAAATGGAAAAAAATGAGCAAATTTTAACAGTCATTAGAGAAAAGAAGGTCCTGGAAACGAAAAGCGGCTCAAACTTCAGAGGTAAGTGGCATAGTGACTAACATCTAGCAGAGCAACTTGGAAAATGGCTGCCTCACCTGTAGTTATTAGCAACATGCATAGGAAGGGAAAAAATTGAAAAACACCTGCGCGCAGAAACAACCACCACCACAAAACGATGTGAAATAGTCATTCCTGACAACACTCCAACCGTACAACACCAAAATATGTACAGGGAAATTTACACCAAATATTATCAAGAGGTGTGAAAAGAAAGAAGCTATATAGTGTGTATATATGACTGCAGTATACAGATTAGGCCGACATACAAGTCTTGAGTTCTGCCACTCCGGAATGCTTCATTGCAGGCGTCGCTGGTTACATAAGGTCTAAATGTTGTGGGGTGGGTAACCACCTTTCTGTATGCAACCCAGTTTGCGGGCTCATTGGAATCAGCTTTGATGCACTCAGATTCTGTCCAGTGTCAAAATCCAGTCTTAATATTCACTGCCAATGAAGGCACCCCCTCCCCCCCAAAAAAAAAACAACAAAACCCCCCCCAAAAAATCCCAACAGAAACAAACCTTTCGCCGAAGGATTTAATGATTTCTCACATGCCCAGCCATTTTGGATTATGCTGCTGAAGCTACAATGGACCATAAGGGAATTACATAATCTGAGAAAAAAACTAACAGTGTCGATCAAGTACTTTGTGAAAAACCCTGGTCATCTAAACCAAGATGGTGTGGCCAGTTGTAGTGGTGGACATTAGTTCAGAAAGAAGCTGGGGTTTATCCAGGTTATTTAAATTGTAAATAAATCTTAATACACAAAAAGAAGTAGAATGTGTACCCTGATTTTTTGATTTGTTTTCCAATGCAATCTTAAAATTGCAAGGTGTAGAAAGTGATGCCATGAACCCACCAATTTGGCTACGCACAGCTGAAGATGACCCCAGGATGGATAGTGCACAGTGATGGGCAACTTAACCCTGCACTTCTTTAACACAGAACCATCAGTCTTATCACAGGCCATCTCTATCTTGTGTCTAGAAATAGAAGGTACTGCAAAAGTCATGCATAAAGAAAGAAAAACATGTAAAAAGTTTGTTGTTGTTTAAAAGAAAGAAAAGTGCCATTCTGAATCGAAAGCAGACCCAAGTTCCCTTTTCTTGGTACAGGTTGTAGTTTTCCTTGACTAAACAGAGGGTGGTGGGTGGGGGGTTGGGGGGGGGGGGGGGTGGAGGGCAGCAATAATATAAAAAATAATCTCCCAGTTTCACCTAATCACTCTTCTGAATCCAAAAGAGCAGATGCAAAGAAGAGTTTTCATGCTGTACATGTGAATCGAGCACAGCAGTCTGTTGACCACACCAGCGCCCTCCTGTGCCAGTGATACTGGCTGTTATTATCTGTCTAGGGCAAAAGAGGTTTGAAAACATGCACTTGCAAACCCATTGCCTCATTTCAGTGTCAGTAGTTGTAACAGAATGTTGCATGCACAAAATTCCATTATTCTAGCTGCCTGCAGCAAAGGGGAATACATTTACAACTAATACAAAGAGGCAACAAATATTATATTACAGCCTTAAGTTTCGGAGCACAGGAGCAAACCATCTTGTGTCCAAAACTGTCAGCTGGCCTAAGCAACACAAATTCTGTAGAGTTAAAAAAGAAGGAAAAAAGTGTCATGGAACACCGTAACAGTAACTGGTATTTATTTGACTTTTCTGTAAAGAGGGGAGAGGAAAAAAGCTGGATAAAAAAAAGAAAAAAAAGCTGGATAAAAAAAAGAAAAAAAGACGTAAACAAATTCCACAAGACCTCACAGGGAATAGCTGCAACACTGAACCAAAAAGTGAAGTTGTTTATCGCAGCCAGTAATGTCTCTTTGGATAGTACACAGAGGCATAGACAGAGACAAGGGACACAAGACAAAATACAGAATGCTGAAGGAAAACGTACACAAACTTTTGTTGCGCAAGCCCCGACAGAAGACGTCGCCTGAGTAGAGGCACTACCCACACTTTCAAAAGCCTGTAGCTCAAGTCTGAACTTTTTCAAACACTGGACTGCTCATAGCATTGTGTTTCTACTAAAACTCTCTGTCCAACCACAGTCTTTTCGTTATAAATTCTGTTCCGTGCACACCAGGACCTCTTTGCCATTCATGATCCAGCCTATTTTGACGGAACAGCCAGGGCCCAGTAGAGGCACCAACTACATCTTCAAAGACCTGTGGCTACAGTCAACTTCTCTGAATATGTACTCCTAATACCTCAGTATTGTACCAAAGTTTGGTTCTGTTCATCCCATGACACCTTGTTCAACCACTGTCTGCTTTCAGTTCTCGAGGGTGTACCTTTCGTGGAGATCATGTAACTTGTATCTACTTGCATCCCAGGTGAGTTACTGTAGGCAACCTAGGTCTTTGTCGTCATGCTTGTACCATGCTTTTTGAGCGCTATTTGCTTAACTCCCTTGTTTGTTGTTTTAAATTCTGTTTAGTGCACACCAAAACCTCTTAGCTATCCACAATCCAGCCGATTTTGATGGAATATCCAGTATGCACAAGTGCTCTTTTTTCTTAGCTGAATATATCTTGAGGATTATATGGGCCTCCACCAGACAACCCCAGTTTCACCTTAGACTTTCCCAGAAAGGCATTGCAATAAGTACTTTTTCAAATATTTTCTTCTGTCAAATTTTGCCACATGAACAGGTGCTCAAAAGTATGTCTGATGAGGATGACGAGTCCCAATGAGTAAACATGCTGCTCTCCAGAATCCTAGTGGCAAAGAAAAGCTCACTGGATGCCAGACGGCAATCACTGGGATTGCTGCAGCATGGCAATCAGCTGCAGTAGGTTTGGGTGAGGGCTTAGGATGGTGTCAGTGCACCGTACCACCTACTATGTCCCACATGGGGGCTTAGGACAGTGTCAGTGCACCATTTATAATGTTCCACATGGGGGCTTAGGATGGTGTCAGTGCACCATACCACCTACACTGTCCCACATGAGAGCTGAAGATGGTGTCAGTGCACCATACCACTTGCAATGTCCCACATGGGGGCTTAGGATGGTGTCAGTGCACCATACCACCTACAATGTCCCACAACCACCTACACTGTCCTGCATGGGGCTTAGGATGGTGTCAGTGCAACACATCACTTACAATATCCCACATGGGGGTTTACAATGGTGTCAGTGCACCACACCACTTGCAATGTCCCACATGGGGGCTTAGGATGGTGTCAGTGCACCACACCACTTGCAATGTCCCACATGGGGGCTTAGGATGGTGTCAGTGCACCACACCACTTGCAATGTCCCACATGGGGGCTTAGGATGGTGTCAGTACACCACACCACTTGCAATGTCCCACATGGGGGCTTAGGATGGTGTCAGTGCACCACACCACTTGCAATGTCCCACATGGGGGCTTAGGATGGTGTCAGTACACCACACCACTTGCAATGTCCCACATGGAGGCTTAGGATGGTGTCAGTACACCACACCACCTACAATGTCCCACATGGAGGCTTAGGATGGTGTCAGTACACCACACCACTTGCAATGTCCCACATGGGGGCTTAGGATGGTGTCAGTGCACCACACCACTTACAATGTCCCACAAACACTCAGTGCAAAGAAACTGCTGTCAGGAACAAACTGGGTGCACTCTAGGTAAGCATGAAAATTATTACTACTTTCCATGTCTCATCAGATTATGTGCCTTACCAAGAAGAGTTATAACTGTTGCACAGTTTAAACCTCTCAGTATACATAGAGAGAGAATACAGAACATCCTGAAGAAAAAACTATCGGGAGCATCACAATACTTCTTTTTTGAGATAAATTCACAGTAAAAGACCTGGAAAAAAATCTGTATTTTTAAAAAGACTAGAAATTCCATCAAAACAGAGGGGGGAAGGAACACAATTAGATTCATTTTGTCCTAACCAGAATTTCCATATTCTTCCTGTGTCTTGCAAGAACGTTAGCTTTTTCAAGGTTTCTGCTCACATCTGTCTTATTATAACAATACAACCCGAAGAAGAAGAACGGTCTGGATTGGGGGGGGGGGGGGGGGGAAGAAAAAAGAAAAGAAACAAAAAAGTGATGAATGTGCAAAATTATGCTCTGCAACAATATCTCACATAAGGCAAGAGGTGTACGTCTTTACACTGCACAAGTACTTGGTGACAATGAAACCACACACACAAAGGTGTTTCTCTGTCTGAGAAACGTCAACACATTAATTACCTTACTACTGACAAGTTGGAGAGAAATCAGGTAAGTTTTCTTCTTCTACTGTTGTGCAATTAAACGTACACCTGTGGCACAACACTACACCCTCTCAACATTGCACAGCTAAGAACAAGACAGAAAAGAAACCCACCCAGCCCGCCAATTTGGTCACTGCAGCTCCGCAAACACAATATGACTAATGCCAATACTAAACAAGAACATAGTGGCAAAACTGCTTTGTGAAGACAGAAGCCGCTGGAGAAAACACAATGAAACGTGTCAAAACGGCTTCTCAATGCAAGAGAAACCTGATGTGATCACTCGTACAGAAAAATCTGTAGTTCATTGCTGCTGACCTTGTCCCTTCTTCAGGTTAAATTTCTGGTCACAAACACCTTTCCAAGACCGGGAGACGCTGCATCAAAAAATCATGAGCAATCAACTGAGACATCAACAACAAACTGTTACAAGATTCTGACAACACACCTTTAAAAAGAACTGGTTTGAAGGGAAACACAATAATGAAGAATTGTGTGATACGATGCTAAAACACTATCTGGAGATAAAGTGCAATTAATTACCAAGAGATTTGGTCCAAATTGCAGTCCTGACTCCTATGCAACCAGTGAACCCTCTCTGAGTGCCTGTTGACACTCAATACGCACTCACTAACCTCCTTCTCTGTGCCGGTACCTTTCTCTCAGCCTGTGTGCTGACACATACTGATATACATGTTAGTGTATACATATTACATGCTGACCCACTTCTCAGTGTGCCTATTGACACCCTCCTCTATGCATGCCTAGTGACCCACTTCTCTGCGCACATGCACTTCCTTGAGCATGTATACCGACACCCTTCTCTGTGCATGCCTAGTGATCCAGTTCTTCTCTGCGCACATGCACTTCCTTGAGCATGTATACCGACACCCTTCTCTGTGTGTCTCTTAACAGCCTTCTCTATGCATGCCTACTGACATGCTTTTTTCTGTGTGCCTGTTAATACCCTTCTCCATGCACGTCTGCTGACAGGCGTCTCTATGCACTCTCAGAACCCCTCCGCTGTACACATGATGATGTGCTCCTTGATGCCTGTCTTCTGACACACTTCTCTCTGTGCCTAGTAACACCCTTAATTTCCATGCATGCCTACGGCACAGGTGCTTCTTCCCCTCCCCCCCCCCCCGAATTCTCGCCAACGCTGAACATCCAAAATGCATGCATCTCAATGCGGCAGTAAAGCAGAAAAAAAGACTGTTTGGCAATGCAGAAATCGGTCAAAAGTATGGAAAGAAAAAAGCACCTGTGCCTATGGAACAGCCTTCCCGGTACATTCACAGTCTCTCTGCCAACCCTGCACAGCACAGGCAGACCAAACACCCACCAGAAGAACAAGAAAAAAACAAAACAACAACAACAAAACAGTAAGTAAAAAGGGTTCTTGAATAGTAGCACCCTTCACCATCTTCAACAGTCCGTCTCCCAGTGTAGCTGCACAAACTGGCAACGAAGATCCACTCTCGCCCCCCTGCCGCTAATGTCTCTGCGTCAGTGCAGAGACTCTGAGCGAGGAGCTTCTGTGTCAAGCGATCAGCACAGGCTGCTGACAACAGTACCTACTGGTCCATGCCAAGCAACTGTGAAAAACAAAAACAAAACACACACCACACACACACAACAACAAAAATACACCACCACATTGTCCTGTTCTTGCCAAAATCTATACAACATAAACTGCAGTCAGCAATATAAAGGACTGCCTTGTGATTGACATCATAATGACATCACAATGCCAAAAAAAGAAGAAAAAAAGAAGAAGCCAAGAGCCAAAGGGAATATAAAGCAAAATACAAAGCAAACTCAACAGAACTGGGAAGAGGGGGTAGGTTGGACAGGGTGGTGGGGGGGGGGGAGGAGGAGGAAGCAAAGCATCTGTTTTAAAACTGCACACATCCAGGTGGCTTGAAACATATAAACTGCCAAACTGATGTGTGAGAGAAAATTTCTCTGGGCCAATAAACATACAAGTCATACCTCAACCTCCATGGCACTAAGACTTTGTGCTTAGAAGGCATTTTTGTTTTTTATTTTCCATTATAAACTGCATACAGAATCAAAGCATTGCTGAGACCTTGGGCAGAAAAAGTACCCCCTTAAAAAATTTATTAACAGAAAGAATAAAAGATGGGGGTGTGGGTGGGGTGTATCTCTTGTTGTTAATGCCCCAAGTAAAAGGTACATGTACATAAATAGGGACATATGGCAACCATGGCAAGAGAAAAGGGGGGTACAAGAGCTACAAAAAAATTAAAAGGTTTTATCAGTACATGTTGTTGGGGGGGGGGGGGGGGGGGGGGAGGATCAAAGGTACCCTTTCACATGATTCTGACACAATTTTAAAGTTTTACTTATCTTACTTTTTTTTTTTTTTTTTTAAATATTTTTAAAGAATACTTTTTGTGACAAGGCAAAATATTACAATCATGATTAAGTAAGCACTCATTACAACATTCTACAATAACAAATTTCATTGAATGTATGAAACCATGATAAAACCAGAACAAGAAAAAGAAAAAACAACATCTATTTCAAAATATAAAGCAACCAATTATGAACTTGTGCTACACTAAAGAAAGAAACAATCCTCGCAGCAAGCGACTTCAGCTGGTTCAAAGTCAACATACTAACCTTAGGACCTGCCAAACTGATCTATGTATATTAAAAAAAAAAAAAATTGTTTAGATTTTTTTCCCCTCTTCATTTTATAAAAACCAGTGCATTTTTAAAGAACACTCATAGTTTCATGAAGGGATGTCCACAAGAACTGTATACAGGCCTGCAGAAGTGGATAATTTTCCACTTGCCCGAGTACAAAAATCCGCTGGCCTCAATTCCGCCTAAAACTTTATAAAGGTAAATATTCATTTCATGCTTGGCCTTGTTTTTGCAGTTTTGACTAAAATTAAAAGGGCTGTGGCATTGCATTGCAGATGACATGGTTCTGATTTCTTCTCTGATGATCAAAACGTTTGATTAATTCAGAGAAACTGTCAATGCAGAAGGCAAAATCATGAGTTGCCCGAAGAGGCTTGTTGGTTTTGATCTGGACTTTTCTCTGCATTCAGACATGTGGTTAAGTGTATTTTTGCAGCCCCTCTGTCTATCCTGAGATACAGCAGTCACAATGCCACATACAGTTTGTTAGTTTTCAGAACCTTCAGACTGCAAAAGAACATTTGGCCACAACCTCAGCCAAGACCAGCAGCTGGGTCTTAAATGTAGCTGTAAACCTTTTTTTTTTTTTTTTTTTTAAACGTAGCCAGCTTTACCTGAGAGACAGGTTTCTGGCATCATGGCTCCAAAACATATTCATCGTCAGGAACCAAACGCATCTCAGTCATGCCTTCATACCCTGAAGTGTGGTTGCAAACCTCACCATACCCCAAACAGTTTGGCTTCAGGGCTTTCTGCAGCTCTGCTCCAAGACTTTGGGAGAGCCCTTCCTTGGAAGCGGACACTGAGAAAATCCAAGTCTTCCATCCTCAGATTTCTGCAGATGTCTCCAGGCACACCTGGGCTCTTTGTTCTCACTGGCAATCAGTTTCTTCTTGCCGTTTGGAAGCTCACCAAGAGTTAGGTGAGATTCTGAATGTGCAGCTGGTTTGTTTCCACCCCCCCCAGATACGGAGATACTGTCTCTGAGAATTCAGGTGGGCGCGCTGCAACTGAAGTTATTTTTGTTTCAATCTGTTTTTGTTGCCTTGTGATCATCAACTAACACGCTTCTCATTTGGTTTAATTGCCTAGAAACTGGTAATGTATCAAAAACTAGAATTCAGAGACTAAAACAAACCAGTGAAGGCATCAAAAGTCCCACGCTGTACTTGCTAACCTTAGTCAACCAGACTAACTAATCATGTTTACAAACAATTTTGGGAAAGAGAATGCCCAGACCATGATTTGACTTTTGGAGTCAGAAAAAAAAAAAAAAAAAAATCATTTCACCAACAGCTGTTCTTGAGCAGCCCTACCCCCAACCCCAGCCCCCTTCCAGCAACAGCTGTTAATTTCATTGCTAGATCCTAGATGAAATCAATGATCCCGTTACACTAAAACTACACTAGACCCTGATAATTACCCGCTACGCTTACAGGAACATGCACAGTGTGTAATAAGGCGCTTGGGGCACAATGCTGTCATCACATCTCAGGACTGCCCTTTCAGTTTTACCCTACAAATCAACTCAAACTCTATGCACAGCTATCCATATGCATGCACTGCCAACAGGAAGTGCATTATCCATTCCTTCCAGGAGGCTTTTCCTTCATGACTGTTGTTGCCGCTCTGACATCATGCAGAGTAACTTTGGTATACAATATTAAAAAAGACCATGCACACACCTGCGCACACCAATGTCTTAACAATTTTAATTAAAACGGTAAAAACAACAAACTGACCTGACTTTGGGCGCATTTTCTCTAAGCCATGTTTTAAAAAAAATGCTTTCTTTACAATAATCTACTGTAGGGCAGTCAGGTAAACAAAACAAAAAAATGACAATCGCCAAAAAGAGCTTGAGCCAACATTAGCGCTCATGTTGCCTACCCCCCACCCCCACCCCACCCCCAAAAAGAAGCCCAACATTGCTATTTTTGTTTTCAATGGCTGGTACATTGAACCAAAACTCTTAGGACTTGCATATTAATATTATTATGCTCTCAAACTGCTCAGCCTATCAGTGGCAAGTACTCAAAACAAGACAGCAAAAATGGCCAAGACCTTGTGATTTCTCGTTCATGCCTCTACAGAAATGTTTGGCTTCTCAACCTCTGAGTGATCTCTGACCATGCCAGGCAGTTTCAGCAGAACCTGCTGAGTGACCTCTTCGGTGGAACACCATCTGCCTTCACGATTGTCCACTCTTCTCGCTTCTCACCCACTGAGCAAAATGTGATCATGCCCAGCAATTTCAGTCGAGCCTTTCAGCCTTGTCTCAACTGCACAGCCACTTCGATCATGGAGTCAAGAACACGAACTGTACACAAAACAGAACTGTTTCTGCAAAATCGACCCCAAAGTTTGATGCCATGATACATCTGCTGAATGTCACATGGTGAATGCTTCCACCCCTTGTGCTAACAATATGAATGCAAGTGTCTTGTCTCATTGATACCCTGCTGCTGTCAAGGTTGAAAGAAAGCAGTGGGCCTTTTGTGGACAGGAGCCAAACACCGTAAATTTCCAGACGAAATGAACCCAGGCCCTCAGTTCAAACCTAAAGACAAAATGTGGTCTGATAACCTGGCAGGTCATGTGCATTGAAAATACAGTGTCGCCAGTCAGGAAGGTAGTTTGCCCATTCTAAACTTAATGTGTTTCTGGGCCCTTTCCATTGGGACACATGCACTTCTGGGAACACTGGTTTGGATCTGCGCACTATTCTTTAGTATTTTTAGGTTGACGTGTAGAAAAAAAAAGGCAAGAAATAAAGAGCAGTTTTTCTACACTTCAACCGAAAACCATTCTTTAGCATGTGAAGTGTCTGAGAACATTCTGTGCTGGAACATGGACATGTGTCAGTTGAGACATGGCTTTAAAAAGCAACTTCTCCAACAGCAGTCTGCCTCTTGCACCCTTTTTTCCTTCCTTCACAAACTAATTCTACAAAATCAAAAACAGAGACTATTTGGTGCAAATACAAACAAAACCTGCCTGCCTTCAACTGTGTGGCTTATATATTCACAAGTGGTCATTGCAAGAAGGTTCTACTGCACTGCCTGGCTGGTGCTGTGTCACAAAAGACTTTTAAGTAGTTCCAAAGCAAAAAAAGAAAATGCTGCACCACCATCATGGCCCCACATTCTCAGGGCAAGGAGCCGCCTTCCTGGGCCCGCCTCTGCTCAGCAGTGCCAGCCTCAATGTTCAGACTCTTCAGGATGCCAAAGGGGTCCACAACATCCACCTCACCCCCAGGCGTGATGAAGCCCAAGGGGGTGCGGGGTGTCTGGGGCTCCATCTGGCTGAAGTCCTGCATGAAGCCCTGGCCCGGGGCGGTTGGCTTCCCCACGATGCCGGCGTACGTTGGGCGTTCCCCGTTCAGAGCGGCTGGCGAGTCTGAAGACGGTGTGGAGTGAGAGGTTGAGCTGCCGGCTGCTGAGTGCTGATGCTGTCGTTGCTGCGCAGCCACCAGGTCCAGCTGCAGGGAGCTGAGTGCTGCGTTGCGGCCGTTCAGCCGCGACAACAGCTGGGCCCTCTGTGGGGTGGCGGGGGAGGAGGCGGAGGAATCCGAGGCCTCCGGCACCTCCTCAATGTTCTCTTCGATCATGCGCACAAGGTCAGTGATGGCCGTGGGGGTGGGCAAGTCATCGCTGAACTGGCGGCTGAAGCCCGTTTTCAGGCGCAGCTGCTTGGGGTTGTTGGTCTTTTGGGGGACAGGTGCTGCCAGGCCGTCCTTTTTGCGGCCCAAATCCCCCCCGCCTGCGCCATTGCCAGCTGTTTGCAGAGAAGCAAACTGACCCACCAGGTCCGCTTCCTTGGTGGCCAAGTCTCGCTCCCGGCTGCCAGAGCGATCTCGGTGAGCCTCTTCCGTCATGCTGAGGGGGGAACTGCGCGCTGCGTAGTTGGCTGGGCTGTAGGGTCTATCGGACACAGGCGTGCCGCGGCCTTCCTGCAGATGTGGGGGCACGGGGTTGGGGACTCGGTCCAGCGTATTGATGGGCGTGCTGGACCGTGAGGAGCTCTGGCTGGAGGGCTGGAGGCTGGGGCGCATCAGGTGGGCGGGCACATGTTTGACATTGGGGAGGACCTGGAAACCCTGGCCCGGCATGCTCGCTCCTGCCAAGCTGTCGGAGCGGCCTGACTCGGGCGAAGACATGCTGTCCTGCCCTTCGTCGCTGGGTCGCCCTTGTGGAGATGTGCTGGCGGCGGGGTGGCCAGCAAGAGCATGAGTGTGGAGTGGACTGCCCTGGTGGAAGTGGGTTCCATGAAGGTGGCTATGCGGGCCAGTGATTGGGCCACGCAGCTGTGGAGGCAGGTGGGGCTGCAGCGGGTAAGGGGCGCCATAGGGGAAGGGAGCGTGAACAGGCGGCATCCTCAGCTCCTCTGGCATCATGTAGTACCCAGCATGAGACGGGTGGGGATGCTGGGTGTACATGGGGTGCATGTGCGGGAAGGTGTAGGGGTAATGGACAGGCATGCGTGGGATCTGGTACATGGGCAGGCGACTGCGGTGGGGGAGCCTCTGGGGGGAAGAGCGCAGGGTGTGCGACACGTCCAGCATCCGCACACCCTCGGCACGATGAGCTGCTGCTGCTGCCGCCGCTGCTGCTGGGTGGTGTAGGCTGGGTCGAGGCAGACCTCGGTGGTGACTGAACCTCATGCCGGCACCGCCTGGAGTCCTCATGAGCAGGGAGCCCATGTAGGGTGAGTACATGGGCATGCTGTAGTAGGGCATCATCTGAGGGTAGAGCATCTGAAAAAACACACACCCCAAAACAGACGCATCCCTCAGGCTTAGCATGCCGCTGTTAAGCGTAGAAGTGGAAGCTGATACACCAGGAAGCAAGACGCAGCCCTGCTCTGGTTTTATGCTGAAAAGTCTGACTGACACGAGCAGGACCCAAACACACTAAAGGTGAAAAAGAACGCTATTTATTAGAACAAATGTTATTTTGTAGCACCTAGAGTAAACAGTGTTCTGCTGAACCTTCTGCGTGTTTGGATCTTGTTTCAGAACAGAATGCTAGCAGTCATTCTTGTTTCCGATTTAGTTTTCCGTGTTTCGTTTTTTGACAGGAACCGGAAGGAGTCAGTGGCACAGTGCTTGTGGATGTCACCCTGTCTGGTGACTAAATAAACTTAACAAGTTACCACCCCCATGAAAACAAACCCAAATCTCATACCTGATAGGGGCTGGGTTGCATGAAAGGGTGAGCCTGACTGACAAACCAGGACCGGTTTCCACGTCCCCTCCCCATGTCCAAAAGAAGAAAAACACAACATCCCTACCTGGTATAGACCAGGTTCCATGTTCAGTCAATGCTGATGGACATCATACGGGCAGGTGACTAAATAAGGACTAGTTACCACCCCCATGAAAAAACACCCATGAAAAAAACAAAAACAAATCTGGTACCTGATATGGGTTGGGTTGCATGAAGGGGTGAGCCTGGTTGACAAAGTAGGGCCAGGCTGCCCCCTGAGCCGCCGCATTCCCTGCCACTGGCTCCTGCACCTGCAGCGTGATGTGGAAGCGTCGGTTGGGCACAAACTCTGGCGCCAGTGGGTTGAGGACGTAGTTCTTGGCCACCTCCACACGGTCCAGGGAGGCTCTCAGCTCCGCCCAGGTGATGCCCAGCAGGCTCTTATTCTGGTGGCACGTCTCCAGGAAGTACTCCCACACTTTCCTGTCCGCACGCACGTGAAAGGAGAGTTGGTCAGGCTGTGCAGAAGCGAGCGCAAGTTCATGCAGCTTGCCGCCAAAGCAGCCCGCGCAGAGAAATCAAACGTACAAATATTTTGCTTTGCACAGTGACTTAACCCACCACGCTTTCATTCCAGTGCTTGCCTGTGTTATTCCTACTGCAGTCCTTGTGTGCTTGTCATTTGGCAACAAAGGTGTAACAGTAGCTACGGTAGCCAAAGTACACCTGTCCACGCCAATCACAAAGCAAAGCACTCAAAGCACTCAAAACACCCCAAACCACCATAAATAAACTGGCACCATACCCACCATCTCCTCCTTCTCTCTCAAGACCCATTTCCTAGGGACCGAAAACCATGCAACCAAACCTCTTAAAAAAAAGTCAACCTGTCTGCAGAGACCCTTTTCTCTCTCTCACAAAGGTGCCTCATCACACAGAACGGCCAGTCCTGGACCGTGTTACTTCACTCTCTGTTCTCACTGCGGCCCCTACCTGCACTTGCCCACGAGGCACAGCGACAAGGGATCGCCCACCACCATGACCAGAGACTGGGCACGCGTTATGGCTGTGTTGAGCAGCTTGACGTTGGACAGGAAGCCATAGTCGAGGTAGTCCTCATCCGCGCTGCTGTCAGACCGGCAAGTGTTCCGGGTGCGCACTGTACTTATGATGATCACACGGTACTGCTTCCCTGAAAACGAAGCACAACCTTGAGCAACAGCTGCACTTCAGTTTCTACCTTAGAGAGGCAGTCATTCGCACACCCTACCTCAGGCACAGAGGATGCTCCAATGCTTGTTCTGACCGTGGGCACCAAGGGCCTTCTAACATGCGACTGTGGACACTGAAGCCGTTTTAACACTCCAAACCCTGGACACTGATGGCATTCTGACACCCTGAACCTTGGACACTGAGGACATTTTGACATTCCAAATCTTGGACACTGAGGACATTCTCACATTCCAAATCTTAGACACTGAGGACATTCTCACATTCTAAATCTTGGACATTGAGGTCATTCTGACACTTCAAACTTTGGACACCAAAGACATGCTGACAAATACCAAACCTCAGACACTGAGGGCATTCTGACATTTCAAACCTTAGACACTAAGGGCATTCTGACATTTCAAACCTTAGACACTGAGGGCACTCTGACACTCCATACCCAGGACACTGAGAATGTTCTGACACTGAACCTTGGACACTGAGGCCATTCTGACACTTCAAACCTTAGACACTGAGGTCATTCTGACATTTTAAACCTTAGACACCGAGGACATTCTGACATTTCAAACCTTGGACACTAAGGGCATTCCAACATTTCAAACCTTAGACACTGAGGGCACTCCGACATTCCATACCTAGGACAATGAAGGCATTCTGACATTTCAGACCTTGGACATGGGTCAGTCTAACACTCCAAACCTTGAGCACTGATGTACAGCACTCACACACTCCTGACATTCTGGCAGCCACCCACCTTGGACGTTCAGGACGCGCTCCACAGAAATGTTGTGGATTTTCTTCTTGCGCAGTTCGCTCCTGATGCGAACAACCTGATCGTGGTAGGGGGCCACCACACTGACGCCATTGTTGCCAATGTCCCCCCACTCCTCTGGCCATTTCTTACGCAGCTCCTCCACACGGTCTACAATCTCGTACACCTGAAACGACACTGCAGGAGTGAGCACATCTGCAGGGTTTCACATATTGTGGTATGAGGCATCACCTGTGAAGCTAGTTCTATGCTGCGGGTTCAACAAGCCCTGACACTACATCCTTGGAACGTCCTGATCACAATGCAGCTGTTTTTGCTTCACAGTTGTGTTTTCATGAGGGCTCTCACTTCTCAACAAGCCCTGACACTACACTCTTGGAACATCCTGATCACAGTGCAGCTGTTTTTGCTTTACATTTTCATTTGCGTAAGTGTTATGCTGCAGATCGTTCAACAGGGCATGACATTTTGAGTGTCTTGATTATAGACAGCTTTTTCTCTTTTCATCTTTGTTTTTGTGAGTGCTATGCTGTGCACTTCTCAACAAGACCTGACATGCACCCATTTTGAACACCTTGCTAACAATGCTGCCATTTCTGGTTTTACTTCTTTGATTTTTCTGTGAGTGCTACGCTGCGCGCTTCTCAACAAGCCAGAACATTACGCCCATTCTGAACTCCTTGCTAACAATGCTGCTGTTATTTTGTTTTACTTATTGGTTTCTTTGTGAGTGCTATGCTGTGTACTTCTCAACAGGCTACAACACTATGCCCTTTCCGAGCAGTCTGTCCAGCCAAAACCCTACTTCATAGCCAGGTCAACTCTTTCTGTCTTAAAAAAAAAAAGGACGTGTACCTCAGACAAGTTGTAGAACCCTGTGCTGTTTTCGTGCTGCTCTTCCAAGCCCTTTGCATGGCAGAAGGTCAGGGGGTACAAAGTGGGGTGCGGGGACTGCTTGCCGCTGGCAACCAGGAGGTGGTCGTAGAAAAGCTCGGAGGTGAAATCCACGATGGCCTTGTGAGAGCGGTAGTTCTCGCACAGCATGACCATGCACGGGCTCTCGCGGGGGTAGAGGTCGTACAAGCGCTCCAGGAAGGAAATGTGGAATCCTTGCTGTCGGGTGTAGTCGGAGTACACTTCGGGGCTGATCTGAAAGAGGCAACTGATGGTAAGAAATGGTGAAAAAGCAAGGTATTTACTCAGGGTAGAGGCTGTAGACGCACTCCAGGAAGGAAATGTGGAATGCTTGCGGTTGGGTGTAGTCGGAGTACACTTCGGGGCTGATCTGAAAGAGGCAACTGACAGTAAGAAACACTTAAAAAGCAAGATATTTATATAGGGTAGAGGTTGTACAGGCACTCCAGGAAGGAAATGTGAAATCCCTGTTGCTCGTTGTAGTCAGAGTACACTTCAGGGCTGATCTGAAAGAGGCTCCTGACGGTAAAAGAAATCTAAAAGGCAAGGTCTTTATTTGCTGTTAAATCAGAAAGATTTTTTGGAAGGACTTGTAGCTACAAGCTTCAGCATGGAAAAATCATGCTGTGGTTTATCAAAATGGAAGGCAATGTAGCCAGATTCAAACCAACTGCTGAACACTGCAGGAACAGCCTGAATGGATCCCTGAAGCAGTCAGGATGAAATGCTACTTTAAGAAGTCTGAGGTGTGAAGCCCTCACCTGTAAGTGGTCCCCAGCCAAGACGATGCGCGTGCTCTCGTCGGCCAAACCCAGTGGGATCAGCGTCTCACACTCCAGGGCTTGGGCTGCTTCATCAATGAAGATGTGAGTGAAGAAACCTGGTGCACAGATGGCATAAAGTGGCTATGTCACAAAAACAACAACATTAAGCAAACTAGCAGGTCTCCGTGAAACATGTTTTGATGTTATTTCTGAGGTGACTTTCACCTTTTTTCTTTCTAGAAGTGACTTTTCTGTCTTGTTTTTTTTGTTTGTTTGTTAAAGTTTATTTAACAGAATCTGAATTGAAATGAATACAAATGGTGCCTCTGGTGAAAGCTAGCTTTGTCCAAGCACAATTACAATAATTACCTAACATGCACCATGGCACCGACATCACAGGGCAGGCTTTGAAGCCCGTAAAGAATTGAAGCACAGCTAACTAGCTGACACTGCCCCTGCCCAAGAATAAGCGATACATATAACGCAACAGCCACATACCAGGGGGGAGGCCAATGTCGGTGACGTATCTGGCCGTGGACAGTGTGGTGATGATGATGCGGTACTTTGTCAGGTCCTCGGCGGAGGGCATCAGGAACATCTGCTTCTCACTGGACCAGAGGCTGTAGGGAAGGATGACCTCCGGGATGGTGTTGACCCAGCGGTGGCGGTAGTACACCCGCAGTGGGCGCGCCTCAGTGTGACCCTCCTCCACGTAGGGGTGCAGGAAGTCCTTGATGTATAGGTCTGCGGCACTGCCAAAGGGCAAGGCAACTCTCGAAATTAGGTCATTTTGGAACAGAATAACACTTGACACACACAGGTGGCATGCACTGTCTTTTGATGTGGTTTGTTTTGAAATGGTCATCTAAATAATAACAGTGCTTCTGCACTTTGTGAAGTGGTTGAAACACTGAAGTAACTTATGAGATCCACACCGTGTTAATATCTACTGTTCTGGTGGTGGTCAGTCATGTTTTTTGAGTGTTGGAAAACACTCAGAGTGAGCAAACCTAGGTTAACTGATGGAATGAATACAGACGACATGTCTCTACCTGTTGGAAGGTGATGGGATCTCGGTGAGAGAGAGAGAGAGAGAGAGAGAGAGAAAGAGAGAGAGAGAGAGAGAGAGAGAGAGAGAGAGAGAGAGAGAGAGAGAGAGAGAGAGAGAGAGAGAGAGAGAGAGAGAGAGAGCGAGAGAGAGAGAGTGAGAGAGAGAGAGACCTGTTGGAATGGGTCCCGTTTAATTATGCATACAGATTAAAAAACTTTTTTTTTTACCTGTTGGAGTGAGTACAGATGAGGATGCGGGTGTTCTCCTGCTCAAGAACCAGCTTGGCTGCTTGGGCCAGAGTGTAAGTTTTCCCCGTACCGAAGGGACCAATGATCAACAAGGGAGGATGCTTCGTCCCCACAGGGGAGGTAATGGTCAGGATGGCCTCCCTTTGCTGCCCGTTCAGCAGCATGCCTTCCAAGCCGGCCAGGACTCTGGAAACGGAACACAGACAAGTAGTCAGTGCACAAACAAATGTTGCATTATGTTGGAAGCTGCCAGCAATCAGCACAGCATATCCCTCCAGCAATTTTCTGTACCTTTCAAGGGCTTCTAGGCCTAACACAACCCTGAACATATGTCATCATTACATATACTTGACCAGTTGACCAGTTTTCTTCTGGAGGTGAAGAGGCGCTTAAAACTCAGTGACACTGCTGAAACATTTGGCCCCATTGCATGCTGTGATTAAAACCCATTTTCATCTTTGAGCTTTGAAACATCACAAAGCTTATCTTCATGCCCTTCCATACCCTTAGACAATAAATCAGACTGATTGTCTTATTCCATCCTGGGCTTTGAGGCAAGACACCACCAAAAGACAAACTGAACTGCAGACACTCAATTTTCTGGACTCTTTCTGCAATCACTTCCATTGTCAATGATGGTCATTTGAAAAGGAACAAGCAACTGTGACATAATTCACACCACCTCCTTGCTTCCCAGTTCAACTTCACCGAGGCAACTAGCGCCCTTGCTACTGACTGTCCATGCCTCTTTCCACCCATGCTGTTCATGCTCTCTAACGCTTGCATTCCAGGCATACCTTAATGCTCAAAGACCCAATCTTTTATATTACAGAAGATCTGAATTTGTTTGTTCTTGTAATAAGTAACATTCCAAACCAATCTGGACAAACAAAAATCATTAACTTTTCAATGCCAACAGTCTGTGCAAACACTGTATTTTTGTTTTGTGACAAAGTCAACCCCCCCCCCCCCCCCCCCACACACACACACACACAAATGAGAAAGAAAGAAGGAAAGAAAGGATGAAGAAGAAAGAAGGAAAAAGAGAAAGCATGCAAGGAAGCAAGAACAAAACAGATAATGAAAGAAACAAAATCATATCAGAAAACACCACCACAAAACAGACCCTACTTTTCCTGGGGCAAGGCCAGTAGAAGCATGAAAGAAAGAACAAACGAAAGAGCAAACAAAAAAGAGAAAACAATATCACAAAAGACCACCACAAAATAGAACCTACTGTTCCTGGGGCGGAGCCAACGGCGGCACGTCCTTGACGTCAGGGAACACGATATTGAGGGTGGAGAGGCTATCCACAGCCGAATGCATTTCGCACTTGGGCAGCCGGTTCAACTGGAACTGAATCTGCAACACCATCATCATCAAAATGACTACAAACATAAAAATACCACATCACCATTAAACAGAAGGGCTATTGCTTAAGCCAAAGTGGTCTGACAAGAGATAAGATGGGAAGAAGGTAGGGGGGAAAGGGGGGAGGAGTGAAGGTAGGAGTGAGAAAGGGGCAAAGAGACGGACACTGACACTTGTTTATCATGAAGGCCACTGGCCCACACACACACATGAGATGGGGCAGCATGAGGGAGAGAGTGAGAGTGGGAAGAGAGAGAGAGAGAGAGAGAGAGAGAGCAGAGCCCCCCCCCCCCCCCCCCCCCCCCCCGAGAATGAGCTGAATAACAAGAGATAAGATGGAGGGGGGGGGGGGGGGGTCAGGCAGGAGAGAAAAAGGGGCAGAGAGTGACACTGACACTGGTTTATCATGAAGGCCACTGGCCCACACACAGGGGATGGGGCAGAGAGAGAGAGAGAGAGAGAGAGAGAGAGAGAGAGAGAGAGAGAGAGAGAGAGAGAGAGAGAGAGAGAGAGAGAGAAAGACAGATGGACAGAGAGGGGGAAGGAGACACAGAGAGACCCCCTAGAGAATGAGCTGAATGAATGTCTGAATGAAAACTGACGAGGCATTTTGGCCTCACAGTGTACCTGAGCTTGGAAGTCTTCATCACAGGTCAGATTCAGCTCTGACACACAGTCAGCTGACAAACGCAGAAATACAAACGTCTTTCCCTTGTCCTCAATCTGGGCCTCGTACACCTGAAACCGGTTTCAGAGAAACTTCAAAGATACACTTACCTACATACCGAGGTTTTACAATAACTGAAACTTTAAAGATACACTTACCTACATACTGAGGTTTTACCATCAATATAACTGAGAAACTTTAAATACACACTTACCTACATACTGGGGTTTAACCATCAAAATCAATGAAATACTTTGAAACAATGAGTTCAAGCAGTTGAGCAGAATGACACCTAACCACATGGCCTCTCACAACATCCTGTTTCAAAAACACAGCAAGCTTCCTTTGACAACAGTCAACAGACCCCTGCACTGTGTGCACGTAAACTCATCACTGGTTTGGCAGGACGTTGTGGAAGAATTTGCTCAATGTCTCCCCATGTTCTAAAGATGATAAAGCATGCTGTCTTTTACTGATGCTGCCATGACCTTGGAATTACGTCAAGGTCACCCAAACCAGCACAGCAAGACCATGAGGTGCTTACCATCGTGCAACATTCTGAGAAAACATCAACAGTACCAAGTCCTCACGAACACTGATCACAACTACACAGGCTCACATCATTTCCTGTGGGTGACTGATATTTTTCCCTCCCTGACCACTCCTTACCTTGGTCTTGGGTTTTGGGCCTGCATCACTGCTATCTGCTGTGGAGGCTGGTGCCACCCAGGCTGTCTGTGCATTCTGCAGAATAAGGCGGCCAGCACTGGAGTCCTCAGACAACACATCTTCCAGTTTGAGGCGAGCAAAGAGCTCTCCATCTCGTGTGTACTTGGCTGAGCTCAGGGACCCCGGCATCAGCAGGAAACGGTTGACCAGCTGCAGAGAGCCTGTCACGTTGAACCTGAACAAACAGAAAACATAAAGACCTCAAATACAGACAACTAGTGACCTGATCACAAGGAAACAGGGTAACTTGAACTTACACAAGTGACCTGAACCTACAACAAAACACGTCATCTGAACATGCACAAAGCAAGTGACATGAACAGCCAGAGAACATGTGACCTGAACATACTGAAAACAAATGACATGAACAGCACAAAACAAATGACCTGAACATACAAAAAAACAACAACAGAAAACAAACAAACAAAAAACCCAACAAAGCTGCATAACTGAAATAAGCTTCTAAAATGGACTCACCAATAAATTATGAAAATGCACTCCCCAATAAAAACAATAAATCAGGAAAAAGTACTTGCCAAAAAAACCTGACAGATTTGGAAAGTACACTCACCAAAAGCAATGATCAAAAAGAAACAAAGACACACAACAGTACTAACAGAATAGGTCTTTATTAGCACAGAAATAATGCAGAAGACAGGTTACTTGTGACACCTGACGAAGACACCCTTTTTGAATAAGCCTTCTGCATTAATTTTTGTAGTACCTGACAAAGAACGTGTTTTGTAAAAACTCATGTGCATGATGCCATCCTTGTCTACCATTTTTATTGCTGAGTACATTTCTCAAGCTCATTTCAGTTGTGAATATATAGGCTTAGCTAGCACAATGAAAAAGTGGCATCCATTTCAGAGCACTGTCATGGCAAAAGCACAGCCAAAACTGTCTTTCAAACCACTCCCTAGGAACTGAGAGCAAGTCCATAGCTCAGAAAGGATTGAGCTTACACTCTGCAAGAAGCTTGAAAATGCTGGTTACTTGGCTGGAACACACAGCCGTCCTCCCTGCACATGCAGTAAAATGAACAGAGTTCCCAACAACACCCAACTAATGAAACACAGGACAGTATGTGAAACATTTGCTTGTCCTTGCCGACACCCACCGTTGAACGAAGCCGAGCTCTGCCATTTCTTCCAGGTAGAGCATTTCGTGCATCCACAGCCGGTAGTTGTCCTTGCTGAGGGACTGAATCAGAGTCTCCGACAGAGACAGACGTTCTGGTCGAGGCAACACATACTTGGTCATCAGCTGATTCTCTGTGTCTGTCCGTGTGGAGAATCTGGGACAGAGACAAAAAGCAAATAGTGAATGATATTTTTTGTGTTTTTTTGCTGGTTTAGAACATCTGGCAGCCAATCAAGTATGCAAGGCTGTAATAACATGCCTTGCTCCAGCCTTTGTTAGTTTGTACAGAGGGTTAATAACCGAAAGCCCAATAATCCCATCAGGAGGAAGGAACTTTTGCAAGCAAAAAATTGTTATGTGGTCAATGTGGCCAAAAATGGTTTACAGAATATTTGTGATGTGATTAGTAGCACATGCTTTGTTTAGAGTACGACTGAAGCTAACCTTGCAGTCAGGCCAGACAAGTCTATCCTAGACATGAACAACGCGGACTTCAGCAGCCAAAGGCTTTCAAAACAGTACAGGTCTTCATGATTTTGGTGAGAAAGCCTGATGATCATGGATAATGGTTGACTGTAGAAAACGAAAACTCTCTAAGGAACTTAGGGCTTCTGTTATCCAACTCTCACACACCGAGCACTTGGCAGAAACTCACGGAGGCAAAAATGGGACAATGGTGACTGATTCAGGCGTCCACCGCCCTGCAGCGCTGAGCTCCAGGTCCTTGGTGAGCTTCTCAGGGTCGGTGGCTGGACAGGATTCCACCTGCACGTCCCGCACCACCACCGTGTCAAGGCCAAAGCCCAGCACCACCTGCTGGCGGAATGTTCCGTAGATGTCTGTCTTGAACACAATCTGCAACGGGAGATGGACCATCTGATGAATGAAAGTTTTGAACAAAGGTGAGCACAAAGTTTCTGCGGCCTTATAGTGAGTCACTCCTCTGCTGAGAGCACCTGCCTGTAATGGCTATGTACTTTTCTCCTCACCACCAGGAGCCAATCATTAACAGAAGTAAAAACCATGAATCTCTTAATGATTCTCTGCTCTAAAAATGACTTTATTCCTTATGAAGTACATCCCAATGCCAAACACTTTTCTCACCACCAGGAGCCAATCATTAACAGAAGTAAAAACCATGAATCTCTTAATGATTCTCTGCTCTAAAAATGACTTTATTCCTTATGAAGCACATCCCAATGCCAAACACTCAGTACCCCTTTGAAACTGGGAAAGCAGCGTGAGTGTTGTCAACCTCACTAGATTTATTAGTTGGAACAGAGATTTGTTTTGATATCCCCAACCTTACCCTGTGTATGCTTGTGTGTATACGTGTGTATGCCTGTGTGTATGTGTGTGCAGGCCCGAGGCTTCTGACCCCTGGCTGAACAACTGCGTCAGTCACCTGACTGGAGGTATGTAAACCTGGGGCTACTGCGAAGAAGACCCTACCTTGACCCTGTAGACATATTCCCCCTGCCCCTTGCTGGCAGTGTCCTGGTTCATCCACTCCTGGCAGTGAGTTTCCAGGTTTTGATACTTCTGCGTCTTCTTCGGCCCCACCGAAATGCTGGAGATGTGGAAGTACGTCCGGTTAGCGTCGTCCAGTAATCCTACGGCGTGCAGGCAGATCTGGAACAAACACGGCGTCATTGGCACAAAGGCTGCTCCTTTAAAGGCTTTTAGGTTCATTCTACTTGATGGTTGACCCATAAGAGAAAATTTACACTCAACCTGCCACCTGCACTTTTGGCAGGAAGACCGGGATCTTTCACAGGCAACTACGTTAACATGGGGGTGGAAGGGATACTGAGATAAGAGTCAGCACAGGAAGCTGACCCTGGAGAAGAAAATTCTGTGGCCTCTCCTGCAGGTCTCAAACCTGTGACCTTTCAGTCATGGTCTTGAGTCTGGTGCTCTAACCACCGGGTTATCCACATTCACCCTCGTCAGAAATCATGATGAAAGAAAGAAGAGCCCTCCCTACCTAGCTACGAAGAGCAGGGGCAAAAGCGGTGGCAGCCCTTACCTTGCTGGTGATGGTGAAGGTCCAGGCATTGGTGCACTTCTTGGTGGTCATGTTCACCTTGAGATCAGAGTTCACGTGAATCTTCACAAAGTCCAGGTTCTGCACCAACTGAAAACATAAATAACCACAGCGCATTAGCTTGAAGCCTGCAACAACCAGTGCAATGTCAGGTTTGTTCCCTCTGTTCATGCAGGTGTATCTGGTTGAGTACACACTCCGGGTCTGGTTCAACCTACTTAATGGTCACATTCTGTCTAACGGCCCGTCCAGCCCTAGAACAGAATCATCAGTGGTCACATTCTAACAGCCCGTCCAGCCCTAGAACAGAAACATCAAGGGTCACATTTTGTCTAACGGCCTGTCCAGCCCTAGAACAGAATCATCAATGGTCACATTCTAACGGCCCATCCTGCCTAGAACAGACTCATCAATGGTCATGTTTTGTCTAATGGCCCATGCAGCCCTCAAACAATTATTTCATCTTTGTTAAGGCTAAATATCGATGCCCACTGTCCTGCTCTGATAAGGGCTCATCAAGAACTGCCCTCTGAATCATCAGACTACAATCTCACTGCAAACATCCAAGGCCACTGACAGTGTCTTCCTGCATTGCCACAGAGCACTGAGAGGTCAGTGTATGATGCTCTGTGGTGGGGAGAACCATGTTCGTATGCACAGCTCACTCCCACGGACAGGTAGGTGCATGTGGTGGCTGCTACAGACAACACTCACTGGTTCCCAATGTGTATGCATGGCCAGCTGAATGCATGTGAGTTCCAATATAAGCTGAGTCAAAGAACGGGAGTTTTTTTGTGTTCAGGTAACACTGTGATTTTGTTGACTGATTCAGAGGACAGATGCCAAACTTCCTGCAGAGATGATTCAGAGGACAGATGCCAAACTTCCTGCAGAGATGATTCAGAGGACAGATGCCAAACTTCCTGCAGAGATGATTCAGAAGACAGATGCCTGCCTCCCAGAGACAATTCAGAAGACAGATGCCTGCCTCCCAGAGACGATTCAGAAGACAGAAACCCGCCTCCTAGAGAGAGGATTCAGAAGACAAATGCCCACCTCCCAGAGAGAGGATTCAGAAGACAGATGCCCACCTGCTAGAGAGAGGATTCAGAAGACAGATGCCCACCTCCTAGAGAGAGGATTCAGAAGACAAATGCCCACCTCCCAGAGAGAGGATTCAGAAGACAAATGCCCACCTCCCAGAGAGATGATTCAGAAGACAGACGCCCACCTCCTAGAGAGATGATTCAGAAGACAAATGCCCACCTCCTAGAGAGATGATTCAGAAGACAGACACCTGCCTCCTAGAGAGAGGACTCAGAAGACAGACATGCCTCCTAGAGAGATGGCTGCCTGAAAGAAACAAAATGAGTTGATCTGGTCCTGCTGATGTTAGCATTTTTTGCCTCTGTCTTATTCCCCACCCCACCCTCTCTACCCCATATACCAGGTGACACCCTGGGTGTTCAGCTGGGGAAAATTTCAACAACTGTTCACAACACATTTCACACTGAGTAAGAAAAGGCTTGAGGGAAAAAAAGAAGAAAAAAAGTTGAACAAACCTACAAAGTCAGATTTCTTGTAAGAAGACAAAGCACCAAACCATATATTGACCTACCTCGGGTTTAAATGGGGAACAGTTGATGGATCTAAGTTTTCAGCAGGGGGAACCTTCAGAAGAAGAAGAAAAAGAAGCAGAAGCAGAAGAAGAACTGAAGAAGATGACGGTTGTGATGATCAAGAAGAAGAAAACAATGATGATGATGAATGAAGAAGAAAAAGAAGAAGAAGAAGAAGAAGAGACAATGGTGAAGAAGAAGGAGGAAAAAAGAAGAAGCAGAACAAGAAAGAAAGAAAGAAAAAAGAAAAAGAAGAACATAATGATGATGACGAAGCAGAAGAAGCTGAAGACGAGGCATGTCTGAAGTGCTACACACCCTGGCTTGTGGCCCATCTGGATGGGTGAGCTTCTCCAGCAGCTGCTCGATGAACGTGTTGCCATGGAGCTGCTTGTCCCGCGCCTGCTGCAGCTGCTGTTTGCGAAAAGCAAAACGCTCCCTCCACTCCTCCAGCTCGGCCTCCGAGTGAGCGTGGGTACACTTGTCACCCAGCGGGCAGCGCTGCGTCTCGAAGAATCTGCATGCAGCACCAGCCATACCCACATGTGATCAAGGGAACGTCCGTTTCCTCTCTGGCCCCACCACCCCAATGAATCCAAAACTGGAAACTTAAGGTGCCCACATCAAATGAAGCCTGAAGCATGTTTTGCCAGTGCCCCCCCACCCCCTCCCCATGGAACAATTTGAAGAATTCTAATAGCCTCATGAACCTTTGAACCAAAATTCAGTATCACCAAACACAACCCAGAACTAAGACTCCCCCCTCCCTCCCCTCCCAACCAGTACACACATGATCACTGCGTATGCACAAAGGCAACTCCACACCCACAAAAGTCAGCAAAATGGCAAACAATACCCAACCCTGATTAGCTCAACCGCAACCAAGGAGGAGGACAAATTACCTTTGGCACAATACATAGTCTTCGCTTGTCTGGCCGCGAGGTGGAGGTCTGTAGTTCCACTTGTGGCTTTCATCGGACGCCAGTTGTTTCTTGTGGAGGTCGCTGTGACAGTGAGTGTCTAGCTCCTCCTGCCGGTCAAACAGGAGGTCGCAGAATGGACAGAAATACTTTTGTTCTTCTGCTGCGGACAATCAGAGAGACGAGCAAAAACAGTGAATGACGCTGACCTCAAAACAGGTTGCAGAATGGACAGAAATGCTTTTGTTCTTCTGCTGTGGACAACCAGAGAGAGACAAGCAAAACCACTGAAAGAGCAACGCTGACCTCGAAACAAAGCACTCGTGAACTCGCACACAGCGGAACCCTCGCAACAAGAACTGCCTTGACCCTTTTCCCTGCCAACAGAAACTCCTTTAATCCCTGCGCTGGCAACAATGTCTACTGCCAGTGAACTTTGTTTTCAAGTCTAGTCCCAGAGAGAGTACAAACTACCAAGAAACATTCCTTGTGAGAACTCTGAGCCCTCTAAGAATGCGTGGAAATAGAAGATTACGGCAGGACATTACAGCAGCACTTTACCAAGGATGTCAAGACCTTGAAAAGGCAGGGAAGGGGTTAAGGTGAGTCTGTTCAAGTGAGCTCAAAGACGCTAGCCTTCTCGAAACACGTCGTTTCTTACCCCCGCCCCCCCAAAAAAGGGCTGGCTTTTCCAACAGGTAGAACGCAGCAACATTTTAAATCAAAGATTTCTTTCAAGTGCTGCTAGATGGTCCAAGCTCCTTTTTTCTTCAGGAGGTCCATCTGATCATTCCCACCAAACGGCCCTGTGAAAAGACTATAATAATGACAATATATGGCGCCCCACCTCGTAAGAGCCCACAGCACTTACAACATTTGGATATGCTCATTTCATCACCCCCCCCCCCCCCCCCCCTTCCCAATCTCTACAAATACACGCACCACTGGTGATGGGTCGGCACAATGAGAAGGAAAAACATGAGACTAACACACACTCTACAAATACATGCACTACTGGTTGGCACAATGAGAGAGAGAGAAAAAAACACACACAAAAAACACACGCCAGATCCGTATGCAGCAGACAGAATTTTGATGTCATGAACAGAGAACACAGATGTGCAACTGCGCCATCTCCGACACTCACCATTGTTTTGTTTCGGCCTACTCTGCGGCTGTGGAGGCAGAACGCGGACAGTGTTTCTCGGAGCTGGTTTGGTCGGGACATCGGCCACTTTCTGTGCCAAGGAAGGGGAGTCTCGGGAGGCTGAGGTCACATCTGCTACTTCTTCATCATCTGAATCCTCCTGTGTGTCCAAATATTAACATACATGTCACACACTATGGTTTCAGTTCTTGCGGCATGCAGTAGTGATGTACAAGAGTATCAAGTACCAAGTGTTACACATCTTAATATATGTACAGGCCAGTTACATGGGTAATAAGTGGACAGGCATGCAGACCAACTGCAGTCAGAGTAGCATGAGGTCATCAATCAGACAGTTAAAGACAGACGCTGAAATAGACAAATACAGACACGGAAACAGTTAAACACAGACAGTTATACACAGACACAGAAACAGTTAAACACAGACACTGAAACAGTTAAACACAGAAACAGTCAGTTAAAGTTTAAACACAGACACTAAAACAGTTAAATATAGACACTGAGGCAGACCGCTAAACACAGACACCGAGAAAGACATAAAGACCAGCAGAGTTATCAGTAACGCAGATGGGCAACAGCCAGTCAGACAGATGTTTCAGTGAACGCCAGCCTTGAAAATCAACCTCATGCCTGATAAAAATCTCCTGTGAGTGGAAAGTTATAACTCTCCTGTGAGTGGAAAGTTAAAACTCTCCTGTGAGTGGAAAGTTAAAACTCTCCTGTGAGTGGAAAGTTAAAACTCTCCTGCGAGTGGAAAGTTGCGAATAAGCTGACCCCATGAAACTGATAGAACAAGGATCCAACGGATTGTGGTCACTGAACAGAAGATGATGATAACAAACAAAGCATCATACCTGATCTTCTAATGCTGCCAATATAGTTTTTAACTTCTTGAGTTCCTTCTTGGCCACAGGGTGCTGAAAATAGTCGACAGAAGGAGCAAGTCAAACACAACACTCATAGCAAAAGCATAGGACAAGTATGATGGCACAAAATACACCACCCACTTCACATTAGTTCCTCACAAGCTGTTGTTCATGATGCTTCTGACAAGTCCTGTTGAACCTTAAACGTAACCCCATGGTGTGAAAAGAGGGCACCAAGGCAGATGCTTGCACCTAAAAGCCTGACACAGCTATAAACACTGAATCTTTACCGCCTGTGTGGTGTACCATGATAATTGATATACAAGTTAGTTACTAAGTCAGTAATTGTATCCCAATGTCCTGTCAGCCGCACAGGGCCACCTCAGGATGATCACTGAGATACGCAAATGTATGTTTCCAAACTCTTCTCATATACGTAACTTGTAAGCCCTTTCTCGTCAGATCCATGGAATCAATCCCTACACAAATATGAAACAAAACATACTGTATACACAAACACCAAACACAAATGTTCGTAGAGTTGGTCCCTTCAATACTGCCCCTATTAAAAAGTATACAAGGCTGGTACCATGGGCCATTCCATCTAATTTATCAATACCAGGTTAAAAAAAGAAGAAGAAAAAGCAAGTATAACAAGTCCTGATTCAGATGCACGTGAGGGTACCCCTTTTTCATCAACAAAAACCACTCAGCAGCATTTAGTATGCATTACTTGAGATGTTTTTCTGGAACCTGCAAAGTTTCACTGACCTCTGGACATTTCTGAAGCCAGTGTGAAGCCAGTGCAAACGCTCGCTGAAACTTGCCCATCTGACACAGAGTCCGGACTTTTCTTTCCAGAATCTTTTCATTGTCTGGGTCTGCTGCTAACACTGCACAACATTTCAAAAGTTCTCTGTAACACCAAACTTCAAGCATTCACCAGTGTGTGAAACATTTCCTCTATAGTATTATTATCAACAAAATAACTATACAAGTAATGCACAATTTTCTTCTTCTATATTACTAACAAAATAATTATGCAAGTCATGTTCTGAAGCGCACTCCGAGCATCACTTCCCAGCACCTGCCTCCAAACTCTGCTAGAATTGAGCACGCCACTGAAGCCCCTTCATCTTTATCTCCCCACAACTATCCATCGACGCAGACAGTGCCCCCTGAAAGGTCTAGGTACTAATAAGACTGTGGAAGCAACCTAGCACCCACATAAACGTAAGATGCATCTACACCGGGTTAAAAAAAAAAGAGAGCAGTTTTGTATGAGTCAAATGATTTTGGTTTTATTTGTGCCTGCGTAAGTGACATGGTCATTTATATAAAAAACAGGTCTCATATAATTTGAGTTGTCTGTTACAAACCTGCTGTTGTTTGAGCATCATCAATTTTTTTTTCGTTAGCTGACAGTTTTCTGAGACCTATGGCATAATCAACTGTGGCAGTGGTTGGAGGAAGGATGTTGTAAACCAGTGCTTGGAGTCTGGTTCTGAGTTAAAATATTCTAAAGAAAGACTGGCTGTGACTGGGAGTGGGGTCATCAAAATGACGGACTTCCAAAAATAAATTACCAAACCGTGTTTTAGAGTAGCTACAAAAACAAGCGAAACAGGCACAGGAAGAGAGCAGGAGGCATATTTGAGTCGCCTTGTCTTTACTAGAAAGTCATCCTCATAGTTCCGAGTGTGTAGAACACTGCAATTTGCAACACAACTGTATGCACACAGACTACTGAGTTGAATTTGTCAACAACCAAGAGCAGCTTATGCTTGTTCCAATAACACAGTACCACATTCACTCTGATGAGAAAAACACAAGTAGATCAAATTACACTGTACTGTATTTTGATTTACTTGTTTCACTGCATACCTGTCAAAGGCAGACAACCAAATTTCCTTTCTAAGGCTTAATAAAGTACTGGCATCATTGTTGTATTGTTGTAATATCTGGCTACAGATGACAAAAGGGTACATAAAGAAAACTGTGATATTAGACTGCCACAGTAACAAACAAAATCAATGAAATCATAACTTGGGACATCAATCTATCCTGTACCACCAAGCCTGAAACAGACAGTGATCAAAATGACTAGACACACTTGACACAAGAAACTGTGCAACTGATAGCCACCAGACAGAAAAGACACAAAAAGAAGCAACAGCAGTAACAGCTCACATCACTAAAATAACTAGCTGATATATCTTTCACACAATTAGAAAAAACACAACAACCACAAAACAAGAACTTGCTGTGACAACAAGTGACTTTACTAAGTAACATGCGATCACCTGTATAATTTCAAGACCACCCTTTGTGCAGTCACAGTCCTAAAAATGTATTTTATAAACCATAATTATGTGAACTATAAACAATCTGTTCAAAAAGATAATTATGTGAACTATAAACAATCTGTTCAAAAAGATTGGTCTTGAAGTAACAGAGTAACACAGAGATGAATAATGCTGTGAATACTTTTCCCAACACTTGGGGAAAAGACAGAAACAACAAAAGAACAAAACAGGCAAAAAGTAACTTTACCCATGTGCCTATCAAATGGCGACAGTGTGCCAAATAAGACATTAGGACACAGCATGAAACAGATGACGTGAAACAACAAACTGTAGATGAGACGAACACTGAAAGAAAGAAACAACACGTTTTGAGAACAGAATGCAAACACGCAAGACTGAGCAGCTGCCATGTTACCTTTGTCACATTCTGCAAGAACTTCTGCGTGCCTCTTCTGCAACAAGAGCACCATAAAAACAAAAAGTTAGCACACATATTTGTCACCTACTAAAAGCTACTTAGTGAACATTATACGACCTGTCAGTCAAGCACCCAATCACTGGCTTAACTAAAAAGTTGATTACATCTACTAAAACATGGTGAAGTGACAAAATGAAGCCCCCCCCCCCCCACACACACACACACAAAATCCACCCTACCCCGCACACACACACACACACACACACACACACACACACACACACACACACACACACACACACACACACACAGCAACAATACAGAGGGATTCAGTCCTAACACGTTGCTAACCCAGGTGTGCACATGGTGAACAGGCTGCCACACCCCCCCCCCCAGTAACCACACACAGGGACTCAGTCCTAACTCATTGCTAACCCAGGTGTGCACATGAAGCGACATAGTACTGGCTACTGCACACCCTGTAACCAAACAGAGGGACTCCGTCCTAACTCGTTGCTAGCCCAGGTGTGCACATGGTAAAGTGACAAAACACTGGCTCTGAGGCTGTTAGTATCATACACATACACACACACAATCATCAAAGGCACATACACACACGCAAACTGCTTCCACACATAGGGACTCAGTCTTAGCTCAGTGCTCATTAGCTCTCAACACAGATGTGTAGATCAGACACTTATTATCTTATATATAATACTAATATAGTGAAACAAAATACAGGCTGTCTCTCACACACACCCACACCCTGTACCCACACAGAAGGTCTCAGTCCTAAATCACCAGCAACCTAGTTGTGCATATGGCAGAGCAACAAAACGTAGGCTCATGCAAACATGAACAATGAGCCTGCATGATCGCTGGTTGTGAACACTGAAGGAGGCTTTCTACTTACTCCGCCCACCGCAGAAATCAATTCCAAAATCAATACACTGCCCAAGAGCCTGCGTACTGTAAACTTACGCCAGATACTGCCCCCCCCAACCCTTTCCTGATCAATGGATGCCACGGGGCAACAAACCTGTTTGACGAGGCTGTTGATGGTCTCCCAGGTGTCTGTGTCTGTTCCTTTTTCTGAGCCGGCAGCGCCGCTGGTGCCGTTCTCTCCTGTGTTCTGCATGGTGTGGGTGTGATCCGAAGCAGCATCGCATCTCTCGCCATCTAACTCTGCCACTGCTGCCTCCTCCACATTTGCTCCAGCGGGCGAATTGTGCTTTAGGCTGTCATTTTTACTGTCCTCATCATCCATTCCCTCTCACATGATGTCGGGCCTGTGAAAAGCAGAAAAATGATCACTAAAACGTAGATTAATGAGGCTGGCTGAGGTGAGGTCACTGTCATCTACAATGTATAAGAGTGCTGTTCATATAGCTGATGGTGTGTAGGTGTGAGGTGGGTGGGTGGGAAGAAAACACCAGGAAAAGAATTCAGTATAGCAGGGGGGTGGGGGTGGGGGTGAGTAAAGGCCTTAAAGAAAATTCAAACGGTTGGCTGCAAAATAATGCTGAACGACCAGTATCACCCATTTTATATATTATTATATATACACGTAATGTATTTAAAAAAAAGTAGTTTATTCTGAGACTCCTTCTGTACAGAGAGCTGCACTAATGTACACTGTACCCAGGACTGACAGCTTTAATGCACACCAAGTTTTGAACAATTTAAAGATCACATTTTACTGCTGGCAGCACATACCCAGCAGAATCAAAATGTCAAAGCTCCTCTGACTTTGTTCTCTGCTGCAGTTGCAAATCAGCCTTCTGCATCGAGGGCTTGACTTTCAAAGTCTATTTATAATTTATTCTTAACCTTTTCAGACAAAAGTAATGAAATATTCAGTATGTGGCAACTGTGCACTGAAAGTAATATTTGAACATGTGTATGCATGGTAAAACCCAGTCTGCTATGCCCCTGTCCCACTCTCCCT
>OY757541.1:31839388-31850381 GCA_963584105.1 Alviniconcha strummeri | reverse complement strand
GACTTATTTCAACACAAAGTCATTACCAAAGTAACTCATGATTTAGTGTTAGATGAGGACCAACAAGTAACGTTCAGAAAGAATACCACAGAGTTGGTGTGCAAATGCCTGCCGAAGAAAGTTTGACAGAATTCATACATAAAAAAAAAAAAAATCATTTATTTAAAAAAAATCTTTTTTAATTCATTCCTTAGAAACTGGATAATGGATTGGATGGTTGCCTTCTTCCTTCATCATGATAATTTACATAACCAGATCATCAAGGAACTGAGGTTGCGTGCCAAGAAAATTTAAAACTGAATAGCCAGTCTAATCTTTCACATGCTACTGCAAACTCAGGTGGAAATACTGGAATGGATACTAAAATAAGACTTATAGTCATCACAGAAAATTGACCCTGGAGAAGAAAATTCTCCCACCACTCTTGCTGGGTCTCAAACCTGTGACCTTTCATAGTTAATTTAATCATCATGAGTCTGGCACCCTAACTACTGAGCTATCCCTGCTGTTGGGCTGGGCTTCACTATAGCACAAGACCACAACTTTTTATTTTACAAGCCTGTATCCTTTTACCAAATTTTATTTTAAAAGCCTAGATACAGAGCCGTCAGCCCCTTTCGGGAGTAAACCTTAGTCCAGAGTTTGTGAACCAATATTTCCCTTATGCAGGTCGGGGCCTTTTGTTTTTTCACTGGTGGCAGCGGCATTTTGAATTCCAACTGGCATGTGTGGCAGTGGCAGTGGAAGGAAGAAGCAATGTTGTGTAAAATACACACGCACAACTTCAAATCTCACTTCTGGCCAGATTTCTTAGCCTATAATAGGCTATTGCACTAGGCCAGTCAGCATGCATTTGGAGATGGTGTGTGTCAGCTGCTTGTTTGACAGTTTTAAAAATATTTTTGTATCTTTTTGCTCAGTTTAAAACAACAACAAAATCTCATGAAAATTATGTCTTCTTGTATCCATTTTCCAATATGGCCATATCCTGCCAAAATGATGAAAAAACTGTATTTTATACTGGTAAACTGTATGGGTTAACAGGTATGTGTGTGTGTGTGTGTATATATTTTATTATATCCTTTTACCAAACAGATTCAATTCTTTCATCAAACCCTTATCACTAATAATACTACTTTTCTGGGGACAAGTGCTCTTGACAAAAATGATGGCGCAAAGATTAGCACAATGAAAGTGAGACAGTGTTTGAAATAAAAAGATCCCTTGTTACATTGTAGTTGTAGAGACTTGGAGAGTATCTGAGATACATGCGTCTGCTTACTGCATACGGTGATGTACTCTACCTCTTCAAATCTCTCCACCTGTGCCAAAGTCAAAGAGAACTACCTTAGCTCTGTGAACAGGGAATATCTATGGAGCTTCACACCTCTGCCAGTAAACAGCATTAGTAATATCCTATTAGCATTACCAATACCATTAACCAGGGCTAGAAGTGAAAGGGGGGAAAGTAAACATTGGGTTATGGCCAAATTTGGGGTTAGGGGACTACACTGAGCTATTACTACTAAAAGGTACCACCTGGATTACCACCAGACCTTCAACACTGACGGACTGGGAGGACCTGTTATTAGTACATACTAGTTACTACATTACACCAGTGATTGCACTAGACATTCTTTAAACCAGTGTGACATCTACAACACAGTGGCCAAAGTGCTTCACGGAAACTGGTCAGATGATCACACTAACCAGTCAAATACTACACAGCCGTCTATACCAGTTTACCACTAACAGAGCTCTACTAGCATACAGCCTGCTCCACTCCACCTCTAGAAGCAGAGTAAGCAAGTAAGTTGGTGTTTTACACCCAGTCAACCAGTGCAGTTATATCTGGGTGATCACCACACACACCACACAGAACATCACACACACAAAACACGTTACAAACACATACACACACACTCCCTTTTCTCTCACTGCTTTTTGTTGTTGTTTATATTGAGAACTGGTTAAATGAAATAGCAGCTGGTTTGACTGACTGCTGATTTTTTCCCTGCAATTATAGCAGCAATATGCTGATCTTAACTCGTAAAATACTGGAAATGACTTCTTGTTATGCAAAGTCTGCATTATACAGCTGTGAGTCTGTCAACATCAGACACAGTGAGCTTTCACAAAGTGCACTAGCCTTGCTGCCTACAACAATAATAATAATAATAATGGAAATTTGTAAAGTGCCTACCCTGTGGCTCAAAGCGCTGAACAAGCACACACAAAATGTACAATGAGATGGAAAATGTTATCAAAAAACAAAAACAAAAACAAAAAAAAGAAGAAGAAGATATTGACAAGGGGTTTTAAATACTATGCTAGAGATGCACACACACACACACACACACACACACACACACACACACACACACACACACACACACACACACACCTCTGTACAGACTGATAGCTGTGAAGGACAATGTGGCTTAAATGAAATATTCTGAGAAGAGAAATGTCTTGAATTGGCTTTTGAAGGAAGAGAGAGTAGCAGAATGCCTGATGTCTTGGGGGAGATTGTCCCAGATGGGGGGGCCAAAGTGTGAGAAAGTGTGAAAGCCATGGGTTTTGTGGTTAAGCGTTGATTTTGAGCATGCATGTATCTGACGAAGAGCGGAGAGAGTGGGAAGGACTGTAAAGGTGTAGCAGCTCAGAAAGAAAAGAGGGAGCGGAACCTGTGATTCCATTTGAACACATGCAAGCAGTTTTGTATTTTATTCGTTCAGAAATTGGGAGCCAGTGGAGTTGCTGTAGGAGAGGTGTGCAGTTTTGATGGCGTGGAGCTCTGAGAATGAGGCATATAGCAGTATTTTGGATTTTCTGCATCGGTTGAATTATAATATTAATAATAATAACTCTTATATAGCGCTATACCCCATAAACATTTACGAGCTTGTGGCACTGTACATTATCAACATCAAAATCCACTTGACAATCAAAAAAGCACAAGTACTATACATGCATACATCAATATCAACATATCAATACACAAAGGATGCAAGCTTAAGCCATCATCCATGCAGGAACCTGTTCCTTTGCATCCCTGTGGCCACCAGTCAGTTGGGAAGGTGTTTTTTCTCTCTCTCTCCATTTATTGCAACTGTGGTGTCTGTGACTGTGTGTAATCATACAGTAGGTGGCTATGTGTGAAATGCTTTAGTGTTGATGGATGTATTTTACAGTATTATTTTGTGCTTTTCTGATTGTCATGTTGATATTAATATATGCATTATTTGATAGTACTTGATTATTTCTGTGTGTGTAAAATGCTTTAATAATTTTTGTTTCATCCTGGCTTTTTTGTCATTTTGATACTGATGTATGCATTTATAGTACTTGTAGTTTGTACTTTTTTTGATTGTCAAGCAGATTTTGATGTTGATAATATACAGCACTGTGAGCTCTTTTTTTTTCTTTTTCTTTTTAAAATGGGGTATAATGCTATATATTATATATATATAAGAGTTATGATTATTATTATTATATATCAGGCTTTACCTGGGTTAAAAAGAGTTTTTCATACAATCTTCCCCACATGACATGGTCTTTGTAGTTTGGTCAGTTACAATTAATGTAATAAGATTAGGAAAAATTCAGCTTCAGTTACCACCAAATGCAGCCCTAAAATATCAAGCTGAAAGTCCAGCAATAGCAACCACGCAATGAATCAATGTTTACTTGCAGCGTTACAATAACAGAGAATAAACTATGGTAACTGAAAACTACTTTTTGAGCTGTTTGGGCCATGAACTTGAACCCCCTCCCCCACCCTTGAAAGATTAAAAACAAAAACAAATCAGATACAGGATTAGCTCCGGAGTCAGTCTTTCATCATCCAGGGATCAAAATAATAAAATGTTCAACTGATTGTAGAAATGACTAATCATAGTAATTGGTTGTACATTCAGTCTAGGCCCTCAATCAACCTGCTGACAATATCACTTGATTAGCAGAGTTGGTCAAGGCATGAAGGATTTCAACAGGGTTGCACAAGGAGGATGCTGACAGTGACACTGTGGCACTAGTGCTGCAGTTCAATTCTTCAAAGCATAAGAACAGCAAAGCGGGGGGCGGGGATAGCTCAGTGGTTAGAGCACCGGACTCGTGATTGAAAGGTCGCGGGTTCGAATCCCTGCTGGAACGGCGGGAGAATTTTCTTCTCCAGGGTCGACTTTCTGTGCTGACTCTTATTTCGGTATCCGTTCCACCCCCGTGTTACCGCAGTAGCACGTAAAAAATCCCGGTCATTCTGCCAAAAGTGCAGGTGGCAGGTTACAGCTAAACACGCATACACCTTACGTATGTGGATTTTATTGAACCGTGCTTCGGCATTGGTCACAACTTGTCCCTAATATGTCAAATGACATCTGAGGACATTAAGCATCAACTCATCATCATCAACAGCAAAGCTCAACTCCGACACTAAACAACAAAGGTAGACAGCTTGTTCAGGACTATTATTGTATTAAATATAACAACTTTTCAAAAACAAACAACAACAAAACAGTTTTATCAGTGGACATTGTGTATAATAATGAATAAACTATGACTCATTATCTTTCACAGTCCGTTTTGGCCACAGTACAAACAAGATGTACAGACAGTCAATACTACTTTTACGAATTATATAAATGCCATTTGTCTTTCATAAAATTTCCTCATACTTCCTCTCCTTGAATATGTCAAGCTACAACAAGTACAATGTTCCCAACACAAAGATGGTTACCGTTACTATAGCTCTCTGTTCCACAGGCCAACAAGGATCAGTGCATGTCAAATATAACAGTTTCAGTTGTCAAGTGCATCAGGAAAACATCCACTAGAATGAAATTACAAATAATAAATACAGGATTTTGAACTAGTAGATCCCATGCAGGACTTACAACAAATCAGACTGTCAGTGTCAAACACATAAAATATGGGGGAAGGGGGGGTGGGGTGTGGGGGTGGGGGGGAGGAACCAAAACACTTGAGAGAGAGCTTTCTATCTCTTTGACTTGTTTGAGTCTTTCTCTTTATACCTTGTGGTTGTACATACTACAACTTGTACAGTTTGGACTGCACATTAGAAATGATTCCATTGGAGACCTGACCATCCTTATAAATGGAACCTAAATGAAAAACTGTATGTTACTTGTTAGTGTGTGTATATTTTAGTTTGTGTACTGGTCTTAATAATACTACAGTATTACTATTATAATAAAGTGATTGTCTGAAAAATGTGTCAAAGCATATATATAATATATATGACTTAGTGCCAAAAGGTGTGCATGAAAACAGGACAAAGGGGGTAGAAAATAAAGTTGATGATACATTGAAACTAGTTGTGTTTTTAGACTGGGCACAATGCTAGGAAATATTTCTTAAAAGCAAAAGATAAAAACTTGTGCGCTTTTGGAGATATTTGCTGACAAAGGTCATAAAAGGCCACATGTTGTACATCAGATATTACAACATGCATAGTTCATTGTGTCTTCAGTTTTGCACAAGTATGCACAAAATCAAGTCACACTATTAGTGCACATCTCCCCTACTATGTTTGTGCCAAATTTTGTACGCTCATATAATTTAACACATGATTACGACATGTTGATTGTCGTAATATCTGATGGGCGACATATGCAATACACTATAATCAGCCATACAAGTGCATGCAAAAACACAGTGAGAAGATTATTTCTCAGTTTGCATTTAATAACAAGTCATAAAAATTTAATGAAACAAATTTCTGTATTACATCAGTATTACAACAAAATAACATTTCCCCAATTTTTAGCATAGAAAACATTCTGTTTGCTTAGATCAGTCTAACAAAAACAAATCAGAATGACCTGATTTTATCAAGGCAATTAACAATTAAGTCCAGACCCCCCCCCCCCCCCCCCACACACACACACACACCAGACCCCCAGCTCTTTGAGATGTGGAATCTCTGGCCAGCCTCTCTCTGTACTGTCTGCAACTATCTGTGTTTGATGTTTTCCTCCTTGCTGTATCACTTGGCTCAGGAGTACACTCAGTTCAGTATACCCATGTCATGTCAATGAATTTGAAGTGTTATGAATATGAAATTATTAGCCCAATAACCTGTAACTGTCCCAATACTGATATGCTCAGTACAAACATGTCAAACCTACACACCATGACTTCTACACAAATCAGTACTCAGTTCTCAGAACCGCTATTAGCATTACTAACATCTGCTGGGCTTAATGAAACTTTGAAAGTTTAATGTTGTACGTCACATTACAACAACAGTTGTGTGGCAAACATGACGTCTGACATAACTTTCAGGACGGAAATTACTTCCTGGAAAAAACCTATAACTTCGTCACTCTCGCTCGGTTAACAAAATATTCTCGCAACACCACTAAACAGTCTACAAAAAGCATGCACTTATAACTGACAAGTTTTTGATGAAATTGAGTACACATCCTGAATCAACAGTTGCACGTAACATTTACAAGATATTGCCTTGTCGTAATGAAATCCTTCACGCTGTACTCGACCAAGTATAAAAAAACGGGTTTCAAATCTTCGGTGCGGGAAGATGCCACTTTTCACAGTACTTTCATTTCGCACACCCAAATCGGCGGAAATCTTAAAAATAATCTAAACAAACTCCTGAAAAAGCGCACAGTGCATGTTCTACATCAGACCACTGTACCGACTTCGCACCACTGAAGGAGACTACAACACACCTTTCAGTGTTTCTGAACAAAGACATGCCATGCGGCCGAAAAAATGAAGGTACTCGGGAAAGGTCACGTGATGTTCCAGATGTTGTTGATAAAAAACGAGACTGCTTTCTCGTTTGTTTTGTACAAAATATTAGATATCTTGTAGGGACGTCGGATATTACAATAATATCAAACGATCGGGGAAATATTCTTCAGATTTCGTGCAAAACCTCATTGAAAAAACAAACAAACGAGTATCGCTGTGTAGTGCAAATGCATGGATCGGAACACACGCAACGTTTCCGGTGATTCTGAAGCGATGCTGTCATTTTTCGGTTGTTCAAAGTTTTCAGTTCGAGTTTGCAACACATCTGATGTACATACAGGGCAAACATTTGCGATCAATTGATTGAAAATACAACTATCTTGAGTGTTGATGTTATATTATCCATATAAAATGATGTTTTCTGCATACAAATCAGTGATTGTTTCTCCATGTGCTTGCGGTTTGTTTGTAAGCAAAGTGATGAAAATCACCCGGTACATGTATAGATGTCTGTTTTTGGTGGTCATTTTTCGGCGCTTTTTCAGTGTGTGATGACTGTATCTTGAAATCAACCACAGCCTGGTTGCTGAAATTATCTGTACTATATATTCATTCATTCATGCAAGTACACAACACAACATTTCAAATAAAAACAGTTTTCCATAATGTTTTATTTTCAACTAAAGTGCATAACGCCTTGCATGCGCACCTTTTGGCACTAAGTCATATATATTCCCTCATTGTCTACATGAAGAGAGGCTTTACCTGGTTAAAAAAACTGGGGGAAGATCTATGTAGCCATGACATTTGACAATGATATAATATCGTCACAGTTAGTGAGTTACAATAAATGAAAAAAACAAAACCTTCCCAACTGACTGGTGGCCACAAAGACGCAAAGGAACATGTTCCTGCATGGATGATGGATTAAGCTTGCCTCCTTTGCCCTGACATGTCCTGCTCAGATGGCAGATCTATAATGAGACTGAGAGGGGTTTCAGTTTTACTAGTTTTAGTGCCCAAAACTATTTTGATGCGAACAGGCTCTTGTTTGAAACATAAAATCAAATTCTGCACACATTTTTATATGGTATGGATTCCAGCTGAACTGTATTAAAATTAAAAGACTTCATGAGCAGTGTTCACTTTGCAAAATTTAATATGGTGTGGTGTTAGACTGTCACACACTGTGTGTGTGTGTGTGTGTGTGTGTGTGTGTGTGTATAAAAGCAGTAAATTAGAGTAATACATTATTTACATGTGTTGTTAAATGTTTTGTGACCATTAACTTCAAACATAATCTTGCCAGTTTAAATGGCGCACATGCAGGACTCTTTTTACTTGTCTTTTTAATGATGCAATGCAAATGTTGACAACTGACCTATCAGTTTCCAAAAGGACCTGTTGTTTGTTGCTTCCTGGCTGAACTAGTTACTCGACCTGTTGTAGTCAAATCCTGAGCCAATCCCTATCTCAGTATCTGATGCAATAAATCTTTATCAACAAAATAAAATAGTAAAATCTAACAACTGAGTTCGTTCATTTGTGGACCCAATGAACTTTAACTTGGCACTGGCTCTGTTCTCAACTAAACGCACAAGAGATCAGCTGCATGGAGCTGAGGTTACTGCTGACATCACTAACACTGTAACAGCAGCGCGGGTTCAAAAAGGGCAAAGCACTAAGTGTGCCAACTGGTATCACTCCATCAACACCACTGGGCAATCCCCAACATTACTGGTAAAAACTATAACCAGAAATTTCAAATGGCTTCTTCAGTTCTTGAAAGCGACTACATCAGTTACACTGTGACCCCGCGACACTGTTCTTCGATGTATTGCAGACAAATTCTCCCCATTCCATATATGATATTTATTATACGTTTCAGTCTTTGTTGATGTCCAAACAACGAAGTGCCACTTCAGCTTTTGCCACATTTCTGCGAATGCAACTTCCTGTTGACTGCTCCGCGGTCTAACATTCGTAACAAGGAAAAGTAGCACATGGAAAACATACATAAAAGAGTCTGTAATGCACAGACAGCAACAACACTCACCAGTAATTTACTGAAAGGCATAAATTGGCGGTTATGTGGTCGTCATCGTAGTTTGTGTTGACATTGTTTCAATCACCTGTTCGGCACAATTCGTCTTGATGATGTCACGTTCGGTGCTTTGCACTTCGTCGTGGAACAACGTGAGAGTTTCACGTTCGCGCGAGACTTGATGCACGAAACTGAAAGTAGGGAAAAACCTGTATAATTTCTGATTTTAACCAGAAAGGATTTTTCTCTTTTTTCGTGCAGTTCAAGAAATGGTCTTGACGTACAGACGCACACACGCACGCATAAGATATCCTTCCAATAAAACATCAAACGCGGCTTGTCAGAAAAAATGCTTTGATCTGAAAATTGTTTGCGCGTGTTGCTCGATGGGAGATAAATGCACAAAGTACATTCTCTGTCTTTTTACGCGTTGCTTCCCTTGTGCTCCTTACTGCACACCGGGAGCCAAAAGATCGAAACAGGCGTTGCAGTACAAGAATTATCAGGGTAAGACTGAGATACCATCATCACTGGGACTGCAAATATTGACATTCCTGGGGCTTTTCAGTTCCACCCCACTCGACCCCACCCAGGCACCAACCTCACCTGACCATGAGCCGAAAGCGAATCAGCAGTTACTGAGTGAGACGCCGGGCCACTGTCGGAGATCGCCGCACGGGGTGTCACCACACGGAATTTCCGCCGCCGTGGCCAGTCCCGTCGATTCAAGCAGTGTGCGTTCTCAGTCTGACCAAAGCCCGTCTATTTTTAAAATAGACTCGCTTTGGTCTGACTCAGCCAGTACTTATTGCTGAGCTTCGGCTCTGGTTAGATTGGGGGGCGGGGATAGCTCAGTGGTTAGAGCGCCGGACTCGTGATTGAAAGGTCGCGGGTTCGAATCCCTGCTGGAACGGCGGGAGAATTTTCTTCTCCAGGGTCGACTTTCTGTGCTGACTCTTATTTCGGTATCCGTTCCACCCCCGTGTTACCACAGTAGCACGTAAAAAATCCCGGTCATTCTGCCAAAAGTGCAGATGGCAGGTTACAGCTAAACACGCATACACCTTACGTATGTGGATTTTATTGAACCGTGCTTCGGCATTGGTCACAACTTGTCCCTAATATGTCAAATGACATCTGAGGACATTAAGCATCAACTCATCTGGTTAGTTTCGGGGCGGGGATAGCTCAGTGGTTAGAGCCGGCGCCGGACTCGTGATTGAAAGGTCGCGGCCGGGTTCGAATCCCTGCTGGAACGGCGGGAAAATTTTCTTCTCCAGGGTCGACTTGCTGTGCTGACTCTTATTTCGGTATCCGTCCCACCCCCGTGTTACCACAGTAGCACGTAAAAAATCCCGGTCATTCTGCCAAGTCAGTGCAGGTGGCAGGTTACAGCTAAACACGCATACACCTTACGTATGTGGATTTTATTGAACCGTGCTTCGGCATTGGTCACAACTTGTCCCTAATATGTCAAATGACATCTGAGGACATTAAGCATCAACTCATCATCATCTGGTTAGTTGGGGGGCGGGGATAGCTCAGTGGTTAGAGCGCCGGACTCGTGATTGAAAGGTCGCGGGTTCGAATCCCTGCTGGAACGGCGGGAGAATTTTCTTCTCCAGGGTCGACTTTCTGTGCTGACTCTTATTTCGGTATCCGTTCCACCCCCGTGTTACCACAGTAGCACGTAAAAAATCCCGGTCATTCTGCCAAAAGTGCAGGTGGCAGGTTACAGCTAAACACGCATACACTTTACGTATGTGGCTTTTATTGAATCGTGCTTCGGCATTGGTCACAACTTGTCCCTAATATGTCAAATGACATCTGAGGACATTAAGCATGAACTCATCATCATCATCTGGTTAGTTGTGTCTATTCAGTCTTATAGTCAGTAGTCAGTGGTGTTTGTTCACCATTATGCAACCCTGCAAGTCCGGCACTGAACTGAGTTGATTGAAACTACAGCTGGAAATAATTGAGTTCATTCAGTCTTGGCCGGCCTTCGCGGGGGCGGATTCAGTCACTCCTCTCCGGCACTCACCGGCCCTGAGTTTGTCAGTCTCGTCCTGCGTCATTAATAACCTAAGTGAATTAATAATATCAGTCGCTGAGGTGTTGAGCGCCTTTTCAGTCGCCGGTCAGTCTCAACCGTCAAGGAACCCCGAGGCGCGTACCGGTTGTATAGTTCAGAAACAACCGACAGTCAGT
>OY757541.1:31837506-31839188 GCA_963584105.1 Alviniconcha strummeri | reverse complement strand
GTCTGTATACTGGTATACTTGTGAGAGTTGAGAGTGAACCAAGTCTAGCAAAAAAGCATCTTTGTCAAAATGAGTAAAACATCGGTACTGTATTTCTTTATGTGCTGCTTTAGGAATTTTTACACCTTTTTTAAACCATGTAATGCAAATAGGTAAATGGTAACTACAACCACACACAGGGGAACATATTTCGGCAATATTTTGTTTGGTAGTAACATAAATATGATTATCAGAGTTTCAGAATTGGTAGTAATTCGAGTTGGTTTATCTGTTAGTTGATGTAAGTTAAAGTTTTCATACAGTTGATTCCACTTGATATGTGGCTTTAAAAGATTGATGTTAAAGTCTCCTAGTAATTCTTTTTTTTTTTTTTGCTTCTAGACAAACGGCATCCATCATTAAAGTGAATCTATCAAACCAGTCAGTACGTTCGGAAGGGTTCCTGTACGTGAATCCCACGAGAATTGGTTTACTTCGCTTTAGACATACTTCTAAAGAGAGAGAGAGAGAGAGAGAGAGAGAGAGAGAGAGAGAGAGAGAGAGAGAGAGAGAGAGAGAGTGTGTAGTGTACATATATGCTAGGTGATATGTTTATGGTAGAATACTGTACTTAAGATTCTATTTGTTGAAATGCATGCTAATGTGGTTTTTGTCATGAGTTGTTTGTACAGCGCAGTGATTTTAACTCTGGTTACAGAATAGCGCTTTATAAGAATAATTTATTATTACTATTATGTCAAAAGAAAATGAGCGATCATGCACATGGAGGGAGTGGGGGAGATGATGAATAATTACGCATTCCTTCAACAGCGGTTTATTATTTTAAGTTGAGCGCTGTTTTTGACCCGCACAGGACTGAGTGAAGAAACATTATTCTAAGCATCTATGTTCCGTTTGATTTGCATCCTTCCGTGTTTCCGCGCTGCCAGGTTTTCAGTGCGGTAAGTAAGTAAGTAAACATGGTGCTTAACGTCCACAGAAACCGTACGGCTTATTAGGGACGGGGAGAAGGGAGGGAGGGGGTATGGAGGTGGGAGAGAGGGAGACTGTTATACCTATCGCTACACTGTCACCACCAGAATGACTCATGCATTAAGATGGGCAGCGATGAGAGCCATTTTAATGTTTCGTTAATTATGAGGGACAAAGTCACAAGACAGCGTCCAGAGACCACAAATTTTGAAGAGAAAGGAGAGCCGAAGCGGATTCGAACTGAGGTCCCTCTGCTTACCAGCCTAACGCTTTACCGCTAGGCCAAACCGGCTCACAAGTTTTCAGTGCGTGTACTCGTGGACCTATAGTAACCTTCCTCTTCTCACAGTATTTCCATCCTAACTAATATCAGTACCCAGTTTCTGCTACAGTCATTGTGTGTGTGTGTGTGTGTGTGTGTGTGTGTGTGTGTGTGTGTGTGTGTGTGTGTGTGTGTGTGTGTGTGTGTGTGTGTGTGTGTGTGTGTATGTGTGTGTGTGTGTGTGTGTGTGTGTGTGTGTGTATGTGTGTGTGTGTGTGTGTGTGTGTGTGTGTGTGTGTGTGTGTGTGACAAAGACACAGACACAGACAGACAGACAGACAGACAGACAGACAGACAGACAGACAGACAGACAGACAGACAGACACACACACACACACACACACACACACACACACACACACACACACACACACACACATACACTCAC
>OY757541.1:31825006-31832506 GCA_963584105.1 Alviniconcha strummeri | reverse complement strand
ACGGCGACCACTACCACCACATCGAGTTTTATTGCCAGTCAGCCGGAAGCCTTTGAGTGTCAGCAGCATCGCGGCTGTGCGGCTGGATCCTCCAGTGAAACCAGCGAGTCGAGTTTCGGGGAGGCCAGGATGTCCTGCCTAGGATCACCCGACGGCACTGTAGGCGGCCAGCCCTTGTTGTCCGGAGGTTTCAGCATGGACGAGTTGGAAGGCAAGTCCTTTATGGAAATGCTGCGAGAAGATGGTGACGGAGATGTCATGCTGGGAAGCGACTGGTCAGAGACCGTGACACTGATACCTCAAGTCAGGACGGAGCCCGATGATACCGTTGAGATTGAGCCGAGGGTCGCCGAGGCATCTAAAAGTACCGCCTTCGCCCAGGACACCACGACACAGGATTCCAGCTTTGACGACGCAGTCTCAGAAAATGGCTGTGCGTCAGCTTCTGACACGATCAACATGCCATCGTCATCAACAGAGCGCCTGGCCGAGAAGTCGCTGATGAGCTCCAAACCGCCTGTGGACAAACAAAACGAAACGCTAAATGAATCCAGCGGAAAGGTATTTACGAGCGCCCCGAGAGCATCGGACGCTACGGTATCTAAAGCTTTAAAGAAGCGGACGGGCGTTCTGTTGGAGAGATGGCGCACCGAAGAACAGGCCGGGACAGCGGCGAAGAGTTCTACGAAGTCTTCGGACTGTGTGACCATTACAAAAAAGGCACGACCGAACTTCGTCAACCCATGGGCAGTGATGACCAGTACAGAAACAGGCCCGGAGACCGCCCAGACATCCTCGTCGAGCAGCTGGTTCAGCTCACGCACAACACTGGATGAGATCAACAAGAAAGACTGCGATTTCGGTACAGCCAGTAAAACTCTCGTCACAACCTCTACAGCCGTCACGACAAACCCAGCTGCGGCAGCTAAACCAGCCGCAGTTACAAGCCTAACAGCCAGCATGGACGTTTCCTCTAACTCTGAACTGCCAGCAGTAGCGGCCTGTGTTACAATCGATACAAACGTTGAAGCTACAGTCACCACAACAGTCCCAGCGGCGAGAAAAAAGGACCCAGGCCAACGCGTTTCCCTCGAAGCCCCATCCCACACCAGCCGGCTCGCTCCAGCGCGCACATCGTCCTGGCACGACGAGCTAGAGGGGGCACCCAGACATGCAAGTCGCACCCGCTGTTTGTCCCTGCCTACCAGACTATCCGACGAAACGCTGGAAGAGATTTGCGGCATCGTCGAAGAGGACGTAGAGACGGTGGAAGAGGAGGAAGAGGTGGTTGACAGCGACATCGTCACGGCCGCTCTCGGGGCTGAGAGCATCTTCCAGGCGGAAGCCAGCCCAGACACCGGCATCACAGAAGACGAAGGCGGCGACGGCTCCTCGGGGATGAGCACAAAGTCCACGGAAGCCGAGCTGACGTCGACAGACACGTCAGATCCATCCGTGAGCCTGGTGGCATCTGAGGAGTTACCTTCCACCCCGTGCACCCCGCCCTCCCCGGCCCCTTGCTCCCCGTTCCGCGCCAAGCAGCCGTTTGCTGGCAGCACGGAGAAGGAGAAGGGTGGCGGTGGAGTCAAGCCGGTGTTGGCCGAGGACACTCACGCCAACGCGTCCTGGGAGATTCTGTGCGATGTGCCCTGCGCGGACGTTGGACAGGGCGGAAAGGAGCATTCTTGGCAGGCTTCGGGCGCCTCAGAGTGCACAGCTGGTCGAGTCATGTCCCAGTCTGTCTGACCTTTCTGGCCTGCTCTGGGTCTTCGCTGCGTGCGTCCGTGCCATATTTCTGTTTAATGATGATGACGATGATATAAAGCACAAAACATGGACTGACTTCTTTCAGGGTCCAAAAGAAAAAGGTCATTGTATGAATGGGATAAAGAGTACTCCAACTGAGTTTTCACCTGTTGTTGGTACCTGGGAATGATAGAGTGTTTCAGCTGAGTTTTCAGCTGTTGTTAGTACCTGGAAATGATAGTGTTTCAACTGAGCTTTCAGCTGTTGTTGGTACCTGGAAATGCATGCAGATTAACCCTTTCACTGCCATGCTTGCCGCACCGTCACTCTGAAAAAGACCAATAAGAGTGCCTAATCTGAAATCATTAAAGCCTTTTTTCCCTTTCGCAGAAGCTCGTGAAATGATTTCTATCAAAATGTACAGCAGTGAAAGTAAACTTGGTATAGGACCATCAAATATACTGTTTGCAGGCGTGTATGTGCGCAATTTTGACCACGGACATTTTACAAATTGAGGCAGAGAAGGGGTTAAACTACACGGTTTCTGCAATGGCCTCGGCGATCGCTCACTTGATCCGAGAAGATGGGTGTTGACAGGCATGGCGGCAGCTGAGGTCTTGGTAGAGATACCATACCGCTGATGCCATGATTCTTGTCTGGTGCCCCTCGCCGGTGGGATGCCATACATGCAGAAATTAGAATCTCCCCTGTTAGGGATCCACTGCTGTCGAAGGTTCCGCCCTGTCTTTAAGGCCTGGAGTAGGCCAGAGTAGAACTCTGTATGTTTCTCCTGCTATCAGGTATTCTTTTTTCTGCTGTTCTGGTTTGTTCAGCTTCATTTTTGTCGGTCTTCTTCTTCTTCATCAGAAAAAACAACAACAAAACAACAACAACAAAACAACAACAACAACAACAAAACAGAGTATAACTCTGCATGCTTCTCCTGCTGTCAGGAATTCTTTTTTCTGCTGTTCCGGTTTGTTCAACTTCATTTTTGTCGGTCCTCTTCAAACGTAAAGTAACGTATATCATAACGACGAATGAAATAAAAATATATCTGTGATATAATAAAATGTATGTCAAAATGTATGATCAAATTACTTGTGTTTCGCAATTTTATATATATATATATGAAAAATGAGATGCAGAGCTAATCCACTAATTCATGTTTGATATATATATAATTGCGAAACACGAGTCATTTAATCACACATTATATATATAAAGCAAACATGTGAATTAGTGGATTAGCTGTGCATCTCATTTTTCATGTTTTAATTGTTGTTTAAATGTAGTTTTGTAGCTTGATAAAGGGGATTACCCCTAGAAATTGCATGTTGTGCTTTGTCCTAATAAACAGCGTTATTTAGATTTTTTTTATGTGTTTGAATCATAGGTGAAAAAAAGTGAAATTTACCTATACATTTTCTTTTGAGTTGCTGCTTATTTGAAAGGATTCAAATGACGTTGTATGGATCATCTGTAAATCTTGATTACATTTACGTGCCCATGTGTTGGAATGTACATACAATGCAAATGGAATATACACAATACGCAAATGAACACAAGAGTTTATGATACCGGTTGTACGTATATATCGGACATGTACACATATGAGGGCTTCACTGGTAATGGTTATAATGCTTTAACGTCAGTATCATTGTAATCATATATATGTAAGAATTTGAAAATTTTCAATGTGCGTATTAAGGTATTAAGACATCATTGCTTTTTGTATGTATACATGGTGATATCAGCACGCCTATTTCACATACACGTCGCTATCAGGGCATATTTCTACCCGACACTTGAGGCAGTCCCCTGAAAAACCCATTACTGGATCTCTCTCTCTCTCTCTCTCTCTCTCTCTCTCTCTCTCTCTCTCTCTCTCTCTCTCTCTCTCTCTCTCTCTCTCTCTCTCTCTCTCTATATATATATATATAAATAAATAAATAATATTTTGATTTATCATCGTTTAACTGTCTTTTTCTCGCTTTGAAATCGGGGTTTACTCCGAACATTTGCACACGTTTTGTATTGTCACATTGAAAGTAGCGTTCTTCTTTAACAGTTCATGTGCTCTCTCGAACGTTTGAAAATCGCAGATTTGTGTTGTATTTGTCTCTGCAAGTGTCAGCAAGGCTAGACACAGCGAAGTATGGAAGTGATACGCTGGAAACGGTGAGGCGCTGCGGAGCTGTGTCTGGTTTTGTAACGTAAAGAGCATTTGTAAGGCGCCCACACCTAACGTAAGCGCACAATACAAAAACAGCAACCTAGTCTTGTAAGCTGATTAGCATGGAGGAAGACAGAAAGGAAGATTTATTTTATTTTATAGAACACAGCTTTTGTGATGCATTGTAATATAAAAGAGTATTTATAAGGCGTTTACACCTGACGTGAGCCCGAAGCGCATTTTATACAAAAACAGTAGGGTCAATAAACTATATTATATACACGACCTAGAGAACAATGAATCCTACTAATTCCATAAACACGCTGCAACACTGCATTCAACATCTTTTGTCATGACTTCCAACACACACACACACACACACACACACACACACGCACACGCACACGCACGCACGCACGCACGCACGCACGCACACACCCACGCACACACACACACACACACACACACACACACACACACACACACACACACACACACACACACACACACACACACACACACACACGAAACCAATGGCACACAACTGCACACACACACGCACACAGGCAAGGCATTCAGAGTCCAGAGAAGAACACATGGGTCTTGAGGGCAAATTTACAGGATGCTATAGAAGAAGAATGTCGAAGAGAGTAGAATAGATAGCTCCTGAGTAATGATGTTTGATAGAAGAGGAGAGATAGAAAAACAGTACTCGTAACAGCACCCCATGCGACAGTTAAACAGTGAAAAATGAAATTTAGGCTACTGATCTGCTTGTGGCTTAAACGGTTGTATAAGTGTTGTTGTTTTTTAGCTTGGCAAAGGGCTTACCCCGAAAATTCGCATGTTGTGTGTTGTCATTTTAAATAAGCGTTCTTTTAAACCTTTCATTTGTTTGGATTTTTGTTTCAGAACGCTAGCACCATCCTTGTTTCAGATGTTATTTTTGAAACACTTTTTGAAAGTAATGATAATAATTCTTATAGCGGTCATTTCTATATCACCGGTGGTACGATACTTCGGTTGCATTCGGTAAGTGCCTACAGGCATGGCCTGTATATATTGGGCGATTCAGCGAAGCTGGTTTGCTAGAGTGAATGCGCTTTGTAATCTTTCGCGCAAGAAGTCGCGAGAGGTCGCAGCGCACTTCCGGGCCGATTTCTGAGTAGGCGTTGCTTCACGCTGTGTATAACAGTAGAAACTGAACCTAGAATCGCGAGGCAGTACAAATGCCAATACTGTTGCAGTTGCAAAAATTACCGTGGAAGGGGGATGGAGGGTGGGAAAAAAGTGTCTTTGCGTCGTTTTTGGCTGACCAGAAGATCGCGAGTTCGTAGCAAAAATGCGTTTTGGGGCATCCTATAGCACGAGCAACAAGTTATTGCTTATTGCCAGACACACTGTGACCACGGGCCTCCAAAAATGCCTTTAAAGTTGAAAGTGTAAAATTCGCAAATTCACTGTCACCGCCTTCCATTGTGAAGAAAGTACGCACCGAAAGTAAAAGCGGCCAAGGGACTTAAGCGATGCCGGGCAAAAGTCGAGGGAGGTAACAACCCCCCAAAAAAGAAAATCCATGAAAAACAAAACAAAAAAACAACACTCTCCCTCTCTCTCTCTCTCAAAAAAAAAAAAAAAAAAAAAAAAAAAAAAGAAGAAGAAGAAGAAGAAGAAGAAGGAGAAAAGACTGAGGGCACTTTGATGAAACGACCTCGATGCATGAGGAATTATATGTCTAACAGGGACGTGATTATCAGAAATGCTATTTGTTACTTGGTTTTCGCCACCTCAGGGCATTTGATGAAACGATTTCGACAGATCTTGGTTTGGACACTATACAGCAGAGAAGAGAGAGAAATACACGTATAGGGAGTATTCGAAGCGTCACTTTGGAAGTCTGACACAGACGTTCGAAAGGACATTAATTTAGAAACCAAGTCACCAGAAACTATACAGTGAATCAGGGTTTACGACTTTACGAGAAAGACGCTTCAGACACAAAATTATTATGTACCACAAGATTGTTCAAGAAAACACTCCGACTTACTTGAAAGAACATTTACCCCCACTTGTTTCCTCAACCAATCCATACTATCGACGACGACCACTCCAACGACAGGTACCAAAACATAAGACTGAGACTTACAGGCAATCATTTTTCTCATCGACAACTACACTGCGGAATAATTGACCAGAAAACATACAGCGAACAAAATCAATTAGTCAAGTTAAACACTTCCTCTCCAGAAATGACACAAATCCCCCGCCTTTCTTTTACAACGGTAGTCGAAAAGCACAGATAACACATTGCAAACTCCGTCTTGGAATAAGCGACCTAAATTACGACCTATTAAACAGACACTTAACAACAAATATTGTGGAGAAAGAAACATCTGAACACTACATTCTACACTGCCCACGTTTTACACACGTACGTCAAAACACCATATTCAGACTCCCTGCATATTTGCTAAACATTACTACCCTCCTGCAAGGGGATCCAAACATATCAAACAATATGAACTCATTAATATTTAAAGCTGTCCAAGACTTCGTTACCCAATCCGGCCGTTTTGCCATTAAATGACAAAATCAGTTAACTAGTTACTGGCAGCGCATTTGAGCATTCTCTATCTCCTCTCCCCCCCCCCCCCCCTCTCTCTCTTGATTTTTGATTGATTTTTGATTGATTTTTGTTGTTGTTTTTATCTTGTTTAATATAAACATACATACCCGTTGTTGCAAAATGAATGAATTAGTAAATTATGTTTGTGAGCATTTACTATAAGCCTAGCTTGTTTAACGCTCATCAATGATTTTGATTATCCATATTTTCATGAATGTAAATAAACTTTGTTTAAACCAGTTTAGAATCCACAGAACGCTCTCCGTCAGCTCTTCCGCCCCGAACAAGTAATAATGACTTGTATCGTCAAAAACTGGGTGACTGTGGACCAGCGGATAGAAATAAAACAGATAAATGAACAGAAAAAAGATACATTTTTTTTAAATAAATAAATATATATATTTTTTTAAAAATAGCTGTCACATGCACACACACACATATGCGCGCGCGCACTCCTACACACACACACACCTACACACACACACACACACACACACACACACACACACACACACACACACACACACACACACACACACACTCATACTCACACACACACACACACACACACACACACACACACACACACACACACACACACACACACACACACGCTCACACACACACGCACGCAAGCACACACACGCACGCACGCACGCACGCACACACACAAAACCACACACAAAAGAAAACAGGGAATTCAATCAGAGCTCGAAAGACGTCACTTAAACACAACAAAGACCTGAATCACCGACGCTAACTCTGATCTGACATACGAGTAAATACAAGGCACATAAACTCAACCAAAAGGTAAGTAATTTCGGACAAAACCAATTCCAATGGAAGCCAAAGGCATACAAATAAAATTGGAATATATCAGTAAGTCCTAAATTCCAGTAGGTTGAAATCATGTTGTCGTATTTATAGCTGACGTGCATTTCCCCAGTCGTTT
>OY757541.1:31820437-31824806 GCA_963584105.1 Alviniconcha strummeri | reverse complement strand
AAGCAAGCAAGCATTTATGCATGAAAGCAAGAAATCAAGCAAGCAAGCAAGTAAGCTAGCAAGCAAGCAAGCAAGTAAGTAGCCAAATAAGTAAGCAAGCAATTAGGTAAGCAGGTAAGCACGCACGCAAGAACGCAAGTAAGTAACTAAGCAAGCAAGTAAGTAAATGGTTTACCCTATTTCAAAGTCAATCGAAAGTCAATGATGAAGGTTCAAAACGTCACCCTATTTTAGAAAAAAACAAAACCAATAAAAAACCCAACAACAACAACAACAACAAAAACTGTCACGCGTCAGTGGTAAAGCTGAACATTGCAAAACCACCAGTTGTTTCAAATTTAACTGAAGTTCAACTATAAAGGGTCAACATCGCAACGTCACCCTAGTTCAAAATCAGTCACAAGTCAGTAGTAAAAGCTTAACACCGCATCATCACCTTTCCTCAAAATCAGTCACAAGTCAGTAGTAAAAGCTTAACATCGCATCCATCATTACCCTAGTTCAAAATCAGTCACAAGTCAGTAGTAAAAGCTTAACACCGCATCATCACCTTTCCTCAAAATCAGTCACAAGTCAGTAGTAAAATCTTAACATCGCATCATTACCTTAGTTCAAAATCAGTCAAAAGTCAATAGTAAAACCTTAACACCGCATGATCACCCTTCTTCAAAATCAGTCAAAAGTCAATAGTAAAACCTTAACATCGCATGATCACCCTTCTTCAAAATCAGTCTAAAGTCAATAGTAAAACCTTAACACCGCATGATCACCCTTCTTCAAAATCAGTCAAAAGTCAATAGTAAAACCTTAACACCGCATCATCACCCTTCTTCAAAATCAGTCAAAAGTCAATAGTAAAAGCTTAACACCGCATCATCACCCTTCTTCAAATTCAGTCAAAAGCCAGTAAGCTGAATATCGCAACACATCCTGTTTCAGGTCAGTTTAATCGGCAACAGCGCCCTATTTCAAAGTCAATGGAAAGTCAATGATGAAGGTTTAAACATCACCCAATTTCAAACTAAGTCAAACGTCACACTAGCAGGCTACATACTGTGGGGCTTAACACCTTCACTGCCCAAGCCTGTAAAATTTCTGGGGTCAATAGCGCACACAGACACGCCCCGAAGAGTATATTTGATGGTCCTATAACAAATTTACTTTCAGTATTGTTATGTGCACTTTTAAAGAAATCCTTTCAGGTGTTCATGCAAAAGGAGCGAAAAAGCCCTAATAATTTCAATTCGGGATTTTTTATTGTTGGTTTATTAAATGGCGGCATGGCAAGCATGGCGGTAAATGGCGTAGTGTCCTCCGATGTCGGGCTGACATATTAGGGACAACATAGTAGGCTATATATGGCTCACCTACCATTCATGTCCGAGGGTTAACATCTGAGGTCAGACGGTGCTGTGGGGTCACAGCGAGGTCGGATGTAGGTCATGTTTTGACGGCTCATGATAACCCACCACGTGTGGGAGTACCAGGCAATTTTGTTTTATGCGTTACAAAGGAGCCCTACTAATGCAAACAAACCATACACAGATGAGTAGACTTGCAAACCAGTCAGCACGTGAAAGCAACGAGGCAACAAAAATATTCTCCAGACATTGTTAGTCGAATGATGACTCGACGTACCAAATTCATTTATAAGTGTGCATAATGTGTCGCCTTGCCCTACAAATGGCTTGTTTGGTTAATCGCGGCTTGGATGTGCTTTGGGTTAGGGTTGCATCACCATCATTATTTCAGGCACAGTTGCGCGCATTCAAAAGAGACGCGTGATAACTTCTGGTTTCATTCTATGCTAGCCATATCTGTTTGCAGGGTCAAGCCTACATTTTCGATCAAACCCATCAGAGCCCTTGTGTGGTAGAGTGTTATGGTGGACTTCCATCGTCTGGACTGCACGGGATACTGTGTGGTGAGAAAGGTCCAGCTGGACGTTTGTTTGTTTGTTTTTATAAGTTGATGCTGTAATGAGTACCGTTTCCATGGAAGCAGTCACTCTCGACAGCACGTTATCTAATTGCATAATTGTCTCTCATGTCAGTCGTTCCACATACTGGGAGTGTAGAGCTGTTTGATGATGATGAGTTGATGCTTAATGTCCTCAGATGTCATTTGACATATTAGGGACAAGTTGTGACCAATGCCGAAGCACGGTTCAGTAAAATCCACATACGTAAGGTGTATGCGTGTTTAGCTGTAACCTGCCACCTGCACTTTTTGGCAGAATGACCGGGATTTTTTACGTGCTACTGTGGTAACACGGGGGTGGAACGGATACCGAAATAAGAGTCAGCACAGAAAGTCGACCCTGGAGAAAAAAATTCTCCGCCGTTCCAGCAGGGATTCGAACCCGCGACCTTTCAATCACGAGTCCGGTGCTCTAACCACTGAGCTATCCCCGCCCCCGTAGAGCTGTTTACTATTCGTTCTGAATATAGTCGCAATGTCTGGATTTTTTCCTTCCAGTTTCTGCCATGCAGCGCGCGCACGCACGCACGCACGCACGCACGCACGCACGCACGCACGCACGCACGCACGCACACACACACACACACACACACATACCTCTCCAGATATGGCTCATTTACTTCTCGCCAGACTGGTTTTACGATGAACGCTGCGGTACGCTGTGAACAACCTGACAAAAAAAAGAAACTCTTTGAAAAACAACAACAGTAACAAAAAACACTAACTAAACAATCGAGAGAGAGAGAGAGAGAGAGAGAGAGAGAGAGAGAGAGAGAGAGAGAGAGAGAGAGAGAGAGAGAGAGAGAGAGAGAGAGAGAGAGAGAGAGAGATTTCGCAATCGCAGCCCCCACTGCCACACTCGGGCTATACGCATACGTCTAACACGCTTTGAAACATACAGGAAATTCCGATTTGACGCTTTTTCTCTCCCAGCATGTAAACAGAAAATGGAAAGGTCAAGGCAGGAACACACACACACACACACACACACACACACACACACACACACACACACACACACACACACACACACACACACACACACACACACACACACACACACACACACACACACACACACACGTAAAGAAGAAATTATAGCTACATGCACATATTCACACGCTGCCTCTTTCCGGCTACGTTTTTTCCCACGCACGTAAGAGCACAGCAAAGATAATAAGTGCACAGTATCATATACGTGTTATGAAAGTATGACGCGGATACTAATATGAGTAATGTAATAACTGTGTGAAAGAACGTTGTTGCTTACAGACAGAATAGTGCTCATATGTAAGATGATCTAAAATAAACTTAAAACTGGAGGATGAAATAAGTAAGATAAACATTACAAGGATCTGCATATGGTTAGGCTAAGTGTCCCACAAAACGTTTTAAAAAAGGTTTAAAGGACAAAACAGACAGAAACGCCCCGCTCCAAAATACCCTCGATATACAATTATCCTACATAGCTGGACATAACTGGAAAGATGCTGGTATAACTAATCATTATATTAACAAAAGAACGAAACAGGAGAACACAAAGGGATTAACAATATACCTATCCCAGTCCACTATTATCAAGAGCCAGGTTATCGTTAACGGGACAGTTTAAGTCCTACATATACTGCACCAACAAGCACTATAAACTTCAGCCACGAAAGTACCTACTCTTACCTACCTAAGTACCTAATACTGATTTACAGGAGAGCGAAAAGCACTTCATGGAGGACAAAAAAACAAGACATCGCAGGCAGAAGACCGAATGGGCACGCAAAGACAGAGCGAAGAAAAGAAAGAAAAAAGAACACATGGAAATGGTGAGTTCATCTGCGCGGAGGGTATTTGTGTCACTGTGGGGCATCCTTTCTAAGGATGTACCTCTGGTGAAGTTTATGTGACTCGTATTTACTCGCATGCCAGGAAAGAGTTACCGTAGTCGATCTGGGTCTTTGTTGCTGTGTTTGTGTGTGACGTCCTTTCGAGAGCTAATTAACTCCCTTGTTTGTTGATTCCTCTGACGACCACGTCATCTGACCTCATTATCTTCACGTTTTGTTATAGCAATGACCATCAGTTAAATGCACCGATTCCACCCACTCGTGTTTTGAGTGTCGTTTTTTGTTGTTGCTGTCTTGAGCTGTATTGTACAAATATCTTTACTCATCCATCCATCTGTTTGTCAATCCCTCCCTCCTCCTTTACTCCTTCTTTCCCTCACTCAATTCAGTCAGTCAATCAATCAGTTCAAAACGGTTAGTATTTTTCCCTGCTTATTTACAAACGTTTTAATTCATATTATTTCATTGGCAGTTGAACAAAGAACTTCTGAAGGACAATGCAGAAATTACAAATGACATCAAACGTTTCCGCGGATTGAAAAACAGCCAGA
>OY757541.1:31807937-31810437 GCA_963584105.1 Alviniconcha strummeri | reverse complement strand
ATGTCAGACACATTATTTGACGCCATAGGAAGAGTGCTTCCCATTGGATTAGTTGATATGTCACACACAACATTATTTGACGCCATAGGAAGAGTGCTTCCCATTGGATTAGTTGATGTCAGACACATTATTTGACGCCATAGGAAGAGTGCTTCCCATTGGATTAGTTGATATGTCACACACAACATTATTTGACGCCATAGGAAGAGTGCTTCCCATTGGATTAGTTGATGTCAGACACGACATTATTTGACGCCATAGAAAGAGTGCTTCCCATTGGATTAGTTGATATCACACACGAAATTATTTGACGCTCTATGAAGAGTGCTTCCCATTGGATTAGTTGATGTCACACAACATTATTTGACACTCTAGGAAGAGTGCTTCCTGTTGGATTAGTTGATGTCAGACACGACATTATTTGACGCCATAGAAAGAGTGCTTCCCATTGGATTAGTTGATGTCACACACGACATTATTTGACGCTCTAGAAAGAGTGCTTCCCATTGGATTAGTTGATGTCACACACGACATTATTTGACGCTCTAGGAAGAGTGCTTCCTGTTGGATTAATTAATGCCATACACGACATCCTGCTTGAATTCACACTTTCTGTCCATTCTCATGCAGAGCAAACCGGACTCAAAACGAACATTTCTGGATCGCTAAACCTCTTTCCGGGGCAGTTCTCTGAGAAAAATCAGAACCTGCACTGCAGACAAGACAGAGAAAGACACAGGACTAGGTAGAAGAACAAGACCAGAGACAGGGAAAGAGGAATCAAATGATAGCCCCGAGATTTCAGCAAGGAGAGAGACATCATGCAGATATCCCGGCCTCCCCTTGGAGGAGGAAAAAATGAATGTCGTCAATTAGGCGACTGACACTGGTACGTATGCAAGCGTGAGCTCGCCAGATTGGCTTGTACAGCCAAAGTCCGTAACACGTATTGACGCTATAACAGTGAAAACAGCCAGCGTGTCACTGAATGAATCAAGGAAGTATACATACTCACACACAGAAGGGCTTTGGTGAGAAGGGAAACACGCGATAGAAGCTATATCATTGAATCAACGGTGAACACTTCCGTTTTTACTGATTTCTTGTCAAAAGGTCAAAGTGGGTTTGTAAATAAGGCTTTTGCGATCAGCAAAACCCCGTGTGGTATGTAACCCCTGATCTCTATTTCCACCACCACCCTCTCTCTCTCTCTCCCCCCCTCTTAATCATCTCTCACTCCCCCATCAGTCTGTCAGTCTATCTCCGCAGTCTTTGCTTGGACTAGCTGCTAGACAGGTTTGGCTGAACCTAAACTGACTACAATCCTTGTAAAATGAAATTTTAGAGTTCGAGTTCTCAGTCTGTCTCCCTTGCCCATCTCCCTCCCCCCACGTTACTTGTTATTTGATAACAGGAAGCATATTTTGTGCCGGAAATTGCTACCATCACGTGAGGAAAACTGCTGTATAATTTTGTTGTGGCCACGTCACAAACAGGCTTGCTGAACGTATAATAAACAACGTCGTGTTACCGTTTCTCGGGAAGCCAGGTTGTAATCAAAATGACGCCAGTAAGCCTGGGTAGAAGTGGGTGAGTGTGTTGGAGGTGGGAAGGGCTTGTTCTGGCTCTTAAGCCCGTATGTCTGGGACGTTTTTATTTTCGCTATAAATAGGCGCAGAATAGCCCCTCCCTCTGTTCCCACCTCTCTTCCACGTCTCTCTCTCCCTCCCCTCTTTCTCTCCTCTCTCACCCACTTTCCATCATCCCCCACCTTCCCCCTCTCTCTTCCCACTCTCTCCACTCTTTCTTCCCTCCCCTCTTTCTCCTCCTCCCCCTATCTCTTCCGATCTCTCTCCAACGTCTCTTTCTCGTTCCCCTCTGTTCCTTCTCTCTCTCTCTTCCCCTCTTATCACCTCTCACCTTCCCCTCTCTCTTCATTCCCCTCTCTTTCCCCTATCACCAACCTTCCGATCTTTCTCCCACGCCTCTCTCTCTCTCGTTCCCCTCTGTTTCTTCTCTCTCTCTCCTTCCCCTCTCTCTTCATTCCTCTCTCCTTCCCCTCTCATCAACCTCCCTCTTTCTACCCTCTCGCTCTCCCCCCCCCTTGCTCTTCCCCATCCCCTACTCTTTAATCAACCTCCCGCCCCATCGGTTTGCTAAGCTGTGATTGAATGTGGCAGGCCAACAGGAAGCTAGGCCGCCGCAGCAAGCGCCAGAGGCAGCAGATCGAGCAGCTGAAGACGTGGGCGATGTACGCAAGGTCCTACCTCAGCCTTTGCTGCCAGCTGCTGGCGTATCGCCCCGCTTGTCAACAGTCACCACACGTCCTGCTAACAGCCGGTCCGGCTCCTGGACCGGCATTTCTCACGCCGGTTGCACCGGAAGCTGAGGCGGCCTCCTCGTCCTCGTCGTCGTCGTCGTCGCCGTTGTCGTCGTACTACTCCTCCGCTTCCTCTTCTTCACTACTTGATGAGTCTGAGGTCTTAGAGACGTCGGCGTC
>OY757541.1:31795437-31797937 GCA_963584105.1 Alviniconcha strummeri | reverse complement strand
AATTAGGAGGAGGAGGAGGAGGAGGAGGAGGAAGAGGAGAAAGAAAGAAAGAGAGAAAGAAAGAAAAAGAAAAAAGAAAGACAGAAGAGAAAAAGGAGAAGAAGAAGGAAGGAAAGAAAGAAAGAAAGAAACATTCGATAGGTTTGTTATTTTCCAAACGCTTCAACAGCCTCCCACTCCCTCCTCCCACCCACCCCACCCCACACACACACACCTCTCGCCACCCTTTTTCTCTCTGTCTCTTTGTCTCTGTCTGTCTGTCTCTGTCCCTGTCTCTGTCTCTGTCTCTGTCTCTCTGTCTGTCTGTCTGTCTGTCTGTCTGTCTGTCTGTCTGTCTGTCTGTCTGTCTGTCTGTCTGTCTCTCTCTCTCTCTCTCTCTCTCTCTCTCTCTCTCTCTCTCTCTCTCTCTCTCTCTCTCTCTCTCTCTCTCACACACACATTAATTCCCAGGGTACACTCTGTGTCTGTTGTCAGACTGATCCAGACCACCCATGAAGACAGAGCTCTTGCTGCACCAGGACCACGTGTCGTCAATCCGCGGGCACCCTTGCGGCCCTCCAACACCCCTCGCCTCCTGCACTGATGCCAGAACACCAGTCCAGGTCACAGACCCAACACCAAAGTCCAAGCACTGGCTTACAACAGCCTTCCTCCAGCCACTGCCAGAATTGATTACGCCACAGGTCTCGAAAAACTGTGAGCTAATTGACAGTTTTTCGTTGGTGTTCAAATTGCAGTTAGTTTGTAACAGACAACCCAAGTTTTGCTTTCTTTGGACTTAATGTCCTCGGATGTCGTTCAACATATTAGGGACAAGTACTCAAGTTATATCAGGCATTTTTTTTTTTTTTTTTTGGGGGGGGGGGGGGGGGTAACCGCCCACGTTGCTTACGCCAGCACAAATAAAACCAAAATCGTTGGAATCGAGTTGATGTTGTTGAAGTGTTGCTTTACGTCCACAGAAACCGTAGGCTTATTAGGGACGCGAGCCCAGGACGTCCACCTCAATTTTCACACAGCTCCTGAGCTCTGTGTTGAATCGAGACGGAGCTCTCTCGTGTTTTTGTTGTTGTTTTTAACCCGGGGCGGACGCATCGCATATCTAAATGCGTTCTTTGACGCTATGTTGCTTCCACAGTCTTATTAGCACCCAAACCTTTCTGGAAGGCGCTGCCAGCGTCAGAGGACAGCTGCACGGAGACAAAGAAGTGCCCCTTGAGTGGCGTAACTGCAGTTCTGGCAGAGTTTGGAGGAAGGTGCCAGAAAGTGATGTTCAGAGTGGCCCAACACACGTCACCTGAGAGAGAGAGAGAGAGAGAGAGGAGAGAGAGAGAGAGAGAGAGAGAGAGAGAGAGAGAGGAGAGAGAGAGAGAGGAGGAGAGAGAGAGAGAGAGAGAGAGAGAGAGAGAGAGAGAGAGAGAGAGAGAGAGAGAGAGAGAGAGAGAGAGAGAGAGAGAGCCTGGGTCGCTGTAACCTGAACGTGACGCATTTCATATAACAGACTAATTATGCGCGACAGTTACCACTTTCGCCATCATGCTCACACACCTCAACACGTCACGTGGACCAGAAGCGTCCGGGTCGTGTAGAAAGGCCTGAACCTATATTATAACGACGATGACCCATGACAATGTCACCATGCTCGCCAGTTACACCTGTCACTTTCCCGTGATGCCCTTATATGGTATCGGTCGAGAACATGCAGTTTCCAGCGCGAGCTCGACAACTGTTTGTTTTTTTCGAACGTCGGGGAAAGGCACAATTTGTACATGTAAATATTCTTCTGTGATGTGTTCTAGCGATGCATGCCATGTTGTGTGAAGAAAGTCAGCGTTTGTAAAACTGAAAGAAACAACTTTGGGGTGGAGAGGTGGAGTTGGTGGTTGGGGTTGGGGTGATGGGTTGAATCACATAATGCACGGGGGGTGGGGGGTGGGTGGGTGGGTGGATGGGGAGTGGTGGGTGGAGGGGGTGGGCGGAGTAATGAGCCCAGAAAGCTACATAGATGTAGGTATTAGAAAGAATAGGACTGTACTTAATTGGTTTTATAGGCAATGATTTATAGGCCTGAATGGCAGGCCGCCATTTAGCGTACATCCATGTCTTAGTCTCAGTCACGAGACTGTGGTTGGCAGGGACTAACAGTACGTGGTTATAAAACACAAAAGCTTACATTTCCCCCAGCTAGCAGATGTCTACCTGCGATATAAATTTTAAGTAGTGGAATATGTAATCTGGGCATTATTTGTAAACCCTTTCTTTGCTCATAATTATTTTATGTGTGTGTGTTTCCTTGGCTTGTCTGACATTTTAAAAGCCATGCATAATGTCATCCAAACACTTAAAAGGTTCAAAAGAACGCTATATATTAGGAGAAAACACAACACGTGTGTTTTGTTCTAATAAACAGCGTTCTTTTGAACCTTTTAAGTGTTTGAATCTTGTTTTAAAACGCTAGCAGTAATTTGTTTTTTCGTTTTTGTTGTTGTTGTTTTTTCAT
>OY757541.1:31790780-31793280 GCA_963584105.1 Alviniconcha strummeri | reverse complement strand
AAAGATATATAAAAAATTGATTAAGCTTTCGTAGTTGTTTCTGTAAATTGTCACTGTCTCGGTAATAGTCAAAAACGAAGGGATGTCTTCCATTATTTAAGAAATAAGAAATATTCCATTTATTTTTTGCAAGACACCCATTTTGAACCCGAAATGGAAATGTTTAATTCGGCGGAGTGGGGTTATGAAAGCTATTTTTCATCTTATAGTTCCAATTCTAGAGGTGTTGCTATACTGTTTAATAATAATTTTGAATTTAAAGTGAAAGACATTCACAAGGGAGACAGAGGTAATTATATAATACTGACTGTTCAGATTAAAGAAATTAATATTTTGTTGGTCAATTTATATAGACCCAATAGGGATGAACCTGAATTTTATAACACAGTAAAGGAAAAGATAATGGAATTAGATAATCCTAATGTAATAATGGCTGGAGACTGGAATATGGTGCTTGATACTTTTAAAGACTACCAGAACTATAAGCATCTAAATAACCCTAAAGCAAGAGAGGTTGTTGAAAGTATGATCACCGACCTTAACCTGTGTGATATATGGAGAGATTTGAATCCAGACTGTCAGCGTTACACCTGGCAGACAACAGCTCCATTTCAACAGACTAGACTTGAGTTTTTTCTTGTTACCGATTCAGTTGTCTCTCTTGCCGAGGATTCTGATATCAACTGCGGATATAGGACTGATCATTCAATGGTACTACTAAAATTAAAATTTAGCGAAGAAACTCCACATAAAACCTTTTGGAAATTTAACATGTCTCTGCTAAAGGATAAACAATATTTAGATGAAATCATAATATTATAGTTGAATATGCAGTTTTTCCATACGCAAGGGATTCAATTATCAATATACCTAAAGATGAAATAAAAAAATAAAAATCTGATGACACACTTTTGGACTTCCTCTTGATGAAAATTCTGTCTAAAACAATTGCATATGCAACAATGAAAAAGAAGAGAGTAAATAAAAAAGAAATTGATCTGGAGAAAGACATTCCGAAATTAGAGAAAAGTGACAAAAGTCAAGAAGACTGTATGATTATGAATGGTAAGAAAGCTGAGCTTAAAGTAATACGGGAGAAAAGAACTGAAGGTGTATTATTACGTCCGAAAGCTAGATGGATAGCACATGGTGAAAAGGTTACTAGCTACTTTTGTAGTTTGGAGAAACGACATTATATTAGTAAAAATCTGGTCAAGCTTATTGATAAAGACGACAATATATTGACAGATAATAACGACATATTACAAGAGGTAAACAATTTTTATGAAAAACTGTATGAGAGAAGAGATGTAGAAGACTGTGAGATTTCTCAAATGGTAACTGAAATCCCACATTTGAATGATGAAGAAGCAGAGAGGATAGAAGGCGAAATTACTCTGAATGAAGCAAGCATGGCCTTAAGGAATATGAAACATTCCAAGGGCCCTGGTACAGATGGATTTAACGCAGAATTTTTCAGAATTTTTCAGAGAAAAATAGGCATGTTAGTAGTTAGAGCTAATATTAAACTGGGGGTTTAGGAAAGGGGAATTATCTTGCACTCAAAGGGAAGGAATTACTACATGCATTCCAAAGGGAGACAAACGTCGAGATTTGATAAAGAACTGGAGACAATTATCACTATTAAATGTAGTTTATAAGATAGGATCAGCTGCTATTGCTAACCGAATAAAAACTATGTTACCCGAATTAATCAATGAAGATCAGACATGGTTTATGTCAGGAAGATATATTGGAGATAACCTGAGACTAATATACGATATGTTAGCTTATTTGAAGGAAAAGAATTTGCCCGGTCTGTTACTAAACATAGATTTTGAGAAAGCTTTTGACTCAGTTGATTGGAAATTTATGTTTAAAGTTTTGAAAGCATTCGGCTTTAAGCAAGACATATGTAGGTGGATAGAAACGTTTTATACAAACATTAAGTCTGCTGTAATAGTGAATGGACAACCGTCAAAATGGTTTCCTATATGTAGGGGTTGTAGACAGGGTGACCCAATTTCTCCCTATTTATTTATTCTTTGCGTAGAAATATTGGGAATCATGATTCGGGAAAATAAGCATATAAAAGGTATTTTTGTTAATAACGTTGAACATAAACTCTCACAATATGCAGACGATACGGAATTTCTTCTGGCAGGCGACAGAGAATCATTTGAAACCTGCATTACAGTTATTGATAATTTTGGAAGAAAATCCGGTCTATATATGAATGCAGGAAAGACTAGTGCAGTCTGGCTTGGCAGTAAAAGGAATTCGGTAGTTAAATATATGCAACACCTCGGAATGGAATGGAACCCACCAAAATTTAAAGTACTAGGAATTTGGTTTACAAGTGATCTGGACAACTGTGAAAAAATAACTACTCAGAAAAGTTTGCAGAAGTAAAGGGTTTATTGAGAATATGGATGAAAAGGCTCATTACACCACTTGGCAGAGTTGCAGTTTTAAAATCTCTTGTTCTGTCGAAGCTTAT
>OY757541.1:31770444-31777944 GCA_963584105.1 Alviniconcha strummeri | reverse complement strand
GGCCCGCCCCTGTCTGTCTGTCTATCTTTTATAATATCTGTTTGTAGTATAGTTGTGCTTATTTGTATTTATAGTCTAGCAAGGACTGGCTGTTAGATAGGTCCAAACGGACTTCTATCCTTGAGTATTAAAGTTTTCGAGTTCGAGTTCTCTCCCTCCCTCCCTCTCCGTCTCTGTCTGTCTGTCTAGCTGTCTGTCTGTCTCTGTCTCTGTCTGTCTAGCTGTCTGTCTGTCTCTGTCTGTCTGTATGTCTCTCTCTCTCACGCTGAACCGCCCATTGCCGTCCGAAGCTTAAGGACTGTAGGCTAATACATGTCTCCGCTAATGTGGAGAACGGTACGGCCCGCCTTACTCTCTCTCTCTCTCTCTCTCTCTCTCTCTCTCTCTCTCTCTCTCTCTCTCTCTCTCTCTCTCTCTCGCTGCACCGCCCATTGCCATCCGAAACTTGAGGACTGTAATACAACTTCACTGATGTGGAGGACGGTACGGCCCGCCTTTGCTCTCACGAGAAGCACCGCCCATTGGAAAATCCAGAGCTGCGGTACTGTCTCTATAATTACGTTTCGATGGCTATACACCACCTGTCCGACCACTTATAACTGTAATGCTATTTCAATAGTCCTGCCGTATAGTTTACTATCCACCGCTGTCGTAATGTCTCGATAGCCTTGCTGCATAGTAGACCATCCTGGCAGAGTTGTAGTGCTGACTCGATGGTTAAACAGTTTATTCGACTGTCCAGAACTGTAATGCTGTCTCGATAGCCGTACCGCCTAGTAAACCATCCAGAGCTGTATTGCTGTCTCGATAGCCGTACTGTCTAGTAGACCATCCAGAGCTGTAGTGTTGTCTCGATAGCCGTGTCGCCTAGCAGACCTTCCGGAGCTGTAGTGTTGTCTCGATAGCCATACTGTCTAGTAGACCATCCAGAGCTGTAGTGTTGTCTCGATAGCCGTGTCGCCTAGAAGACCATCCAGAGCTGTAGTGTTGTCTCGATAGCCGTACTGTCTAGGAGACCATCCAGAGCTGTAGTGTTGTCTCGATAGCCGTACCACCTAGTAGACCATCCAGAGCTGTAGTGTTGTCTCGATATCCATACTGTCTAGTAGACCATCCAGAACTGTAGTGTTGTCTCGATAGCCGTACTGTCTAGTAGACCATCCAGAGCTGTAGTGTTGTCTCGATATGCATACCTCCTAGTAGACCATCCAGAGCTGTAGCGTTGTCTCGATATGCATACCGCCTAGTAGACCACCCAGAGCTGCAATACTGTCTCCGTTTCGATAGCCATGAAGCTGTAGTGTTGTCTCGATATGCATACCACCTAGTAGACCACCCAGAGCTGCAGTACTGTCTCCGTTTCGATAGCCATGGAGCTGTAGTGTTGTCTCGATATAGTTACGCCGCCTATTCCAACATCCAGGATTGCAGGGCTGTGTCCAAAGAGGGTGAAGAAGAGTGCTCAAACTGTTTGCTGAATCTTTCTGTCTCAATGGCTGTACCGTCTATTCGGCCATCCAGAGCTGTAAAGCTGTCCCTATATGTCTTGATAGCTATACCGTCCATTCGGCCATCTAGATTGCAGTGTTGTTTCTCTAAATCCTAATAACTGACCAACTATTAGACCATCTAGAGCTACAGATCGAGCTGCCTTTGTCTCGATAGCTGTATCGCTTAATCGACTATCCAGCTAGAGCAATGTATCAAGCTGTCTCTCCTGGGATCTCATTCCCCACCAGTACCTCTTGGAAACAGCTCGGTGTCAACAAGTCTAACAACAAAGTTAAAATATGCAATGTATACTATTGTCTGCTGTTATGTGGTATATGTTCAGCCACGTGTTTAATTTCTCTGATGAGATAATAATCTTCAATCTTGAATAGCGAGTTCTCTCCTCCCTCTCGAGGCGGAAAATAGCAACACTGTGGCGCTTCTCAGATCCCTGTCCGTGCGCTCAGAAGATGGAAACCACCTTTCGTGGATGATAATTTATGGGCACGTGTCTTTCCGGCTGACCTGTTATTTTTTTGTTATTTTTTAAGGTGCTTTCGTTGTTGCGTCTCTGGTCAACAACAATTTTGGTCTTTGTCCTACAGGTCCGAAGAAACGGCCACTCTGCTGGGCGGTTCTCTGTTGACCGTCTTGTAAAGGTTCACCAGCGCCGAGCAACTCTGTTGAAGGACAGTTTGAAGACCAAGACCGAAAGCGTTCATTGGCAAGACAAGAGCATTTTGCTTTTGATCGATCCCGGTGCCAACCTTTCCCATGAAGTGGCAGACAGGGATTAACTTTTACTGTGTGGTGGGTGGTGGTCGGGGTGGCGGTGCATGAGGATGGAGGAGGTAGTGAAATATAAAGAGATTTCAAGTTTTTTGGTTTGAAGGACATCACCCTTTTGTATTTAACAACAGTAACAACAGCAGCAGCAGCAGCAGCAGCAGCAGCAGCAGCAGCAGCAGCAGCAGCAGCAGCAGCAGCAGCAGCAGCAGCAACAATAACAACAACAAAATAATAATAACAACAATAATAACGATAACAATACAATGATAATGAATATATAAACAATAATGAAGTATTTCTAAAGCGCGACATCTAACATCAAAATAGAGCTGGGCGTGCTGTACGAAATTCAAGTACATCTATACTGAAACACCGATTTGACTTTTAAGGTTGAGGCTTAGGTAGTTTTTTGGTGGTAAAGTACAAATCAGTTCAGTATCACTTTATTCACCCCACAAGGGGAAAATTCAACAGTGCTCGATTTGATGAGAATTAACAAGCGGCCTGATACAGATCGCTGCAATACTCAAGAATGTATTGTTTTGTATTCAGATTTTCCCCTTTAATAACAACAGCACGTTTGCGATTCTGTAAGTGGTTTTGAACCCATACTGCCAAACTGCTTCTTATACCAGCTGCTTCTATTTTTTCGATAGTTCCTTGTACCACACTCGACCAAAGGCTTTGAAAATGTCGAGAAAAAAGAAGAAGAAAGGATAGTGTAGTTATTCCTCGAATGAATGATGTACATGTCATGATATATTGATATGAATTGACTAACTTTTGGGTTTATTGGTATAAATCCAGACTGTCAAATGAATAAACTCAAGTACAATTTTTGTTTTAGTAAAATTTGATTTTAGTTTGTGCAGTCTCAAATTTAACGATGACAAAACCGAAGTAATGGCGGTGGGGGGAAGGGGCAAAGCATAGGACTAACATGAGAGGCTGCTTCTATTGCCACTTCTTCAGCTGGTTGGGTATGGAATGATTGCATGCTGATGTATACATTTACAGCACTTGTGCTTTTTTGTTGTTGCTGATAGTCATGATTTTGTTGTTGATAATGTACAGCGTCGCGAGCTTGTAAATGTTTACGGAATATAGCGCTATATAAAATTTGTTATTATTATTACGAATATTGCTGCGGTAATACCAATGAAATGTGCACAGATTTACATCGTTTCTGTTACTGCAGTAAATACATTCTGAAGGAAAGAAGAAGAAGAAGAAGAGAAGAAGAAGAAGAAGAAGAAGAAGAAGAAGAAGAAGAAGAAGAAGAAGAAGAAGAAGAAGAAGAACAAGAAGAAGAAGAAGAAGAAGAACAAGAAGAAGAAGAAATAAACAGAATGAAATGACGCGATGCTGACAAAAACTCGTCTGGAAGCCAGGACGATCCCTGGTAGAAACTTGTTTTCATTCAACAGATGTTACAGTATCATTTTGATGAGGTTCGTGACGGCACCATGCAGTCTCTAACCCTTCCGTTTCGAAAGGAAAACACCCAAACCGAAACCAATCTTTTAGGCCGAGGAGGAAAATCCAGGGCCCCTGTGAATACGGCAAACACTCACTCCCCAAGGTTAGAGATAGCGGAGACTGGTATGGTGAAATACCAGGATAGTTAATGAATCGACGACCCATTTATCGGCAAAAGGCAGTAAGTCCAAACTTTCCCTTATCACTTTATTTGCACAAAAATCTGATTTTATTTTTGAAATAAAGATGCCTGCAAGCTTCCTACAAGCGACAACAGATCAAAAAAAAAAAAAAAAAAAAAAAAAGGTTCTTTCTCATTTTTCATAGTTTTTAACCGTTTAACTGTTGTTTAGGTGTCGTTTTGTGGCCTGACGAAGGGGATTTCCATGGAAATTTGCATACTGTGTGTCCGTGTCATAATAAATAAGCGTTCTTTTGAACCTTTTTCTTGTGGTGTGTGTTTGGATCAACTTTCTTTGCACGTCAAACCGGTCAAAACCAATCCTAGATATTTTCAGTATCAAACCCTTTTCTCCAGTGGTGATTCTTTTTTTAAAGTTTTGTTAATTTTTTTCAACCTTTTTAGTGTTCTTAACTGCAGACGGAGAATTAGATTTTGAGGAAACTTCCCGCAATGGACTTACGTTCTTTAGGCAGGAGAGAGGCGAGACAGGACAGGGAAGATTGCGGACGGCTCCAACCACTTTGTGTTCTCACGTCTTGACACGGTCAAGTGTTTTACCAGCGTAATGAGCCGCTTGGTCGCCATTTATCGCCCAACGAAAGAAAGCAACCATGGCGACTTGCACAAACCATATTAGTTTTGAAATGATTAATCGAAAGCGACACAAGGCGTCTTTGAGAAGACATTATGAAACGCGGTCGTGTTTGCCTGGCACGGGGAATCGGAGATTGGCGAGCCTTCCTGAAAGCCGAACCAAATATTGTCCTATCAACGATTTCTGATTTAAGCTGTTGACTCGATCGGAGCGGCAGGCGTCTTAGCCGCGCTTAAATTTGTTATTGCAGCTTCTGATCTGCCCGTAATGCAGGCAACAACATCGTCAAGGGCCCTTCGCGGGACGTGGCCCAAGGGAGCTAACTCGGCCCAAGGGAGCTAACTGTGACAGGTCTACAAGGGCATTGAAAGACGTTACTGTGGAAAAGTGTGTGGTAGGGATCTGGACGTGCTGGGGAAGGGGATGGTGGTGGTGTTGTAGAAAAAGATGGTGTCGCATTTTGGGGGGAGTTATTTAGCCGAAAGACAGACACAAAACAGTTGAACGTTTTGGGGTACAAAATGTCCTCGACAGGAACAAGAAAGGAACACACTATTAAAACATACCCTCGAGGGGGAAAATATAACAACAACAAATCCCGTTCTACATTGATGAAGTATGGACAAACGAATCGCATTCCAGAATAGTTAGCGTCAGTTATTCTGCTGAAACAGCTCAGATTCCTCTTCCGGTCGGTTCGGATGTTAAAATCTGGAGAGAGAGAGAAGAGAGAGAGAGAGAGAGAGAGAGAGAGAGAGAGAGAGAGAGAGAGAGAGAGAGAGAGAGAGAGAGAAGAGAGAGAGAGAAGAGAGAGAGAGAGAGAGAGGGTGGGGTGGTGATGGTGATGGGGGTTAGCCCTGACTCTCCCAAACAGAACATTCTGGCTACAGAACACAAAGTATGCTGTCCAAGTAGCCACACACACACACACACACACACACACACACACACACACACACACACACACACACACACGAGCCAGCGGCCAATCACACCACAATCCAGGCAATCACAACAAAGAGTACGTACGTATACACTTACCACCAACAAAGTGTACTCGTATACGCTTCTCAAACAAACTGGCGACTAAGCTTGTGTAGGTTTTAGATCTCTGAGTATTGAACCTCAGGCGCCACCGTCCGGACGCAGCCCTGTTTGTCCAGCCCCTGTAATCCCCTGTTCAATACTCTCGTATCAAGTGCTCGTGTCCAGATCTTTGGAGTGTCCGAGGAGCTGGCCCGATGAGCGTCTTGTCGGCATGTCTTCGGGAGGGATCAGTGCAATTGTTAGTCACCGGGAAACAGTATGGGGAAAGACGACGACAGGGTTTGGAAGTCGTCCATTCATGAATGAGCTGGGACCGGTGCTGTATTAAAAAAAGATCCAAGCACATAAAAGGTTCAGAATAACACTGTTTATTAGGATACTCCTTTTCCCTAATAAATAGCATTGGTTTGAACCTTTTCTATGTTTCAATCTTGTTTTAGAACGCTAGGGGTCATTCTTGTTTCAGATTATTGCTGTATATAAAAACAACAACAACTTTCGGACAGCTTCGACCATCTTCTGATACATGTAGGAAAGATGAAGAAGAAAGATGCTGAATGTACTGTTGCAGTGTGTTTATGTAATTAACAGGGTTCATTGTCGTTAGGTTGTGAATATGTTGTTGATCTCATTTTACTTTTGTATCGTGTGCTTCGGGCCCACGTTAAGTGGTAAGCGCCTTACAAATACTCTTTTATATTACATGTCTGTTTCGAATGCTATCTTAGCGCACCAGAACCTTCGGACAGCGCTCTTTTTCATTCCTTGGTCTCTCTGCCTGGAACCAGCTGCCATTAACCATTAGACGTTATGCTAACTCCTTCCAGACTTTCCAGTCTTCCCTAAGAACTTATGTGTTCTCTTGATTTTCTGTAGTTACTCTCATAAACATTACACGTCCCTCCCCCCCTGTTCTTCCATCTCCATCACTGATTTGTTTACTGCATTGCAGATGTGTGTGTGTGTGTGTGTGTGTGTGTGTGTACACTTAATAGGTTTATATTGTATTTGGGGTCCTTTTATTTTAATTTCTTTTTATTGGTGAGAATCCTGAGATATGTATTGTAAAATAGTGTTTTGATTTGGGATTGCTATACACTGGTCGTTCGTCGTGATTATCTACACGCTTAGGGATTATAATGTACGGCTAGATGCACTGAAATTCTCATTATTATTACTGATTTGATTTGCAACCCCTCAAGATCATTTAAAGTGGAAATTACACAGTTTATTAAATCGAAATTTAAAAGCCTCATTCTGTTTGTGAAGCACTGCACGTGATTTTGGAAGAGGATTTAGGGGAGAATGAAGGAGAATGAATCGAAAAAGGAACAACAACAACAACAACAACAACAACAACAACAACAACAACAACAACAACAACAACAACAACAACAACAACAACAACAACAACAACAACACCAAAAGGCACCCCACAGACAACAACAACAACAAAAACAACAACAAACCAACAATACCAAAATCGAAAGGCAGAATTCCTGGCAGTAGGTGAAGCACGCAAAGCTATTATTACTTTTACATTCAGTCTTAAAAGAGAATCTTTGATGCTTATGGGTGATGATTAGGCCTAATTTTATAACTTCATGGTCTGTTGTTGGAGTCTGTAGATACACGTATGCTTGACTAACTGTCATCATTGGATTTAAATGACCGGCAATGTGCTCACTCACTGCAGGTGCATCTATTTGCTAAGCACGTACTCAACAAACAGATGCAACTCTTCTTAAAGCTGAAAACCTTGCTACAACACTGTTCTCTGGAATACACAACAAAACACGCGGATTTCCATTAACCTGACCCCATCAGTTGTAGCATACCGTGTTATTGTCGACAATATTATTGTCGTTTTTCTTAAGCTTAATTTTATCCCCCCCCCCCCCTTCCCCTGCTCTAT
>OY757541.1:31764754-31770244 GCA_963584105.1 Alviniconcha strummeri | reverse complement strand
ATTACTATTATTGTAATGTTCATTATATTTTCTCTCTCTCCCTTGATTTTTGACAGATTTTTTCTCTCATGTTGTTTGATATAAAAATGCCCGCTGTTGCAAAATGAATTTAGTTAATTATGCTTGTGAGTGTTAACTATAAGCTTAGCTTGTTTAATGCTCATACAATGATATTTTTTCCACATTTACATGAACGTAAAACATCTTGTTTAAACCAACCATCAAACAAACAAACCAAAACTATATATTAATAGATGAGAACTAAGGAGGAGGAGGAGGAGGAGGAGGAGGAGGACAAGAAGAAGAAGAAGAAGGAGGAGAAGAAGAAGAAGAAGAAGAAGAAGAAGAAGAAGAAGAAGAAGAAGAAGAAGAAGAAGAAGAAGAAGAAGAAGAAGAAGAAGAAAGGTTCATCTCGAATAAATTCTTGTTTAAACCAAGAAGAAAGGTTGTCACTATCATTATTATTGCCACCAACGTGTTTGCTTTTTTAATTTCTTTGTTTATTGTCATCATTATTTGTGCTATTATCATCATTGTAATTCGTGTTATTATTTACGACCATATCATTTTCTAACAGTATCAGTATTCTAATGACTCGCCTGTCATAAAATAATGTTATCGTTATTTGAACGTGTGTTTCATTTATTTTGCGGTGGAAGGGGCAAAGGGGAGGGAGGAAGAGTGAAAGGGGGAGCGGGGGGCTGGAGGGAGTAAACTGCCCAGCTTATTAAAAAATTACGTTATAAAAAATTAAAAAATCCAAGCCCAACAAATAAATCGACGACTCCAACTCCAACTCCAAAGAAATCGCCGACTCCAAGAAGAGACAGAGCCACCTTTGAATTGCAGATCACCCTCAACTGAAACTATCGCGTAAAATCTGGCACAGAATGGGAAGCACCTCTCCGATCGGATGACCAAAGTATGCGGTAGTTCCAAATGCCGGACCGGATTTTTGACGGGATTATAGTTGATCGATGTACCGAGGCCTTGAAAAGCGGGGAAGTGCTGGTGTGATCTTGTTGGTAGTCCTCTCAGGGTTGTCAGACACTACTCCACAGAGTACTTCTGAATCGGTCCGTGGCTCTTCGTTTGCGGGCAAAGGGACGCCACTTGGCCATTGTGCGTGAAGCGATCTTGGGCTATGTAATGCGACTGAAGTCACTCTAATGTTGTTGTTTTTAGATTACAGGCGTATTGAATGCTTTATTGAATGCTTTTTGTGTTGTGTGTTGTTTTCATTTAATTGTTTTGCCAGCATCACTACCGTTTTGCATGAAATAATCTTAAGTTTTGTAACTGACGCGGCTGTAAAGGCGCTCTACTGACTTAATTATACAGGCGTAGTATGATAATGTGTTGGCTGAATTTTTGTGAATCTAGTTGTTAAAAAGAAAAAAGAAAAAAAAAGAAAGAAAGAATAAGTGTGCTACAATTAACTAACTGCAAGTCGCACAAACTACTCCAAACTGAGGAGTCAATGACACACCAACTTTTAATCAGTACCATAACAATATGTCTTTCAAGTATTGGACACTACATTTACCGTATGATTGTGTGTGTGTGTGTGTTGTGTGTGTGTGTGGTGTGTGTGTGTGTGTGTGTGTGTGTGTGTGTGTGTGTGTGTGTGTGTGTGTGTGTGTGTGTGTGTGTGTGTGTGTGTGTGTGAGTGTGTGTGTGTGTGTGTGTATGAGTGTGTGTGTGTGTGTGTGTGTGTGTGTGTGTGTGTGTGTGTGTGTGTGTGTGTGTGTGTGTGTGTGTGTGCGCGCGCGCGCGTAACACTCTCTTTAACAGATAATAGAGATAAATATTCTCACATTGTTCGATATTGTGTAAAATTTCATTTATTTAGTATAAGAAAAACATCACATTATAATTTTTATTTAGACAGTAATAACGATGACAAAAATAAAGAAAACAAAAAGAAGAAAAGAAAAACAGCAAACACAAAAGTGATGTTACGAACGTTCACAGTAATGAAATAAAATATGACTTCACACAAAAGTAGTTTCAGAACAATAACAATGTCAGTTACTACAGTAATCACAATCATAAAAGACATAATTATCATTATTAAACAAGTACCGTTATCGCCTCTGCCACCACCACATATCCTGTAAGAAAATATTACAATTACTGAATAATAATACAACAACATCAATTTTAATGTCAAGATGCCAACAACAAGAATAACCACAATACCACAATGATGGCTGCCAGTACTGCTATGCAGATTGGCATACGAAAAGGATATTGTTGAATCGTGACCTTGTCTTAAATTCACACTGTCACGTTTATCCCATATTCAGATCAGAAAGGCATTAAATACAAGGAAGAAGGTGTGTATATAGCAGCAAGAAGACAGCCTGATGTGTAAGTACTAAAAGGTTTGCTTCATAATGTCCATTTGCAGGGGGCAGATATGGCCTGTGATTGTTAAACAAAGTGTCTTACGTTTTGACAATGGTGCACGATAAAAGTATCTACGGTCTCACGGCGAGGCTGGGGGGTGGGGTAGGGGTGGAGGGCGGGTGGAGGGGGCGGGGTGGGGGTGGGGGGGGGGGAGGGAAAATGTCGGAATAAGGAAAGTGAGAATGTGTGGGTGCCTGACTGTGTCGATGTGCATAAAATTGGTAGGACACTGTTTCTATTATTATATGCGTCTGTGTATGTATATATTGCTGTTATTTGGTTATTTAAGCGGTGTCTTTATGGTAGAATGGGATACTTGATGGTCATGGTCTGTTGAAGTGCATGAAACTGTGTTGGGTCACAAGTTGTTTGTACACGGTTAGATAGCGGTTAGATTGGACTCGGGTTAGATAATGGTGCTTAATAAAAAATGATATATGATGACGATAATGATGATTACATTTCTCCATTCCTTCCTGTTTTTCCTTTTGTTTCCTGTTTTGCTTTTTTGTTGTCGTTGTTTTGTTTTGCTTTGCTTTCTGTTCTGCTTTCTCTTTCTATATTTTGTTACTGGGCCACTTTATTGTGTTTTTGTTTTGCTTTGTTTTTTGATTCCGTTCTCCTTTCTCTTTTTATCTTTTCTTAGCGGATCGAGTTACTGTTTCGCTGTTGTTTTGCTTTCTGTTCTCCTTTCGCTTTCTATATTTTCTTACTAGACCACTTTACTGTTTTTTTTGTGTGTGCTTTCTGTTCGTCTTTCTCTTTCTATGTTTTCTTAGAGGATCACTTTACTGTTTTGCTGTTGTTGTTGTTTTGCTTTCTATTCTCCCTTCTCTTTCTCTTTTTTTCTTCTTACTGGACCACTTTACTGCTGTTTTTTGTTTTTTGCTTTCTGTTCTGTTTTTGATTTCTGTTTTTGTTTTTGTTTTGTTTTTTGTGCTTTCCGTTCTCCTTTCTCTTTCTACCTCTTCTTACCGGACCATGTTACTGTTGTTGTTTTTGGCTTTCTGTTCTCCTTTCTCTTTCTATCTTTTCTTACTTTCTCTTTCTATCTTTTCTTCTCTTTCTATATTTTCTCTACTGTTTTGCTGTTGTTGTTGTTTTGCTTTCTATTCTCCTTTCTCTTTCTATTTTTTTCTTACTGGACCACTTTACTGCTGTTTTTGTTTTGTTTTTTTGCTTTCTGTTCTCCTTTCTCTTTCTATCTTTTCTTAGTGTATCATTTTACTGTTGTTGTTTTCTGTGCTTTCTGTTCTCCTTTCTCTTTCTATCTTTTCTTAGTGTATCATTTTACTGTTGTTGTTTTCTGTGCTTTCTGTTCTCCTTTCTCTTTCAATTTGTTCTTACTGGATCACTTTAATGTTTTTTGTGTTTTTGTTGTTGTTGTTTTTGTGTGCTTCCCTTCTCCTTTCTCTTTTTATCTCTTCGTACTGGACAATGTTACTGTTGTTGTTTTTAGTTTTCTGTTCTCCTTTCTCTTTCTATCTTTTCTTAGTGTATCACTTTACTGTTTTGTTGCTGTTGTTTTTGCTTTCTGCTCTTCTTTCTCTTTAAATCTCTTCTTCCTGGACCATGTTACTGTTGTTGTTTTTGGTTTCTGTTCACCTTTCTCTTTCTGTCTTTTCTTACTGGACTTAGGTGGTCCAGTAAGAAAAGACAGAAAGAGAAAGGTGAACAGAAAGCAAAAAGCAACAACAGTAACATGGTCCAGTACTGTTGTGATAGATGGATCGGCCCTGAAAGAAAGACAAACAACCGAGAGTTAAGGAAAGTAGCGAAGACTGACCGATTAACTGTGGGTAAAGTAAACAGACCGATGTGTCAACCTTGGCTGCGGCCAGTGTGTCAGAAGTTAACACCTTGAAAAGTCAACAAAGCTACATACGACGATCTGTCCCATACAGCGTGTCTCCTTAGCGAGACTGGCTATAACCAGACCACACAGAACTGGGGTCCGGGTTAAGAAGCTTTTCCTCTGACTTTTCGCAAAGCCAACAGTGCCCTCCCACTTTCTGCCCAACAAACACTCTGACTGTTTGTTAATACCCTTGCTTCCTATCGGAGGTCTCTCTCTCTCTCTCCCTCTCTCTATTTGCCTCTCTTTCTCTCTCTCTAGCTCTGTCTATTCGCCTCTCTCTCTCTCGCTCGCTCTCTCTGTCTGTCTGTCTGGCTGGCTGGCTGGCTGGCTCTCTCTCTCATGTTCAATCTCTTCGCTCTCCTGTCTCGTTCTCTGTCTGTCTGTCTGTCTGTCTGTCTGTCTGTCTGTCTGTCTGTCTGTCTGTCTGTCTGTCTGTCTGTCTGTCTCTCTCTCTCTCTCTCTCTCTCTCTCTCTCTCTCTCTCTCTCTCTCTCTCGGCGTCTCGTTCTTTGTTTCTCCATCAGTCTCTCTTTCTGTCTCACTCTCATTCTCTGTCTCTGTTTTGCTCTCTGTCTCTCTGTCTCTCTGTCTCTCTCTCATCCAGTCTCTCTCCTTCCCTCTTTTCCCTCTTTTCCTTCTATCTCCTCTCTCATTCTTTCTTCCTTCCCTCCTCTCTCTACACCCCCCGTCTCTCTCTCTCTCTCTCTCTCTCTCTCTCTCTCTCTCTCTCTCTCTCTCTCTCTCTCTCTCTCTCTCTCTCTCTCTCTCTCTCTCTCTCTCTCTCTCTCAGACCCCAATCCTGCGCATTGCACCCTCACCCAACCCCCATTCCCCAGCGTCCAACACACACTCTTTCCAAATGTTGTCGGAGCTTAACCCGGCAAAGCGCGCGGTTAAACTTGACCCGGCGGTGGTCAAGTCGCAGGAATTGAAGTGTATACCAAGGGGCTCTTCGTGCTTTCTCGGGTTTCGAACCCAGGCGGTAAAAAGCCGGGCAAGGCGCTCCCCTCTGGTGTCAAGGAGCAGGCCAAATATGAATTGCTGTTTCCACGGCGCCACGGAATGCTGCCAGAGCCGCGCCGAAGACACGCCCTGCTAACACTACAGGTTGGGACCGTCGGGATTCATTTCGTATTCCGCCTCCGACACATTGGGTTTTCTATTGTTTTGTTGTTGTTGAAAAATCGAAATCTGTAGTGCGGTACGCTTGCGCTGTGGTGA
>OY757541.1:31759754-31762254 GCA_963584105.1 Alviniconcha strummeri | reverse complement strand
AACTGAAGATTTGCTTGAAGATTTGTTTCGTGAGAACTGAATCATCCTGGAAGCTGTCCGGGCGACGTTTTCAACCATCATTTCAGAAGAAGAAGAAGAAGAAGAAGAAGAAGAAGAAGAAGAAGAAGAAGAAGAAGAAGAAGAAGAAGAAGAAGAAGAAGATTGAAAACCCAAAGGCACTAAATGCTAACAAAAATAGTTCGATCTCGAAATGTTCCAAATAACAATCATATTGATACTATGCACTTCCCCCAACACGAATTAGATTTTGTAAATGTGAAACTAACAGGCACTTTTACCACCTGTTTTTGAGACTAGACTGAATAAATGTTGGGTTTTTCCCGTCGACTCCCTCCCCCACCCCCTCCCGTCCCCCCTACCTCCATTATCTCTTCTTTTTTTTCTCCCTTCTCTCCCTTCCTTCCATCCTTCCTCCCAAGACCCCGTGCTGTCCGTGCCAGCCCCGAGATGTTGTGTCATGTGACACGTCACGTGCAGTTCACGTCTCGGGAGCAGCGGCAATTGGCGAGAGCGGTCTGGCAGGACAACGCTAAGATGGCCAATGAAAAAAGCAAATTTGCTCCGGCGTTGTTTTGCCGCATGCTGGCGGGGCGCCTCTAAGCCAGAACCAAACTTTGGCCGGATGATCGGGTCGCTGTCACATAATGCAGGTGTCAAATGGCGGAAAAAAAAGCGCGGTGTACCGCTGACTGACTCGGCGGCAGAGATGTTTGCAGCTAAGAGTAAAACGAGTATATAAATAGTTCTGATTTGCTTGGCGGCAGTGCTGTTTGCAGCTAAGAGTAGAATGAGTATATACTTCTGATTTACATGGTGGCAGTGATGTTTGCAACGAAGAGTAAAACGAGTATGTACATAGTTCTGGTTTGCTTGGCGGCAGTGCCGTCTGCAGCTAAGAGTAAAACGAGTATATACTTCTGATTAACATGGTGGTAGTGATGTTTGCAGCTAAGAGTAAAACGAGTGTATACACAGTTCTGATTTACTCGGCGGCAGTGCTGTTTGCAGCAATAGTAAAACGAGTATATACTTCTGTTTTAGTCAGCGGCAATGCTGTTTGCAGTTAAGAGTAAAATTAGTATATTCTTCTGATTTACATGGCGGCAGTGATGTTTGCAGCTAAGAGTAAAACGAGTATATACTTCTGATTTACTTGCCGGCAGTGATGTTTGCAGCTAAGAGTAAAAGGAATATATACTTACTTTTGATTTACTCGGCGGCAATGCTGTTTGCAGCTAGGAGTAAAATGAGTATATACTTCTGATTTACTTGCCGGCAGTGATGTTTGCAGCTAAGAGTAAAACGAGTATATACTTCTGATTTACTCGGAGGCAGTGCTGTTTGCAGCTAAGAGTAAAAGGAGTGTATACATACTTCTCATTTACTTGGCGGCAGCAATAATTGGTGTCTGCATTTAGGAGGAAAAGGAGGAAAAACCACACACTGTGATGTCTTCCCATAATAACGGTGATCACGAACGCAGTTGTGAAGCTCTAGGTCCGTGAGCTGCATCACTACAGTGTAAAAATTAATAGACATCATTTTGTCTCTCTGTCTGTCTGCATTGTGTTCTGACAGAAATTATGTGTTTCGCCTTGATATGACCGTCGTGGTTGACTGAGCGTTTAAAAACCATATGCCTCTCTCTAAATAAATATATTTAATTCTTTTGCTAGTCACTCCTATGGTGATACGCCCCTGTTTTCGGGCGCTTCCTGTAGGATTGAATTGAATCGGATTCGAAAAGGGCCTTATGCTCCCAAGTAGGTTTTCTCCGAGGGGAATAGTTTTCTTCTTCTTCTTCTCTCTTTTACTTAGTTTTAGTTTGCGAACAGCTTTTGAAAGGTATCGGTTATCAGCTAGCTGTAAAAGTACACAACGTACTAGAGCTAGTTCATCAAAAAGAGCTCTCTGGAGCATCTAGATCTAGTTCTTCCCCTTTCGTAGGCGTGCTTTCATTATCTCGCTTTATATCTAATTAATAATAATGATAATAATAGTAAATAAAGTGAAAAATAGTGTCCGCAGAGTCTATTCTAAGCGCCTACGCGCACAAACACATATATACAGAGGTACCAGCACACACGAGCATACAGACTATACAAAACTTAATTTATACGCAATTTAAAACGGGCAGCAAACAGAGACTTGAGACGGATGAAGACAGCAGTTGCTCTCTCTGACCTGTGCCGTTGAATTTAGAATTCTACAAATTTCCAGATCTTTTTCGATTAAGCCCCTGCTGGCATCCACCAATGAAAATATTGTGACAAATCTGTCAGTGTATTTGTACAAAGTTTTTAAGCTGCGTAGCATTTCAAGGTCATAATTCAAGCACACTGTCACTGTTACATAGTACCTAGTCAAGAACATTGTCATTAGTTTGTTGGTTTTCTTGCTCATGGGCACAATTATAGTATGTACTGTGAGGTGGTAGGTCATCCACCTGCATCCCTTCATGAGGGGCAATGGCCTAAAT
>OY757541.1:31747254-31757254 GCA_963584105.1 Alviniconcha strummeri | reverse complement strand
GTGTGTGTGTGTGTGTGTGTGTGTGTGTGTGTGTGTGTGTGTGTGTGTGTGTGTGTGTGTGTGTGAAATACAGCCGACGCAGAAGTTTTCTCTTCGGAGAATTTAGAGCTGTCAGAAGATTTCTCTTTTTAAGGCCAGGGTAGGACAGAATATAGCTTCACACGCGCCACCTACTGACATGAATTCTGTCGTTTTAAATACCCGCCATACCGGCCCATATTCAGCTTAATTTCTATTGCTGCAACCCTCTTGGCATGTCATATAAAATGAACAAGGAATCAGAATTTTACTTGTGATTAAATGTTTTGTTCTGATATGACCTGTGCGGTGGCTGTGTTGAATAAAAAGCACCAAGCAATCCTGGTGTTGCCAGCATGACCTTATAAATATACAGTCACGACTTATATTAGTTTTAAAGGATGTAGGGAGACACAACACTGAAATTGTCTGATTTGTGACGTTACAGATTATTATTTTTGGGGTTGTTTGGTTAGTTGGTTTAAGGATTGGTTTTGTTGCTTAGCCACAGGAAATGAAGCCTATGATAAACAGACCACAAACTTTATGGTAACTTGTAATGGTCCATTAAGTGTATTGATTCGCACAAACGGCAAAATAGTCCTGCGAGAAATCGCCACGCTAGTGTTGCACATGCAGGCACCACCCTGGACGACCACTAGCCTAATCTCCACAGCAGAAACCAAAACACAAAAGCCAGTCAAACCGACCTCTGTGTAATCGAAACCTCAGTTTTTGCCACAGTGAGATTCTCCAAATCTCGTTGTTTTTTGGGGCCCCGGAGTCGATGCGTCTCAAGTACCTAAGTTGCGCTGCAGAGAGCCCCGTTGTTCCTCGTTTGTCCCAGACCTATGAAAGAAGAGATGAATTCTGGGCGGAATGCTGATCCCAGGGGCTAATCCTGTCGGGTTTTGAGTCAATATTTCAGCTTAGCCAGCGTGGTCCGCAGTCTGGAGTACTTAATGGTCCCATGACAAACTTGTCAGGCTGGGGTTAATCTTGTCCAAAACTGATCGCTAAGTTGACTTCTTACGCGGCTTGCTAGCGCTGAATACCCGTTTTGCCCAGCAGGGAGTCGAGAATGTTTAAACAAGGCGAAAAAAACAATTGAGGGTTTTGAAATTGGAGAATATCGGCCCTGAAAGCGACCTCGATTACCCACGGGCGTGTGGAGTGCGTCAAATGCTCTTAACTGTAGTGAGATGATAAACAGTAAACTTTGTCTCGGCAAACTTGTGCAACGACGCAACAAGGCGAAAAGGTAGTGTTTGCCTGCCGCGGTAAAATAGAAGATTATGGCCAGATAAACAGGATTTTTGCAAATGACGTGTTGTTTCTGACTGGGATTTTATAAAATGCAAGAGTCAACTGGCTTCGACTTGTCCATTTTTCTTCTTCTTATCCTTTCATGACCCTTTTTCTTTTTGCCCCCTCCTCTCTCCCCACCCAACCCCCAACTCGGGTTCAATGCTATTTTTTTGTTGGGTTTGCGCTGTTGAATGGAATTAAAGAACAAAGTCTGAATTGTTGGGCGCGTAACACGGATATAAAATAACGATAACAATGACATTAGTCAGCTGGCTGTATAATCATTGGATGATACACGCAGTCCACGGCTTTGGTCATAATTATGAGAAGGCAACAGGAAACACCATCAGATTACTTGATCAAAGTACAGAACAGGTTTAAAAGAACGCTTAATTTAGTTAGGAGCTGTGTTAAAGTCCAGGTGGCCGTCCTGGGCTCCCCGTCCGTAGTAATCTGTACGGTCTCTGTGGACGTAAAGCAACATTGAACTTGAACTCGCTGACAACAGAGCTGTGTGAAAGTCGAGGTGGCCGTCCCGGGAACCGCGTCCGTAATAGTCTTCACGGTCTCTAGTGTCCGTAATAGTCTGCACGGTCTCTAGTGTCCGTAATAGTCTGCACGGTCTCTAGTGTCCGTAATAGTCTGCACGGTCTCTAGTATCCGTAACAGTCTGCACGGTCTCTAGTGTCCGTAATAATCTGCACAGTCTCTAGCGTCCGTCATAGTCTGCATGGTCTCTAGCGTCCGTAATTGTCTGAACGGTCTCTACCGTCCGTAATAATCTGCACGGTCTCTACCGTCCGTAATAATCTGCACGGTCTTCTAGCGTCCGTAATAGTCTGCACGGTCTCTCGCGTCCGTAATAATCTGCACGGTCTCTACCGTCCGTAATAATCTGCACGGTCTTCTAGCGTCCGTAATAATCTGCACGGTCTCTCGCGTCCGTAATAATCTGCACGGTCTTCTAGCGTCCGTAATAGTCTGCACGGTCTCTCGCGTCCGTAATAATCTGCACGGTCTCTACCGTCCGTAATAATCTGCACGGTCTCTACCGTCCGTAATAATCTGCACGGTCTCTACCCCGTAATAATCTGCACGGTCTCTACCGTCCGTAATAATCTGCACGGTCTCTACCGTCCGTAATAATCTGCACGGTCTCTACCGTCCGTAATAGTCTGCACGGTCTCTACATGGACACACGGCAACGTTAAACTCGAACTCGTTAGACAATGCAAATCAAGCGCACTTTTTAAGTGAGAATATCTTTATTTTCAAGCAACAGACAGATAATACACCAACAAACGATGATAGGTATGAAATTTAATTTGACTTAGATTTTAATTGATGGAGACGTTTGGGGGGCGTTTCTTCTTCTTTTCTTCTTTATTTTTTAACTCTCGTAAGAACACTTACTTCGCAATATTTTAATGTAAAAAATACCCAGCTAAACAACCATTCGATGGCATGAAGGATTTTTTTTGTATATACAATTGTTCGTTATTATTGTCGATTGAAACAGCAACAACAATAAAAATTATAGTCTGGGTGTCTGACATTTTAATTCATTTAAACCTATGCACAATGCGTGCGACAAGCAAAAACTGATTACTGTCGGGGTAATTAAGGTCGACAGACTTAATTCTTGTCTTTCAGCTTCAGCGATGAGGAAGTAGCTATGTATACAAACACTCACTCTCCTCAGCAAAACAAGCAACAAAAAATAAGCAAGCAAGCAAGCAAGCAAGCAAGCAAACAAATAAACAAACAAAAAAGCCAACTATCAAAACCCACCAGTACAGGAACGCTTTCTCCGTATGACAGTTCCACAAAAAGTTGTCCTGCTTTGTAAACAGATAAGAATGATAATGCTAAAAAATAGAAAGAAAAAAAAAAAAAAGAAAAAAAAAAGAAAGAAAGAAAGAAAGAAAAGAAAAGAAAAGAAAGAAAGAAAGGAAAGTTGTCTGTAACTGTCAATTGTGATGTTTGTAACGCATGTGTTTATGAGTGCATACTATGGGTTAGTATTATTGTACAATAGTTATGTCTATTTCTGTGCTAGAACGGTATAGGTGGTATAGGGCTCCTTGTTATCCGCCCACCCCCTTCCCCTCCTCACACACACACTCTCTCTTTTCGTGTAAAGCGCGTAGAGCAGTGCTGTATGCCCTTACCACCGGAAGTGGAATTGCGCTCTATGAAAGCTATTATTATTATTATACCTAGAAATTGGATTTTAACGTCCTGTCAACCGCACATGATCCACCTCAGGACAATGAAAATAAACGAACAAAACAACAAACACCCCCCTTCCCCCCGAAAAACAACAAAGCTACAAGAAAAGAAACAAAGTTTAGTCGCTCAAATGCTACTTCTGGTACTGACACAAAAGAATCGACAGATATTTGCATATAAATGATTTTTTTCAGGAATCGTACACATTTTCTCTTCTTTTTTTATTTGCTTTTCGATGGCACCCCACTGTTGTTTTTGTTCGATCTGATCAGGTTTCCTTTTCGTGATCCCGCGGGCACGCTAAAAATCAATGCGTGGATCGTTAGCTGCTTGCCACGCTTGGTGTTCATTCAGTGTTGTGTGCGTCCAGACTATGGCTGAGATTATTAATCTCACAGTAAACAGAACGCAGTTGTTAGGAAGCTCGTCTAAAAAGCCAACAAGATTACTCCGCATTCTTGTCGCCCTCAGCTGAAAGATATTCAAAGAGAGGACTTGTTTTACTGTCGGTTCGGTAAGGTGCGTGATCTAAGCTATCGGGGACACGGACATCCAAGGAACAACCTCGTCAATGCTGGCTTTTTTTCACGGCAACAAGCCAGTTTCCGGAAAGGTGATACTTGCACCTCTCACCTCACGATGGTGAGTCCAGTATCGTATGCCCCACGACAAACATATAGCGGCTAGTCCCATGGCATGCTATCTCCAGCCTAGCTGCCAGACTATCCGGGTGGTCAGACCCACCACTCGCAGCAGGTGACTCACGACGGCTTAATTAGGTAGACGGTTTGAGTCTCATCGGCCTTCTTCTCCATTTCCTCTTGAGTTTCTCTCTCTTTCACCCGCCCATCTCTCTCTCCCTCTCTCCCTGCCCATCTCTCTCTCCCTGCCTATCTCTCTCTCCTTGCCCATCTCTGTCTCTGTGTGTGTGTCTCTCTCTCCCTCCTTCTCTCTCTCCCCGCCCATCTCTCTCTGTGTCTCTCTGTCTCTGTCTCCTTGTCTGTGTCTGTCTGTCTCTGTCTCTGTCTGTCTCTGTCTGTCTCTGTCTGTCTCTGTCTCTGTCTCTGTCTCTGTCTCTGTCTCTCTCTCTCTCTCTCTCTCTCTCTCTCTCTCTCTCTCTCTCTCTCTCTCTCACACACACACACACACACACACTCTCTCTCGTCTCTCCAACCCCCCCCATCCCTCTCTCTCTCTCTCTCTCTCTCTCTCTCTCTCTCTCTCTCTCTCTCGCTCGCTCGCTGTCTCTCTGTGCTTGCCTTCTTCTTTATCCTCGGGTGGCTGTTCCTTCTCGTCCGGGGCCGGCCCGCCATCCTGCCGCCGTCGCATGCACCCGGGGTGTACCGGGTGGCACCCCTAAGGACGTTTTGTCAAAACAAGTATCTACACGCCTGTCGTGGAAAAGTCAACTGTGCGCGGGAAACCCGGGCTGGCGGCCATTGAATGGCTGGCGACACTACACCAGCTGACAGCCAGCTAACGCCTTCCTGAAGCCCCAGGGACTCTTGGTGGCAAAAGGCTGTAACTCCTCAAACATCGTTTTATACACACAGAGATGGGAGAGAGAGAGGGGGGCGGAGAGAGAGAGAGAGAGAGAGAGAGAGAGAGAGAGAGAGAGAGAGGGGGGGGGGGTGGGGGGAGACCGTGATTCCGTTTTCAGACAGTGTTATAACAACTTTTACTTGTCATATCAAAAACATATCTAATAAGTAAATAAATGAATGAATAATTATTAAAAATCCACCAAAACATGCAACTTATTTAGAAGAAAAAAGAAAGAAAACCCGGCACCGAGCACATTTTGATATATATTTTAGAAAATATGTTCAATAATGTTTTCGATCAGTTTGATGGTCCAAACACACATATATATGTACACTACCCCCTCCCCCACCCCAACACATACAAAAGAAAAGGGGAAAAAAGCGGGGAGTGGGGGATGGGGGGTGCGAGGAAGAAATGAATGTTGGACTTGTTGCCTTTCACCAAAACGCAGCAGCCGTCAGTCCTTATATTGCTTGTGCTGGCGGATGGGGGGTTGGCCTACAGAGTGTGCTGTGGGGCAGGAAAACCTCCCAAATGTCTTCTGTTGGTACGGTGCTTGTTTTTGTATCAAAATACCGTGTGACAAGTGAGCAAACTTTATATTCAAATCCGCAGACACTGAGCTGTGCCACACCCTTTGTCTATACAGTTCATGTTCGAGGTGTCCTTCGCCTGACTGTTTCTAAGTCTTCGTCTCGTTTCGTTTTCGCTAACTGTTGAGTCTGTGAGTAAACGATCCCTTTGCAAACGTTTGTCATTTGTTTCGGTGTACTGGCTGTTTGAAGTATTTTGTTTAAATCACGTTTTGTGAGGACTGAATGAGGAGTTTTGCACGCGTGGCAGAGAAGAGGGAATTATTGTGTTTTTTCGTTAATTGTTTTACACTGGTTATGCTGGTGTTCAGTTAAGAAAGACAAGTTTCTAGCTTCTATTTGTGCCATTTTTTGTCGTGAGCATCATACGTACCACATGGAATATTACTCATTTTGAGAATTTATCCCGCTGCATAATTCATCCGAAATTCCACTAGCTCTGTGTACCGTGTAATCCTGACGACAGACAAAGAATTAAAGATGCATTGTAACTTTATCGCTAATGCATCGGAAAACGTTCACAGAGGCATACAGTCACCCGATTTGTTTCAACACTGAAATGTACCCCAGAGTGACAGAGTGATGTGCAGACACCAGCCGATTTGTTTCAAGAGTGAAATGTATCCCAGAGTCTCAAGTGGCGTAGTAATGTGCAGTCATCAACCGATTTGTTTCAAGACCGAAATATACCCCAGAGTGTCAAACGACATAGTCAGTAATGTACAATCACCAACCGATTTGTTTCAAGACATAATAATGTTCTTCCACAGTGAGCCACGTACGAAACACACGACTAATCAATCAACCATAGAGTGTATTTCCGCTATTAATATTATAGAGTTTATTTCCGCATTGATAATATTGTTTACAATGTGAACATTGTCTTTGCCCACTGGATTAACATTGTGCTTATTTTGTATTTATTTATTTTCGCTAATTGTTGCTCTCCCACTACAGACTCTAGGAGAAAGATAATAGTAAAGACAGGCCTGATGGTAACTGACTCTTAATATATCCTTCCTGTCCCCCCACACTGTCTGTCTAAATGACAACACAAAATATGCGTTCTGCTGCTCTATTTTTGCACACTTAAAAATTGGGTGAAACCCCCTTTAAACCACGTAGCTCTGAGCAACCCCTTCAGAAAAATGCTATTGTCCAGACTTTCTTTAAAAAAATAAAATCATCACAAACTTGATTGTCCACGCTAACTTTGACACGACTTGAAGCCGGCTCAAGTGGAATAATGCCGATGAGAAACACAAACAAAGTTATGACACTCGAGTATACTCAGTTTCCTCGTCGGGATCACCGCTGGAGTGGTCTTCCAGCCATGTCGGCTGTCGCCTCTCGGGACCGTGACACCCCACACCGCTGAAGGAAACCTCTCTTGATCATGCTCCAGAGGCACTTCAGGACTCTCAGCGGCTCTTGTGTTGAATCGCTAGCAGACGTGGACGTGGGTCGAGCATTTTTTAAACTCTCCAGCGTCTATTAGAACAGAAATCCGTAATGTAATAATGGTAACTGATGATGATTTTACTCTTACTCTTACTCTTTTTACTTCAGCGGCTCTTGTGTTGGATCGCTAGCAGACGTGGACGTGGGTCGAGCATGTTTTAAACTCTCCAGCGTCAATTAGAGCAGAAATCCATAATGTAATAATGCTAAAGGTAACTGATAATGCACTGATAATGATTTTACTCATACTCTTACTCTTTTTACTTCAGCGGCTTTTGTGTTGGATCGCCAGCAGACGTGGACGTGGGTCGAGCATGTTTTAAACTCTTCAACATCTATCAGAGCAGAAATCCGTTATGTAGTAATGCTAAAGGTAATGCACTGATGATGATTTTACTCATACTCATACTCTTTTTACTTCAGCGACTCCTGTGTGTTGGATCGCCAGCAGACGTGGACGTGGGTCGAGCATGTTTTAAACTCCCCACCATTTATCACAGCAGATATCCGTAATATAATAATGTAATGGTATCTAATGATGCACTGATGATGACTTTACTCATACTCTTACTCTCATTTAGCGACTCTTGTGTATTGGACCGCTAGCAGACGTGGGTCGAGCATGTTTTAATCGCTCCACCGATTTCAGAGCAGAAATCCGTAATGTAATAAAGGTAATGGTAACTGATGATGCACTGTTGATGATTTTTGTTTTATGGCTACTACTATTATCTTAACTACAACTTTTGCTGCTGCTGCTTTTAGTAAGTTACTACTGTTGTTGCTTCTACCACAATGCGGCTGCAATAATAATAATAATGGGCATTTCTATACTGCTGCTGCAACAATAACAACAACTAATACTATTACCACCACAAGAACTTTTAAACAACAGTTAAACTGTGAAAAATGAGATGTAGGCTACTTACTGCTTGTGGCTATGATGTCTATAGTGTCCAGAAAATTTGTTGCTGTATTTTGTTGTTGTTGTTGTATTGAATACCATTCTCCTATTATTTATCATTACACACGTCCACTACTTTGTTCCAGTTTTCCCCCCAGAATTTTAATTGACAGTAAGATTCCGATCTTGATTGTCTTGATATTATTTTGCGGCATCACTCATTGCGGCGTTACGTGTACCTTTACGTCTACCTTTTTTTCTTTTCTTTTTTTTTTCTTTTTTTAGTGCCCTGAGTATTTCTGTGTATACTCCGCTTAGATGCTGTTATGCCACTATAATCTGAAACAGACTGAGTTCCAAAGCGCTTGTGTAGAAGCAGCAAACAAGAGGAGTTAATTAGCGATCGAAAGACGTCACACAAACACCACAAAAAAGACTCGAATCGCCTATGGTAACATAATACACAGGGCCAGTATGCTCGTGAGTGTGTGTGTGTGTGTGTGTGTGTGTGTGTGTGTGTGTGTGTGTGTGTGTGTGTGTGTGTGTGTGTGTGTGTGTGTATGTGTGTGTGTGTGTGTGTGCGCGTGCGTGCGCGCGTGCATGCGCTTAGAATAGTCTCTACATACAAAATTTTGCGTTTTTTAAATACAGTTATATAATAATAATACTATAATAATAATAATGTACTCTTTTATGTGCTATTTCTCCACATTAGAGCGCATAGCCCATTAAAAAGAACGAACAAAAGCACAGTCAAAAGAAATTTTTCCGAGGTAAAATTATAATTATTTTTAAATGCATACCAATGCGGTTTTGTTTAATTGTTTGTTATGCAACAGTTGCAATGTTGAGGTGATTGCAAAACAGACATATCACTGACAGGATGACTTTTTTAATTTTTTTATTGTAAGTTTTAATTATTTTCTTTAGCGCTTCATGAAAACGCCGGCATACAAAATGCAAATATTAATGACGACCGACTTCAACATACAGCAGTGACTGCCAACGACAAAATTTCGTACTTTTTATTTGTTTTTGCTTTGGCTGTTTCTTTCTTTCTTTCTTTTTTATTTTTTATTTGCTATCCTAGCTTTTGAAATATCTATTATCATTTTTTTAGGCTGGAAAAAATCCCTATCACTGTCTTTTTGGTATCTTACTTTTCTTGTGCTTTTTCTTTCTGTTTAGCCTAAAACATTGTAGGTGCTTTTTGTTTTTGAATGTGCAATTACAGTACACTAAATGATTATGTAAACAGTTAAAGATAAAAATATGTGAATAAAACGTCCATCGAATTAATGAATGAATCAAAAAATCAATAAATATGAAATAAATAACGCCTGACAAATGAATGAAAAAACAAACAAAATGACATGTAAATGAATGATATATTATGAGGTAAATAAGATGAGAAATAATAATTCTTCATCTAATTAGACCAAATTCCATTTATATCATTGTTTGTTAGCAGATTATCTGTCTGTTTTATGCTTGAAATGGTGTGTGTTTTTGACTGAAAATATACGCGTGTTTTGTATTGTGTAAATAAAATAAGCGTGTAAAAAAAAAAAAAAAAAAAAAGCAACATAAGTATGACCACATTTACCTCTTAATATGATTATTAGTAGTAGTAATAATAAAAGCAGTAGCTACTGCTGCGGCAATAAGACTAACTTTTTTAACACCAATAAACCAATGAAAAAATAATCAGTCATCACATGATAGTTTATTACCATAGACAATGTCAGCACTCATCGTGCAGTCATCTCATCAGTTGTCGTATCCTGCTTTAGCAAGGAGATAAGCGTCGTTTGCTAGCAGAACTGTCACCAGTTTATTATTGTCATTATTTGAAAAGAATTTAACACCTCTCAATCTCATCTCCCAAAGCTTGAAGTAGGATAAATTAGTAAATAAAAAGCCATGAAAAAAAAGAAAT
>OY757541.1:31732254-31744754 GCA_963584105.1 Alviniconcha strummeri | reverse complement strand
TTGCCCGCCGTTTGCAAAGTCGCTATACGTCCAAACGGCGAGTGCTCAGTGGCAGGCGGAAGCGGTTCGTCCGTTCGGAATATAGCATGTCCTATTTAGGTTCAAACCGAAGCTCAGAGCTCAAGAGCTGTGTGAAAGTCGAGATGGCCGTCCTGGGCTCCCCGTCACTAATAAGCCTTATGGTTTCTGTGGAAGTAAAGCAACGTTGAACTTGAACCGATGCTCTGAGCCGTTTCCGGCAACCGCATTGCCATGCTGGCACACGATCCGTTTGAGATGCAGTTCGGACGGTCCTCCTCATGCAGCCATTCGCCCAAAACGGCCCGAGTATCAGAGCCTTAACCGCCATGTTGCTTGTCACCGGACAGACCCGATGTGGCGTGTTTTTCAAGATGACGTTTCCAAACCAGCAATGCGTCCACAGGCCCAGCTAAGCGCGTTGCGGAAACCAGCTAAAACCGCTCGCGCCTCTCACCTCCCTGCCCAGACCATTGCGCAGAAAGCGTTCACCTGGGACAACATTACTGGCCCTGGGCAAGTGCAGGTCGGGGCTGGAACCAATCGTAGAACCAGAGACACTACACTACAGCTGTAGTATCTCTGGTAGAGCTTAGCCTAGTGGCGTCCTTCACATTCCTTGTTATGTTGAAGGAAGCACCCAGAGACCCATGTCTGCAAAAAGAAAATGTTTGTTGTTGTCGTTGCTGCTAAAACCTACTCGGTCGCGTGGGTCAAATCTTCAGGGCGACCAAGTGTGTGTTTGTCCGCTGTGCCACCGACTGAGGTCAGTTCCGGTTGCCGGAGTCTGGATTCACTCGAACGTAAGAATCCGGCCCGCGAGCGTGTGCCTTTAGAGTTTTTTTTGCCTCTGATGCGCTTCTGCGTTATCAAAAGCAATAAACACAACAACAATCACAACATCAACAACAACGACGACGACAACAACAACAAAGACACTCCCACGCCCAACATTAACAACTTCCACCACCACCACCACCACCACCACCACCACCCAAAAAAGAAGCAAAACAATGGAAACACCCCACAAAACAACAAACAAACAAATACAAACAAACAAACAAACTTAGCTGCATAGTATAGCTTAGATGGATTAAGCAGCCAACATAATTTTACGAAGGAATCACCAGTTAGTTTGACAAATAATCAATAATAAAAACAACAGCAATAAGTAAGTGATGGCATCAGTGCGGTGCTATTTTTATTGCTGCATTTCAAATGCCTTTTGCAGCAGCACATAAAATGAAAAATGAACTGTACGATATCTTGCATGAATAATTGAAATGAAGGAACCTTTTAGTCAGCCGTTATAAACTCGGGTTTCCCTTCCTTCGATGCTGAACCGCGGTGGTAACATAGACCTGTACTATGGGCAATACCTAACAATGGTAACATAGACCTGTACTCTGGGCATTACCTAACAATGGTAAAATAGACCTGTACTATGGGTAATACCTCACAATGGTAACATAGACCTGTACTATGGGCAATACCTAACAATGGTAACATAGACCTGTCTTCGAGCAATACCTAACAATGGTAACATAGACCCGTACTATGAGCAATACCTAACAATGGTAACATAGACCCGTGCTATGGGCAATACGTAACAATGGTAACGTAGACCCGTACTATGGGCAATACCGAACAATGGTAACATAGACCCGTACTATGGGCAATACCTAACAATGGTAACACAGACCTGTACCACGGGCAATACCTAACACTCTTTAAAGCCAGTGCAGTTGACGATGACCACAATGCTGCTCATGATGGTATCCGAAACGAAGGTGATGTCCTGCTCATGCTGCTGGGCGACACGAGTACAATACAATACAACTTTACTGCCAAGTGTCAATACAATTGCACGAGGAATGTTTTGTGGTGCCAAGTACACTCATCACAAGCAAGTAAGTAACTTGGTATTTGAATGGTGTTTGGTTGATGGTCGATCGAAAGGAGGACGATGTATATCTTGATAATTTTGTATGCACTTACAATTCTGCTACACATTGTCGAGATCCTTTTTGTTTTATATTGTTTGTGTTTAAAAATTTTTTTTAAAGGTCCTAGATATTCTAAATTTATAATTATCACGATGGGTCTGGACCATTAACCCCTTGTTTGCTCTAACCTTGTGGTAGAAATAATGAATTAAAATGAATGCACACAAAACTGCCAGTGCCAACAGTGCAGTAATGAGCGTCTTAACTGAAACCTATAGTGGTCATCGAGTGCGATCATGCTTCGCACTTTGATATTTGAATACGGCAGCGAAGTCGCGAAAACCTTTCAGAATCACCCTTTGTATGGGATTAAACATGGGCGTAGCTGCAGGCGGCTGAAACGCCGATAGGCGATCAAAAGAATGACGTACTCCCCGAAGAACACGACGTGTGGGCGTGCGTTCTCTACGCCAGAGAACGTCCGAGTGTAGTTAACATTTTAAACGTTTAGTCAAACATTTTCACATCGCGTTTTCTGACATCGATAGCCTTGACGGCGCGGCCCAGAAACCTGTAAGACTTGCACCAGTCTCTGGCTTTGAAGTGGAGAAGCCCATCACACACAAATCGTATTAACCGCGCCGATCAGCCTGGCGGAATGTCGGATGTGTGAGCGGCCAGACGCGCTGAGGATTTTGGAAGGCGGGTCGAAACCTTCTCGGCATCGTTGTCAGATGTGGACCCGAAGGCGGAATCGGGTGTCATCGTTCACGGATCGGGTGTCCCCGCTCGGAACCCGAGACGGAGGAAGAGGCAAGCACAGTGGCAAGTGTGTGCTGAAAACGGGGATGGCTGCGGACCGGGCTATTTGCGAACATCGTGTAAATCCCGATTTAACCTGTCGCGACGCTCAATGCGTGCAGTTGATCGCCACTTAGGGCTTTTCTTTTGATAATGGCCGCACAAAAGGGCGGATAACGAGGGGCCGAAACGCTAGCCGCCATCAAAAGACGGCCCCTGGCCCCAGTACGTCGCCCGGAGATGACGATCCAGGCTTAGCGAGCAAGGACGCTACACGAGAGGGAAGGTCTTGGAGGGGCGATAATCGTCCAGAACGTTTCCTGGTCTCATCCGCCCTGTGTTCTCTACACCTCCGGCCACAAAAGAGCGGAGCAGGGGGAGGAGATCGGGCCCTTGCTCGGCTTGGAGCAGAAGAGACGCGCGCCGTGTCTTGCAGTCAGAGGTCGGCTGTTCTCGCTTGTGCTCAGCCCGTCCCCTTCATGTGCTCCCACGTGCTGCCCCGCCCCGCGACTCGCCTTTCAAAGTGGGCGCTGTCCCTGTCATAGGATACCCGCGAGGAGAGGACGGCGACGTGCGCGCACACACAGACACGTACACAGAGACACAGACACACAGACACGCACACAGACACACACAGACACACACACACACACAGACACACACACACACACACACAGACACACACACACACACACACACACACACACACACACACACACACACACACACACACACACACACACACGCACGCACGCACACACTCACGCACGCGCGCACACACACACGCAGGCACGCAAGCACGCGCGCGCGCGCGCGCGCACACACACACACACACATCACAAACGATGTATGACGAGAGACAAAAGCCCTCTCTCTTGTTCCACCGTAACGCCCACCGTCACGCACATGTACCAGAGAGAGAGAGAGAGAGAGAGAGAGAGAGAGAGAGAGAGAGAGAGAGAGAGAGAGAGAGAGAGAGAGAGAGAGAGAGAGAGAGAGAGAGAGAGAGACACACACACACACACACACACACACACACACACACACACACACACACACACACACACACACACACACACACACACACACACACTCAATCACTCACTCACACACACAAAGGAAGAGGGAAAAAAGGCTGAAGTGTATAAAGAGTATTACAAACCGCATAAGGTTTGAACTGATGTATATAGTGTGAGGGTCGGGTTACACCTACACTGGGTCAGGGAGGACGAGGCTGTTTGACTGCACGGGACGAACCCCGGTGTATAACTGCGTAGGTACACGGGGCGCAAGAATAGCTCCACTCTTGACAGCTCGCCGGGTTTATATATGCATACATAGAGAAGTGGCTCCTACACAATAGACATTGTCCAGCGGTCATATTCATAACTATAGGTACGCTGCCCCAACTGTGGGCTGGATTGGGAGCTGACAGCAATACACTCAGATCTGATGTCACGGGATGGCTCTGCTGATGGTGACTTCACCGAGTCCATGGGTGCACGACTGCAAAGTGTAACTATACCATGATGTTGGGCCGGACTGGAACATGGGACAAAGCCGTCCAGATCTGATGTCACGGGATAGCTCTGCTGATGGCGACATCACCGAGTCCGTACGTGCAGTGACGGATGCAAAGTGTAACTATGCCTTGTTGTTGGGCCGGATTGGAACATGCGCAGCTCCCATCGGATCTGATGTCACAGGATAGCTCTGCTCCTCCTTCTTCTTTGTAGCTGTCCATTGTAACACGCAAAAAAAAAAAAAAAAAAAAAGAAGAAGAAGAGTTGTGCAATAAAATAAAATAAAAAGTTAAAAAGGAGGTGGAGGAGGAGGAGGAGGAGGAGGAGGAGGAAGAAGAAGAAGAAGAAGAAGAAGAAGAAGAAGAAGAAGAAGAAGAAGAAGAAGAAGAAGAAGAAGAAGAAGAAGAAGAAGGAGGAGGAGGAAAGTGTGATCTTTGCTGACTAAAGACCTCACCCCGTGACGGCAGGTCCAAGATGGGGATCGGCGACCGTAACAATGGTATTAACACCTTTTTCGAATAGGTTTCAGATCCCCGCTTCTTTCCCCTCCCCCCTTCCCCCCTCCCCACTTTCCCCCACAAAGCCCGTTGAACAGAACTTTTGTGAACCCCCTCCCCCCACCTCCCTCACACCTACGTGCTAGCACGTTTGTATCACTATTTGTATAATTATTCACGTCCTCGAATGTCTTCCTTTGGACAATGATAGCTGGAGACATCGCCCGCATTATCAACCAGGTACACCCGTACCCGTACCCGCCCCTGCTGCTGCTGCTGCTGGCAAGGCCGGTGGTTGCTGGGATGAGACAGGCACACTAGGCTTATTGGCTACGTCGATGCAAATGTTATTATTGAGAGGAAAGGAATTATTGCCGAGAACCAAACGGAAAACCGTAGATTTCTAGTCTGAACACAGACTGTGCGTATGTGTCTCCGTCTCTCTGTCTGTGTGTGTCTCTATCTGTCTGTCTGTCTGTCCATCTGTCTCTCCTCCCCTCTCTCTCTCTATCTCTGCCTCTCCTTTTCATCATCGTCGATCTAAGGCAAGTAGGTAAAAGAACCGCCACTCAGAATAATTGGTTTTTAGTTTGAACGCGAACTATAACACACTCGCCCTTCAATTATTGCTGCCGAGAACTAGGTAGCTAAAGAATAGTATTCAAAAGAGTTAGTTCTTGTGTGAACCCGAACTTTACCCTCGTCCTGAAGTGGCACTGTGTTGAGAAATAGGTAGATAAAGAATGGTACTCAAAACACTTGGTTTCTAATTTGAATTCAAATAATTCCGTACCCCGCCCACCTCCCCATCCAGCCCACCTCTCTGTGTGTCTCTGTCTGTCTGTCTCTCTTTCTGTCTCTCTGTCTCTGTCTCTCTCTGTGTCTGTCTGTCTCTGTCTGTTTTTCTCTGTGTGTCTCTGTCTCTCTGTCTCTGTCTCTGTGTGTGTGTCTCTCTGTCTGTTTCCCGCTGTCTCTCTCCCCCTCCCTCTCTCTCTCTGTGTCTTCACCCTCACCATGATGTGACCCTGTGCGTTTGACGCTAAATTTTAATGGCTGTGTAACTCACTCCGTCTCTCCGTTTCCCGAAACAGAACTCTGAGCTGTGTGAACATCGAGGTGGCCGTCCTGGGCTCCCCGTCTCTAACAACCAGCACGGTCTCTGTGGACGTAGAGCAACACTGAACTCGAACCCATTGTTCAATGATCAGCTTTCTTTACTTACCCTCACCGTTTCATATATTTTGGGGGGAATGGGTGTGGGTGTGGTGGTAGCAGTTGTGGTGGGGTGGGGGATGGGGGTGGAGTTGGGGGTGGGATTCTAGAAGTTGTGCAGGCTTGAATAATTTTGCGGTCGAAATGGATGATTATCGTCACTCACCACAGCCATCAGCACTCATTAAAATATTAACCGGCGTCCTCCAAAACCGAAACCAATCGTACGGCCAATCAGATATCGAGCAGCTCAAATCCTAGCCAGTCACGGAGTAGCAGGCGGGTGCTGAACGATAGCAGACCAATTAGGCAGCAGAGCAGGTCGACACGGCGACAGCAGCGCCGACAGTCTCCTTCACACGTTGTCGCTGGATGATGGTGGCCTGGGAGCCAGTCAGCGCCCTCTGTGGTGCGATCAAAGGACGCATGTTGCTGGCTGCGTTCGCGAAACGCTGGCGGATGCTGGGTCGTGTGTCGGAGTGAATGGAAGGACAGACTTGCGAGTGTCTGTGCTAATAATGCAACAATGCCTGGACAAACTCGCTCGGCGTCTCTGCATCTTATCCATGTATCACTGCAGCCGACGGTATTTTCTGCCAATGCAGTGTGTTTGGGTTTGTTCGGGTAGATTTGGTTACCCTCCCTTGCGCCCTTTGCGTTCCTTCCTGGTCCCCCCTCCCGAACCCCCACCTACCTCCGTTTACTCTGACAAGGCTGTGGGGTTGTTTTGGGTTTCGTCCTGTAATTCTGACGATGACTGGCACAAATTTATATGGGATGATGCTCTGAAAAGAAGTTTGCTTTTAAGATTTAGTGTGGTTTTGTTTTCAGTATGTATCTTTATTAATAGAATTGTGTTTGCTTTGCTGCACTTTTCGGTTCATTGTAGCTGTTTATGAATACGAAGACACATGGTCTAGTCTGCGTATTCACATTTTTTCTGTTTATATATATTTTAAAAATATTGTTTGTGATTTTCGTCTGGTTTTAGCTCCCTTTAGTTACTGAGCATTCTTTTGGTGCGATTTTCTGCATTAGTCTGTTTTCTTGTACATTTTCTGTCCTCAGTATTATTGTTTTCTGCTCTTATATACTTCTGTCCCTTCCTCCTTCAAAAACATTCTAGTAAAAAAAGAAAGAAAAAAAAAGAAAAAAAAAAAAGCCCCCCCTCCTAACCCCACTGTCCTGATGACATGTGCAGGTTTCAGTCTTTTGCTGACAGGTAGCATTAAAACAATTCACGGTCCCCCCCTCCCACACACACACTATCATCTGGCATGATGACCTGTACAAGTCTTGTTCACAGGCAGCGTTACGCCATCTCACGACTCCCCTCCCCCACTGTCCCGATGACCTGTACAGGTGTCAATCATTTGCTCTTAGGTAGCATTAACCCCCCCCCGCACCACCACCCCCCACACTGTCCTGATGACATGTACAGATGTCAGTCATTTGCTCACAGGTAGCGTTACGCCACCTCACTGCCCCTCTTCCCAGTGTGCTGATGGCCTGTACGGATGTCAATCATTTGCACACAGGTAGCGTTACGCCACCTCACTGCCCCCCCCCTCCTCCCCGTCCTAATGACCTGGATAGGTGTCAATCATTTGTTCTCAGGTAGTGTTACATCACCTCACCGCCCCCCTCCTGTCCTGATGACCTGTACATATCTGTACATATGTCAGTCTTTTGCTCACAGCTAGCGTTACGCCACCTCACTGCCCCCCCCCCCCCCTGTCTTAATGACCTGTACAGGTGTCAGTCATTTGCTATCAGGTGGCGGTACACCACCTCACTGCCCCCCTGTCTTAATGACCTGTACAGGTGTCAGTCATTTGCTATCAGGTGGCGGTACACCACCTCACTGCCCCCCTGTCTTAATGACCTGTACAGGTGTCAGTCATTTGCTATCAGGTGGCGGTACACCACCTCACTGCCCCCCTGTCTTAATGACCTGTACAGGTGTCAGTCATTTGCTATCAGGTGGCGGTACACCACCTCACTGCCCCCCTGTCTTAATGACCTGTACAGGTGTCAGTCATTTGCTATCAGGTGGCGGTACACCACCTCACTGCCCCCCTGTCTTAATGACCTGTACAGGTGTCAGTCATTTGCTATCAGGTGGCGGTACACCACCTCACTGCCCCCCTGTCTTAATGACCTGTACAGGTGTCAGTCATTTGCTATCAGGTGGCGGTACACCACCTCACTGCCCCCCTGTCTTAATGACCTGTACAGGTGTCAGTCATTTGCTATCAGGTGGCGGTACACCACCTCACTGCCCCCCTGTCTTAATGACCTGTACAGGTGTCAGTCATTTGCTATCAGGTGGCGGTACACCACCTCACTGCCCCCCTGTCTTAATGACCTGTACAGGTGTCAGTCATTTGCTATCAGGTGGCGGTACACCACCTCACTGCCCCCCTGTCTTAATGACCTGTACAGGTGTCAGTCATTTGCTATCAGGTGGCGGTACACCACCTCACTGCCCCCCTGTCTTAATGACCTGTACAGGTGTCAGTCATTTGCTATCAGGTGGCGGTACACCACCTCACTGCCCCCCTGTCTTAATGACCTGTACAGGTGTCAGTCATTTGCTATCAGGTGGCGGTACACCACCTCACTGCCCCCCTGTCCTAATGAACTGTGCAGGTGTCAATCATTTGCTCTCAGGTAGCGTTATGCCACCTCACTGCCCCTCGATCCCCTCCCCACTATCCTAATGTCATGTACAGGTGTCAGTCATTTTCAGGTAGCGTTACGTCACCTCAAGGCCCCCCCTTCCCTTCTTTACTGTCCATTACATTACCTCGTGGTTCCCCCTCCCGCGTCCCGTCCTGATGACCCGTAGGGGTGTCAGTCTTTCGCTCGCAGGTAACTGTACACTACCTCCCTGACCAGTTTAACACCGGCTCGGACATTAAGCTGGGCCTTGACTCATCCGCCCAAGCAGGCTTGATCCTGTCAAAGGAGATCAAGACCTCTAATGCTGGACTCTTTTAACTCGGCGAAAAGGTCACTCGTCGAGCGAAATCCCTTAAGCAAATGGACATCAGTTTAAAGCCGATGGCCGACAAGAAAAGCGACAGAGTTTCACTAGGGCCAGCACCGACGAGAACAAAAGGCAAACGCGACTTTTCCTCTCCTCCGCGACTAATACCCCGCGTCTCTAATCGAAGCGTTTCATTGGCCGGGCATGCGCGGAGAGGCCGGAATGGACGGAGAGCACGTGCGACCGACAAAAGTGTGCATTAATTTCATCTGGCGACGAGGCTCTGTCGGCATGTTGCAAACATCCTAAGTCCTCCGCAAATCCCCTCCTCCTCCTCCTCCTCCTAGCCCTCCGCCCCTGAGTTGGCCCAGACAAGGACAGACTGAAGAGTTGCTGGCTAGGATCGAGGCATGCGCAGCGACAGGGTGAGAGGTAGAGCAAGCGAGAGAGAGAGAGAGAGAGGGGAGAGCGAATGGAGAGAGAGAGAGAGAGAGAGAGAGAGAGAGAGAGAGAGAGAGAGAGAGAGAGAGAGAGAGAGAGAGAGAGAGGTCAGCGTAAAACCGGAGATAGGGGCCGGACCCCAGCTCAGAGGTAAAAGTGAGGTGCGAGACAAGAGTCGCCCTAGTCAACTGGCGCCCCACGGGACTTTCCTCCCTCGCTCCCTCACTTTCCTCCCTCCCGGCCTCGCTCACTGCCTCACCTGCACTGCCTGCTGACTGACGCACGAGGCACTCACTCTGTCAGCTGGCGGGTGCAGTGGTTGTATTGCATTGTCTTCTTCCTGGGATTTCCTCAGCTGCCCCGGCCTCTGCCTGAAACGTGTAGCGGCAAGAAGAGCTTTATGACAACAACACTTCTGTTTCTGTTGACGAGAGAAAGAGAAGGCGGCGTTAGCGATAAAAGGAGGTTCTCGAGACTATGATGTTGGATCAGTGAGATAGATTTATGACAACAACACTTCTCTTTTATTTGACGAGAGTCAGTGACGGTGTAATGAGACAGAGCCGGGTTGTTTTGAGACTCTGCTGTTGGATCAGTCTTCGCTGGCGTTGTTGCTTGCCTGCTTCTTCCGTGTTTTGTGAGATGCCTTTGAACGGGTAGAATTTTGATGACAGAGGAACCGAGAAGAAATCTGTTGTGGGTCGTGGCATAGGCCTACGACTGCTTGTACACTTGGCCTACCTGCCGACGATTGCTTCACCATGAAGTGGTAGGCTATGTTTTTGTCTTTCTTAACGGTTAAAGTAACAGCGTCGAAATAATAGTATGCGTTGTTTATGAACGTCTGTGCAAGTATCATTTAAGATTAAGATTTTTTTTTTATAGCAGCACGCGATCTTGGCTTGGGTTTGATATCGATTTTGATATATATGTGGTGTGTGCGTGCGTACGTGCGTGTGTGTGTGCGCGCACGCGCGCGTGTGCGCGTGAGAGTATGTGTGTGTTTGTGCGTGCGTGCGTGTACGTGCGTGTTCGTGCGTGGTAGTGTGTGTGCGCGCGCAAGCAATTTAATACAGATGCAGATGATCACTCTAGCATGAGCATTGCTCCACGTAATGTTTACAATCCTCTGTCTCTCTCTCTCTGTGCCTCTGTCTCTCTTTGTGTCTCTCTGTCTCTCTGTAACCCCCCCCCCCTCCACTCCCGTGTTCGCTTTTGTTCTAATAAGTACGCTCCAAACATTCACTGAACGGACTGGCCTAAAGCCTATATCGTATCTTAGTTGTGAAAATGAAACAATGATAGGCCCAACCCGTTTTTGTATCGTATAGTCTTGTACGTAGATTTACTCGCTAATGGCAGAGAGTTCGGGCTCGGGCGTTGCTTGTGCAATCACAGCAGCAGCAGCAGCAGCAGCAGCAGCGCTAACAACAACGGGTTGTACGGACAATGATGCTTAGTGTTATTATTATGCTGTAGCACATAATACAGACTTCCACCCAGCTGTGTATGTGACACGGACCGAGTGTTACACGAATAACAAAGTGTAATCTGTCTGTATTTTGATTATCTTCTGTGGACACTCATTGTTACGAGAAAATTTATCAGAAAAGCTCTCGGTGGTATCTTCATCTTGCTCCTCTGTAGCCCGTCGTGTGGCTGGTTTGGTGTACGTGTTTCAAAGCAAGACGCACTCTATGCAAAACGTACAAGTACGTGAATTCTAATATTTTAAAGATACTCTCTATGCAAAACGTACACGTACACATATTCTAATATTTTAATGATGCCCTCTCTGCAAAACGTACACGTACACATATTCTAATATTTTAAAGATGCCCTCTATGCAAAACGTACACGTACGTGAATTCTAATATTGTACAGATGCCCTCTATGCAAAACGTACACGTACGTGAATTCTAATATTTTAAAGATGCCCTCTATGCAAAACGTACACATACGTGAATTCTAATATTTTAAAGATACCCCACCCCCTCTCTCATCCCGACACAAGTATGCGTAACAGATTTGACAGATCTGCCTGAATGATGATGTTTAATAGGCCTACAGTTTTTAGTTTATGCCTTAAGCGTAATAGGCTAGGCAGTACTTTATTTTTAATTTTAATTTGACTATAATAAAGTGACCTGTTTTGATTTTACGTTCATTTGTCCGCTCTATTTAATATAACCCTCTTATAACTGTTGATTTATTTTATGGCCCGGCACTAATATATATATACCACACAGTAACCAGGACATATATATATATATATTTTGTTTTCTTCTACCGTATTACATTCGGCCCCACCTCTCAGAACTTAATGCGATTGGACAGACACGCTGCTTTTCAGCCTGTTGAAAAACAACAACAAAACAAAGCAAAAACAACGAAAAACGGATAGAAACACACAAGGGGAGTGTAAAAATGAGAAAGTTAAATTAAAAAACAAAAATCAAAAAGACGCGACAATGTGCACATTAAACAAAAAAGGTCTTTTTCAAAGCAACGAGCAGAGAGTGATTTTGTACCAATACAAAGAACAAAGACTTATTTGTATGCATTGTATGGACTTTATGAAGACAGCGAGAAGTTTCTCTCCTTTAATTTTTTTTTTTTTTTTCATGTGACACAACCGTTTGATCGCTTGTTCGAAAGGCCAGATTTCTTCCTTTTTATTTGAAGTCTTTTTATGTATATAAGTGATATTGGACTGAATTTACGATTATCAAGATAATAGCATATATCAAATAATTACTCCAAAACAAGAAACTGAAAAAAATCTTGAATCATATTTGAATATGCACTTGTTTGGAGTCGCAGTAACTAACATACATGTATATCTATACTTGCATATAATTGTAACATATTAACACATCCGTTAACACCAAATGACGTATGCTCGCCCGATAATACTCAAAAGACATTGTATAAAATCTCTCACATTCTTTCTTGCACACTTAAAATAACTATACCACAGACTTTATTCCACCCACACACCCCAAGCCCCTACAACACATACACAAACATACACTCACACAAATTCTTCCACCGCACCACATTTGAACTC